>CM022880.1:32207633-32224352 GCA_012654025.1 Pachypsylla venusta
ACGCAAATTGAATTTGACCCATATGGAAGACTGTGACAAATCAGTTATTTAAATAACTGTTTACTTGAGTATGATGTCGGTCGCGTCGTTTTTAAAGATTTTTGTTCAACAATCGTGTCGTTTGATTTTTGAGAGTAACTTTGGGAAAGCACCTCTTTTAACCAGTAGGTTAAGTAAGGTATAGCCTCCCCTAGTGTGATCAACAACAGCTATTCATTTGATAAGGATACCTCAATAAAAGGTATCTCCGGGTGAACTCCCATCGTGGTAAACTCACGCTGCTTAACTCTATGACTCGTTTGCCATTGCAGGCGATGTGTTGTCGAAACTCTAACAATACTGGAGAACCTCTAACTACATTAAAGCGTAAATATGAAACCATGTTAGCATTTGCTATTATGTTAGCATTTGCTATTAACGCGCTCAGCGTTATAAGAATTTTCTACAAACCCCAACTTCTGTTCTAGATATTACTAGAGAAAAAGAGATCGACATCTTNAGCTGGTTATAAGTTATTCTGCAATCCCCACTGGAGCGTTCCTCATTCCATCAACTTTCAATATTTATCGTAGGACCACGAGTTCTACGATAATTTTCTCCTAATCACAGTAGTTTTTAAGTTTCAATTTGGGCACAATATTCATGCACATCAATTCTTGAAACAAAAGCTTGCACGAGTATGGTATATTGATATGTGAAATGTGAGTGCTTGACTTACACGAATGACACCACTCACTGTACGCTATCCTTCCACAATTGTTACAAATATCCATTTTGAATTCATCACTGGACACCATAAGTCGTTCGATGAGTAACATACTTGCTCCATAACTAATCAAACAATCACGTTCCATTTCACCTAATCGAAGTCCACCTTCTCGACTTCGACCCTCTGTAGGTTGTCTCGTCAACACAACACGAGGACCTCTTGATCGAGCGTGTATTTTGTCCTGCACCATATGTTTTAATTTCTGATAATAAACTGGTCCAGAATAAATATATGCTTCTAACGCTTCCCCAGTTATTCCCGAATAAAAAACATCTTTCCCTTGATAATTATATCCATGTCGAATCAACTCTTCTTGAACATCGTCAACTTTAGTCCCACCAAATGCCGTACCTTCTTTATAATTACCTTCCATAAGTCCTGCTTTTCCGGCCAAAAGTTCGATTAGTTTACCCACAGTCATTCGACTTGGATATCCATGAGGGTTCATAATAATATCTGGACAGATACCACTTTCATTAAAAGGCATATCTTCTTGTTCTACAATAAGTCCAATTACACCTTTCTGTCCGTGACGACTACTAAATTTATCACCAATTTCTGGTCTTCTCGTTTGTCTGAGAAGCATTTTAATTAGAAAGGCATCATCACTATTTGACGAAACCAAAACTTTTTCTATGTAACTTGGAACACCACCTTTATAACCAATTGGTACTTCTTTATATTCTGGAGTGGCTAAAGATATGGCAGAAGCGCTCACAGTAGGCATGGATTTATTTACCATTACTTGTCTATCACAGATCAGTTCTCCTACTGCCACTATTCCATCTTGATCTAACGCTCTATGTTTGTACACAGGTTTTCGTGTATCTGCTTCTAAAAGAGGTCCTAATATTCTATCATGGGTTTGATTGGGGTATTGTTTTAATACACATTTTGAATTTTTGTACACAAGACATCTGCCAAAACCTCTATCTAATGAGGCTTTGTTCATAATAAGAGCATCTTCTATGTCATAACCAGAGTAACTCATTACAGCAATGGTTGCGTTCTGTCCGGCTGGCAGTTTATGAAAGTTAATAATACGAATGGTTTTACTTTCTACCATAGGACGTTGAGGATACACTAAATTGTACATAAGAGTGTCTATTCGGTTCTGTTGATTGTAACCAATGGATCCCATGGCTTGCTTTCCCATGGCACATTGATATGTATTTCTAGGAGCCTGATTGTGGTGAGGATAGGGTACAAGTCCAGCACAAACACCCAGCAATGTGAAGGCGGCTATTTCTAAGTGTGTTGTCACTCCAGGCTTAACCTGATCTTCTTTGACTGCAATGTGACAATCATTACTTTCATTCACATCCAAATATTCAATTTTACCTAGAAAATAAAAAACGTAAACTTTTTTGCTGTCACCCATCCATTGTTTGTCCCTACTCGGCGTTTCATTATTGAAAATAATAAACCAAAAATAATACCTTCGTCAACAAAATCATCAAATCTTTTAAATCCTCTGACTAAATGATCAATATCTTCTTCACCAATCAAAGGCCGACCTTTAGAATTGACTATAATATAGGCGCGACACAATCTGCCACCATCCGCGTTCACATAGATACTCTTGTGTTTTTCATTAATATAGATTGACACCAGAGAGGGAATGTGTCCACGTCGTCTCAACATTCGAAATACTTGGATCACCTGAAAAGAAAATAATTGTTCAAATCATAACTCAAGCTTGCTTCTCACAGTATCCATAGAAACTGTATGCTGATGACTTTTCTCATCTTTGGTTTGAAGCAGAGTTTTTTACAGGCTAGATGCCCATCCTAAGGCAGGGTGTAAGCTGAGTCTCAGCGCACGCGGCACAGCACACGCAACGCAACACACGTCAGAAAACTGTGTCGCCATATTTCCTAATGGTACCGCATAAGCTGAGGCGCATGCGTGTGTGTGTCTCACACACTCGTGTGCCGGCATGTCACATTTTATAGCACAGGCACAGATTTCGATGTCGTCATTAATATCAAATTTCACACCACATGCGTTTTTTTTTATTACGGCGCGGCGTTGACTTCATGCCGGTTGTTGCTCAACACCTCGCTAGACATTTAGCAGCCACCAAGTGACCCTTTCAAAATATTTTTCTAAGCAAATTGTCCTCCTCGTTAGGGAATAACTTTATAGTGCAAGTCATGGTATAAAGGACAAGGTAGGACACACGCAAAACCAAAACTCGTCCTCTTCTGTGCATAACGTCATCCGGGTTGCTCGTAAGAGGAGGTGCCATTCGAGATAGAAAAAAGCATAGTGTTTAAAACAGCTAAAAAACATGTTCTAAATCATGTTTAAAACAACCACTATGTTTAAAATAGTTTGTTTTAAACATGCCAACCCTGCAAGAAAACGTATAAAGACTCTTTGTGGGCCAACAGGAATTCATTNGGAAACGTTTTGATCGGCCATGCCTCGATTAAACTTGTTCTTCTCATAAAGTCGCTCCCTAAAAACTCTTGTGCTTTCTCCAAAGTTTCGTAAAATCAAGCAATAAAATTGTGAATTAAACATTTAAATGTGAGTTTTCTTGTATTTTCCACCATTTTAATCGTGAAAATTAACCTTCTACTTTCAATTAATCATATTTTAAGTTAGGTTAGTTGCTCAGAAAAAAAATGATAGTATCTGCCTGGTTCCCAATAATGATTTACAAAAAGTTGCGCTATTGATCGGCTCAATCGGTTACTTACATATTTATGTTCAGATGTAATGCCCGCTAAGATTCCATTAACAAACACAAAGTATACATCGGGTGAATTGAATTCTTCTCCATTAAATAAATTAATGTTTTCAACGCCAATATTGAACATAATCTTTAGGATTGTTTGCTCGTCGTTTGCCGTCGTGATATGACTCATGAGAGCTAAATTTTTGACTAAACCACAAGCTTCTCCTTCTGGTGTGTCTGATGGACAAAGCATACCAATTTGTGAACCTTGAAGAGACCTTGGACCGGACACTTTTCGTGTTTTTTCAAATTGAGAATTGATTCGTGTCATCATACCTGCAAGAAATAAATTACTGTACAAACGAAGTGAGATCTGGTTTTGAACACTACCATTGCTTAATTTAACCCATGTGGTGATGAACAGGTGAAACTCTAGCGTAAGGGTAAAACGAGAGATCTAGAGTTGGGGAGTGTTTGTTCAGCATATCAATTGATTTATACCTGCAAGAAATAAATTACTGTACAAACGAAGTGAGATCTGGTTTTGAACACTACCATTGCTTAATTTAACCCATGTGGTGATGAACAGGTGAAACTCTAGCGTAAGGGTAAAACGAGAGATCTAGAGTTGGGGAGTGTTTGTTTAGCATATCAGTTAATTGATTTATACCTGCAAGAAATAAATTACTGTACAAACTAAGTGAGATCTGGTTTTGAACACTACCATTGCTTAATTTAACCCATGTGGTGATGAACAGATGAAACTCTAGCGTAAGGGTAAAACGAGAGATCTAGAGTTGGGGAGTGTTTGTTCAGCATACCTGCAAGAAATAAATTACTGTACAAACGAAGTGAGATCTGGTTTTGAACACTACCATTGGTTAACCCATGTGGTGATGAACAGATGAAACTCTAGTGTAAGGGTAAAACGAGATGTCTAGAGTCGAGGAGTGTTTGTGTCAGCATATCAGTTAATTGATTTATAAATGGACACTGGTGTATTCTTTCCCAGTATTTTATGCCTCCCGTTTTGAAGTGGCGTTCTCTAGAGGCTGTCCACATGTAGCTGCATGAGTTAACACTATCTGTACTATTCATTATGATTCTGGCTTAAACAAATGAAAAATATGTTGATACTAGCTGAGTACCCGAACTTCGTTTCGAGATGAGAGAACATGGGCAGTAGTAACGAACGGGTTGTTAAGCTGTGTAGAACGTGTTGGGAGTAATATTGGGTTAGGTTCCAAAAAAAAGCGTGTTAAAGTCTACTGAGTTTAGGCTGGGTCTGTTACGCAGACTTCAACACGCATTTTGTTTAGAACCTAACCCAATGCTACACCCAATACGTCCTACTTCANTATATGTATTTAAGTCAAAGGAGATTATGTTGAAAAATAAACACACAGTAGATTTTTATTTTCCTTCTAAATCTAGGTTAGGCCGCAAACTTTTGGAACAACCCACGCACAAACACTATCTACCAAATATATATATTTTTTTTAAATAAAACTACCTTTTAGTTCACCGTTGAACCGTTTGAATACATCTTCAAACATTAGAGACAACAGAGATCCCGCCAGATCCAATATTTTGTTTCCATAGTAATCTCGATCATCAAACATCTCCGGATCGTTCTGAGCTAATATAATTCTTCGTACCATGACAGCCAAATACATTGCTTTCTGTTTGAATCTCATATTGACGACAGGAATATGTGCTACAAAAATCGTGCTTAAAAAATCTCGTGCATCATCCAGTGGGGTCTTATAGCTGTTATGAAATCGTTTCTGTCGAAGCTTTTTTCCTGAAATTTATAAAGTTCATTGTTGGTTGTTGCTGTTGTGGTAGCAACAATTACAAGCCAAAGGAGACCAATATCAATGAAATTGGTAAAAAAAAAAAAAAATTGAAACAGCAAATTATCAGAATGAGGATGATTTCTGTGAGACGATGTGGTCTTCTTTTACAAGAGCAACATTGATTTATTTGGCGTACGTCTTTTTACTATACATCACAGAGAGTAAAAAGTATTGAAAAATGTAATATGAAATCAAGGTGATGTATATTGCATAGTGATCATGGAACGATTTTAAACTACTAACAAACAGAGCAAACCATATTGTTTCAGAACAGACCAAGTCAATCAATCAACTCCTCTCCCGGATTGGGTTTGGTTTGCCGTGATTAATGGGTTTATTATTTTTACTAACAAACTGAGCAAACCATATTGTTTCAGAGCAGAACAAGTCAGCCAATCAACTTCTCTCCCAGATTGGGTTTGGTTTGCCGTGATTGCTGGGTTTGTTATTTTTCTTTGTAAGTGCACGTGTTTTGATCTTCAGACCAAGTCAACCAATCAACTACTCTCCCGGATTGGGATTGGTTTGCCGTGGTTACTGGGTTTGTTATTTTTACTAACAAACTGAGCAAACCATATTGTTTTAGAGTGGAACAAGTCAACCAATCAACTCCTCTCCCTGATTGTGTTTGTTTTGCCGTAATTATGGGTTCGTTATTTTTCTTTTTAAGTGTACGTGTTTTGATCTTCAGACCAAGTCAAACAATCAACTCCTCTCCCGGATTGTTTTTGGTTTGCCGTCAATACTGGGTTTGTTATTTTTCTTTGTAAGTGTATATGTTTTGATCTTCGCTTTCTTTCGATTATTTTATGTTGGCAAATATACAATCACCTAATAATTGTCTGGTTGTCTGATGTGTTAGTTCTTTGGCATTACCCAGGGTACACCACAACCTTGCCATCATGCTATGAACATAATTAAAAAATACCTATGTATGCTAGTGCTTGTGTCTGCGTGTAAATCTGAAGATGAGAAACCTCCAGTATGGACAGTCCTATATATTCAATATTATCTGAGCCAACCATCTGAACTATTTCTTGATCACTAGTATAACCCATTCCTTTGAAAGCAACAATAATGGGAATGTCTTCAGTGAGAGAGTTATGACTAATGAAGTATTGTCCCTTCTTGTGGAGAATATTCGATTTAGACTTCTTTTCGTGAGTCACACTGTTTACGGTTGCTATGATATTGCCTGCAAAGTTGACACAATTACAAGTTTTGTTATAAAAAATTATATAAATTCAAAATGATTGCCTAAAATAATGAGCGTTTTTGTCACTTACGGCATCTTTTTGACTGACCGAAGTGAAGTCAAAGTTTAACTCCACGATTTTTTCGTTCCACGATAACTCTCAAACGCCTTGCCCGTTTTGATGAAACATCATTTATTATGTTCATGGAATTTGCTTGTTCCTTGAAGTCGTAACAGCCGTTCACAATGATTCTTTGAGAGAAAACTATTTTTATCAGGGAACCCATTACAATAGGTTACAGATTACATACGGTGTGATATTAGCTGATGTGATATTTATATTTAGGAATAAATCTTCAAGTATTGCACCAAAATTCCCTGTAAAGACGTCATTTTTCTGCGAAATCGCTTACGAAATTAGGGAAGCGCCTATGAAAAAGATGAAATCAACGTCAGTTAAAAATTATAGTATTCTTTGAGAAAAAAATTGTCGCAATTAAAAGTTGCCCTTGGGGAGTGTATTATTCCATGATTTGTCTGTATGATTTCTATTAATAATAATTTCTATTAATTATGATTTCTATTAAAACTCACAATTAATCTTGACCTAAAAACGAGAAAACGAATAAAATGGCCATAACTTTTGCCCCACCCAGTATTAGTACCTAGGCATGTTGAATAATGGCAAAGCCTGTTTTTTTTTTTTATCTTAGTAAGAAAATTTATTCACTTTTATCTGATTTCTCAATGACAAAATTCTCAAAGAGAAGGGCCTCAACACTTTTACATTCAAATTCTTTGAAAAGTAAAATTTTGGGAATGGAGAAATTTTAATTATCTTGGTATTTGAATTGACCTTGAAAATATTCAAGTATTTTAACAAAATTTCCCCTCTTTTTACAGAAATTTCCAGATATTTTGCAGAGTAATTTCTGTTAAAAAAATAGGCTTACTATCATCATCCTAAATAACTACCAGATTTAATTTGACAATGAAAGCAAAGTTAGAACCTTACATATTATGCCTTTGAAGTTTTGATTAATCTTACCTTTTGGGTCTGTTTCTACTAAAATTTTATTTTTTGACATTTGTTCTTGAATGAGAATGACCTTTTCAGTTCCTTTGATTATAAAATATCCTCCTGGATCATTGGGACATTCGTTCATCTTGGATTTCTCAAATTCTGTTCGGTTTCGTAACACGCACTTACTACTTTGAAGCATGATGGGCATCCGTCCTGTAATCAGTGAAAATAGTATGAGCTAAGAATCATTAGCCAAAGTTCCCTTCTCACTAAACTTTGACATGACAGTTTCAGGTCTCTGGGAGGTCATTTTCAAAACATAATTTTGAGTTTTAACGCATCATTTTTTTTTTTACTTTTTGTCCCTTTAACATCTATTGGTCACNTAGGTTAGTTGCTCAGAAAAAAAATAACAGTATCTGTCTGGTCCCCAAAAGTGTGAATAAACATTGTTAAAAAAAAGTGGCAAATGTCCAAAATCAAGACTGACCTTGAAGATAATTATACACTATAGGATAGCTCTTCTCTTTATTGAAATTGTGCCTCTTTCTCTGCAAACCTAATAAATAAACGCATTCCCAGGTTCTGTTGAAGTAATGTCTAGTATACGAGATATAAATTCAACTCAAGTAGTTCGAAAAACACATATCACTAATGAATGTACCTATTATAAGATCACTTCTGACAACTCGCTGTGATCCTCTTGTGTATTCAATATCAACAGTAATTGGAGCAGAATATGTAAGATCACGAAGTCTACACTCATGAGGAGTTGCTGGTCGGGATATGTTGAAGCCCTCTTCTATCTCTGGTTTACCTGAACAAATGAAAGAAAAAATAATTAATCATTATCATACTTACTCGTACTTATTAAATATACAGGGTGTCCAAGTTAAACTACCAAAAATGCTACCTTAAACTTTTTATTGAAAGATTTGTTTTTGAATTATTCGCATTTTTTTTTTTTTTTTTTTTTTTTTTTTTTTTTTTTTTTTTTTTTTTTTTTTTTTNCCATAACTTTCTTGGACATATTTTTTTTTTTGAAAATTTGAACATATTTTTGGAACACATGGAAAAATTCTGACTTTAAAATCTTTGATATCTTTTTCCCATCAAAATATACGAAAACCCCCAGTCTCAGAATATTAAAACTGTGCCCAGCAATAACTATAATATTTCTCATTAAGAATCTGCAACTTTGCACTGCATCTTCAATGATTAACTAAAAAAATCACATTACTAAAGAACTACATTTTGTCTACCGTTGTCAAGTAGCTTTCTACTTAAACAAAATACAGTTATAGAGACTAATGACACAAAGTGTTTCTATATGAACTTTTGAGATACTTACCAACGTGAATATCCAAATATTTCAAATAAAAGAGAGGGTCCACATCACTGTAGATACTAGCGTTTGCTTGCATTAATTTCTTTATTTCTACATTGATGAAATAATCAAAAGAATCTATATGAGGTTTCACTAAACCTTTCTCTTTTAAGAATGAAAGTACGAGTTTCCATTTATCTTTGATTTCTAAACGATCCTTCATTTTAGAATCACAGCCCATATTGAGTTCTTGAACAGCTATTTGAAAATTTACTATGAAGATCTTGTCCTTTTGTTGATGAATTTAACCATAAATCTTTAAGAAATTATGTTTCCGTCTCATATTTTACGAACTTCGTGTACATTTACGAATGAAATGTTCTATAAATTAAAAACATGGAAGCAAGCTATCAGAATCGGTGTGTTACCAAAGATTCAGATCTCATTATTTTTCACGGCTCCTTTTCAATTTATCACATCATAAATTCAGAAATCGACCTGTAATGAGAAAAACTATTATTAGTCGGAATAATAATTTAAGGACCCCGATTGTTTCTCCACAGTTTTATATGTACGAGTATCTGAAGACGATAGATTTCAAACCAGTCTAAAGGGTCGAATAGCTAAGCTAAATGAACCCTTACAAGTTTAAAAGCTGTTTCTCAAGAGTTTATTAGAAGCACTTTAGTTTAAAAACAAACACCTGTTTCATATAGTTAGTGTTGAAAGTTAAGCAGATCTTGAATATAAGTGACCAAGCGGCACACTAAATACAACAGGTCTCGTTATATCACTGAAGTTAAGCGACGTGCATCCAGGTGAGTAACCACGTAGGTTCGGACCCTCTTTATGCTGGCTATTCCCTGCAAAACTCTTGCTAGGTGAGTTCAAATTGCTTTGCAAGTTTCCAGTGAATGGAACGTAAAACTGCCGTCTCGAATGACCAATATATGTTGTAGAGCAAAATAAAGAACTCTAGGAGAAATGATTGAGCTAATTATGTGGCCTATAGGAAATTTAAATTTGTTCTCATGTTGATGCATATGATATATATTGGAAATTACAAGCTCTGAGCTCAAGCCCAATTAATTTCACTGATACCTACTCACGTGAGAAACCGGAGTAAGTGTCCAGAAGATCAGGATCCTCACCTCTATTGAATCTTCTTTTGCTTATATTAATATCATGCGAAAATACAATGAAAAAATGCAAATAAGAGCTATTAATTCATTACAAATTATCAAATTGGAGAAGTTAAAATTTATGTAATTTATGAAAAAAACAAAAATTGATAACGAAAATTTGAAAATGAACAATTGATGGAATGACCATGAACAAATCAACTTTCGATATTCGATAAATTGCAAGCATTAACGAAAGTCAAAATTCAATGATACACTCGTGGAAGCTAGCAACAAATTTATGAAATTCAGGGAAACCAAAATTAATTTTACGGAAATAACGCCAGATCAAAAACTCTTCCAATGTAACACATCGGTTTATTATTTTACGGGATAAAAAAATACTCCCCCCCCCATCAGCTCATTCAATGAATGAAATGAATGTCTATAGCAAATTTTATCAAAATCCGACAGGCGTACTTCAAATATTTTAACAAANAAGGCGCCTGGCGAAACGTTTAATCTTGGTCTTTAAAGGTTGCAATATACCGGGTGGAATCAATACCCCCCCACCACCACCAATTTCCTTTGTACTTAAAAAACAAAGATAGCAATATAAGAATCGTAGCGAAGCACGTGCGAAACAGCTAGTAAAAAATATATATTTTAATCAAGGATATTACTTTTTGTACTGCGGAACACCTTCGTATTAAATTTCAGATCTCTCGCTTATCCCGATGTGGTACTTCTCATTTATGGTTTTTTGGTGGAACCTACCCCCATGTTGAGCGCGGCTACTATTTAAAAAACTTAGTACCTATATNTTTTTTTGGTTCACAGGGTGATTTTATCACCATTAGTCACCAGTAAAATTAAAAACTAAATTGAATCTGGACTTCATTAATCTGATTAATCAAAGTTGTAAATTGTGACTCAACCCTCAAAGTATAAACTCACCGGAACTCAAGTTNATAAACTCACGGGAACTCAAGTCTTTACTCTATCTTTTTCTTCTTTTTTTACAGATATTCATTTAGATGTGTGTAAAATTTACTCATTAATCATATGAAACTATTACTCGGTGCTAAGAAATATTTGGAAAAAGACAATTTAAAAAAGATGGATTTTGACGACCAGGAAGAAAAACCCATAAGTGTTGAACAAGCGAAAACTTTGGAGTTGAAATTACTTGTCGGTGTTGCTTTACATCCATTTGACTATGCCAAGCATTTAATGATGGTATCTATCTTCTCATTTCTTATTAAGATTTTTTGTGTAAATATACAGGGTTTAATATGTAAAGTGCCTTACATGAAACAATATGTTCTATAGGTCAAATAAGGGGGGCATTCATAGTGATTCATGAAATAAAAAGAATAAAATGTGTAAACCGAATATAAAAATAGTTGGTAATTATTTTCAGGGTCGTTCGACCCTCCCTTTGTGCGTATTGAAATTTTGTGTTTTTTTAGAAAAAAATTAAAATGGGTACATCTTTCTTCAATATTTAGAAAGAACATGAAATTAATGTCTATTGTTGGAATTTTGTGACTTGAGACAGCGTAGATAATAAGAAACATATTGTATGAAAAAGTAACACAGACAACACTGATTCTCATCTTGCTCTTATTATTTTAATAAATCGCATTTCCCTGTGTCTCGATTTTCGTAATTCGAATCATAAATCTTTATACAAACTTCCTACAACTGTGTCCTGCAGACAAAAGTCCTCTGACAATATATAAATTTAGACTCAAGTCCTACAAATTATTATTCACATTTGATTTTACAGATGGGATATGAACCATTACCTCCAGTCGCTTGTACCTGGTTTGGAAGACAATATTACATGTATCCAAATACGTTTAAATATGGTGAGTTGCAGTACACGATTCGTTCATTTTCTTTCAATATCCCCTGAATACATTATTATTTAACAAATTTATATTAGACATCCTATTGGTAACTTTAAAAAACACTACTGTTATTTATGGGGAAGATTCGTTTGCTTTTCACTTCCGACTCGTGTTTCGTCTACTTCGTAAACATTTTCAAGGAAATTGACAGGTTGGTATTTTTGTTATTGTAAGTCTCCATTGGTAACGCAGGTCCCACGTGATCAGTCAGCTGGTTTCTCTCATACACAAAGTTTGGAACAGTGTGGACNTTTTTTCAAATATAATTCTGATGATTGGATTTTCCTCTCCATAACTCTTATCAATGGCTTTAAGAGAGCTCATTGAGTCGGAGCAGATGGTGATATTGGAGCTGGAGATTCTCTTTACAATATTCATTGCATATAAAATGCCGAAAAGTTCTGCGGAGGTGGTCTGGGAAAAATCTGCAATTTCACAATGAAAAGCTGTTGGGACACTTTGATTGGTATTTAAATGATTAAGAGCCAAAAGTACCACTTGCAGCGTACGTTAGACAAACGTTTTTTTTTATTATACTTTATTTTTTGATTAGATCTAGGTACCTTGAAAATATCAAATTTTGATCAGTACTTTTTGTTAGTCGATTTTACCATTTTTAAATCAATTAAAACGAAGTTAAACCATTGACCTGATTTTTTTCTGTCAATTAAAGTGACTGATTTTTTTCAGGGATTCTCTCGCGAGTAAATTGAAGAGAAATTTAGCTGTGAAATGTGTCTGCAGTCTGGTTAGTCATCCTGTACAAATGATCGCCATTCGATGTATGGCTCAATTTGTAGGCAAAGAAACATATTATTCAGAATGGAATCCTGTTACCAATTTATTGAGGATTTTGAAAACCGAAGGATTAACAGGTATGAGAGCTATCAACAAACGCATTATACAGAATGGAATCCTGTGACCAATACACTGAGGATTTTGAAAACCGAAGGATTAATTAACAGGTATGAGAGCTATCAGCATTCGCATTATACAGAATGGAATCCTATTAATAAATGTGAAACTAAATTTGTGAATGATAGAATCCGCTTATTAATTTAAAATCAGTTTCTTCTTTAAAAACTCTAAATCTAAAACATAAAATATCAAATTTTGAGGGAGGGTTGAATTTATTTCTTCTTTGCTAGGTTGACTAGTTTTGGGGTTATTGTTTTTTTTTTAAGAAAAAAAAAAACACTTGGTTAACCCAAGTGTTTACCTATTTTAATTTCAATAACAAAAAAGCCAAAAGGGTATCTCATTAGATTTAAATAAGGTTTTTGGTTTTATTAATTTATTGGGTTGAACCTATTTTAATTTAAATGACAAAAAAAAAAAGACAAAAAGGTACCTCATTAAATTGAAATAAGGTTTTTGGTTTTTTCTTGGGTTAAACCTATTTTAATTTAAATAACAAAAAAGCCAAAAAGGTTAAATTTAAAAAGGTTTTTGATTTAATAAATTTCTTGGGTTAAACCTATTTTAATTTAAATAACAAAAAAGCAAAAAGGTACCTCATTAAAATTAAATAAGGCTTTTGGTTTTATTAATTTCTTGAAGTTTCACATTTAAAAAAGAAAATAACTTGGATAATATGAACCTTCCTTTCAGGGGACTTTTTAATGATTTTTAAAGATAAACCTACTATCCATCTAGAATCTATATCCTACGAGTATATCTGCAACAGTTTTCGGCTACCTCTACTAAAGGCCAGGTGTAAGATATACTATTTACCATGGTGGCGTGGGTGACACCTTTTTTTATCCCACCCTGACTAAGTATCCCAAATTCGCATTTAAATTTGCGCATATACCATTATTTCCATATACCTCGTATAATACTGCTAGTTTTGAGGGGTCTCCTCTGGTGAGTGCGATGAGGACACAGCTGTCTCAACTATAAAATATGATCAACTTTTTTGATTCAAGAATCAAAAGGTTCGTAAGGCAACGATTTACCACGTTCGATTCACCAGTAATGTCGAGCGTGTTGTGTACTCTACCGGGTACCCGATTACTTCTTAGTGAACCTAATAGCCAAAAAACGTGCCTTTCCACACTACTCTTTTTTTGATTTGGCTTAACGTCTCTTTAACATCTATTGGTCATTCAAGACGGAGGTTTTACCCTCTATTCGCTGCAAACTTGCAAACCACATTGACCTCACCCAGCCTGGGTTGAGCCAGAAAAATAGCCAGCATCATGAAAGCTCGAACCCACGTGGACACCCACATGGAACAACCTCGCTGGGCGTTGCTTAACTTTGGTGATCTAACGGGAACTGGTGTATTCAACGTGTCATAGACGTTGGCCAAACACAGCTACTCTAAAGATGAATATAAAACGTTCATTTTCCATGATTGAAAATAATTAACCAAACTGTACGTTCATTTCAGGTCTATTCAAAGGTGTCTGGGCTAAATTAATAGGAGAAGTCGCTCTTGTGACCACCAGCATTGTGATAANTAACTGATCGTCAGAAATGCTCGAGCATTGTGAACAATAGGCTCGTTTGTGTTCGTGCCCGTCGAAAATTTGGCGAGCAACGATCACGAATGATCGATGCTCGTGTATGTTCAGGCAGTGTAAATGGGCCTTTTATATATTAAGATTGTAATGTTCACACAAATGTATTTTTCAGATTAAAAATTGGCGAACCTCCTCTGTCTCCTGTCTTTCGATCCACTTGGGATTGCTATGATTATCTTGGCTATATGAATCAATTGAAGAGAGGATCTCAAATCGTTTATCGATGGGTACCCACTATATCTCCATCCAACGAATCTATTTTAAAAAGGGCTTGATAATTTGCCCAAAGATTGCATACCTACTTTTATTGATTTTTCCGAAATCTGGAATTTAAACTCGGACTCCTGACGGTTTAAAAGGATGAAAACCTTGTATGTATCTAACGAGCTGATGCCCACAACTTCGTATGTGTCTTCCGGTGGTTTTAGAAATACCGGAGAATCTGATATAGCTGGCATACGAAACCAGATATACTGGATTTTATATTTTTACGGAAAGTTTGGGTGGGATGTTCACTCCAGGTCATTTCTTGGTATGTCTTGGGCTGTGTAATTATACCGCTAAAAGCTCATTTTTGGCAATAACTTGCTTCCAATTAAACTTTCGAATTTTATTCCTTATTACGTACTAAAGGGATTCTACTTCCCAACTTTCTATGTTAAGTCATGGTTGAGTTACGTTGATTATAAGTCAGTTAGTATACCAATTGGTTTTTGGATTTTATAAGAAGTATATATGACTAGCTCAGTCCTTAAGCGAAGCCGATGAATTTTTCACGTACAACCATAAGATCGCCGATGCTACGTACCGGGAGAACCTGCAACGCATACTATCATATTTTCAGCTAAGGGAAATCAAAATCTTTTCGGTAACCTCATAGCAACTTGATTCTAACATTTTTTAAAAAACAGAAATCCATATTTCTTTTAAAAGTTAAACGACATTCATACTGTCAGAAGAAAGAGGGCCACAGCTCAGAAAGGATCACTCCAGTATATTATATTATGTTCTAGTCTAGTAGGGTCTGCATTCAANGGTCAAATATGAATTTTTAAATAGAAACATCCATTTTTGACACCGGATCTTCACCTAGGGGCCCTTTAGGGCACCAATTGTGAAATTTGGGTCACATCTTTAGAGGAATGGCCCAAATTTCAGGTGTGGTGCCCTAAAGGACTCCTAGATGATAATAGCCCCATCAGGTCCAAAATGTGTCGATAATATGTTACAAAGCTTCATTGCTACTTTTATAGGAGTCACCCGAATTTCAGGTTTGGTACCCTAAAGGACCCCCAGATGGAGATAGTCCCATGAGACCCAAAATTTGTCGATAATATGTTTCACAGAGTGTCTGTTTCAAATTTCATCTTTTGCTAATCACGAATCGGGGGTCAAAAATGGGTGTTCCTATTTAAAATTTCATATTTGACCTCAAAAGAACCTCCAAGGTCACATTGAAGGTCATGGGTCATGGTTATGCAACAACTTTTGTTTAAAACTTTTTCTATTATTTTGCCTTCCAGTCGAGTTATTCTCCATTAAAGGTTAAAATGGTCGGTCCACCCTGTATATCCATCAACCCAAAGTTGATAGATAGTTCACGAGTTATCAAATGGTGTACATTCCAAAGGGCGGGGCGGCCGTTTGCCGACTAGATTCTTTTGATATCTTTTAAAGGAAGGTCCAAGGAAAAAAAAAACTCCAGAACTATATCATTTTTGTGGCACTATAGTTCATTGACTGGGTTATTGAGCATTCTCCAATTGTTTAATTTAAGTTTGATACAGCCGCAATATAATATGGTAAGGAACATTGTGTTTCCACAGCTCAAATCTTCTGATATCCGGATTGCGTAACAGGATTGTTCTCGTTAGGAAACTTTTTCAATAGGTACTTGATCCCAGCCAGCATGTGTTGACTGAATTATGACTGTAATTTTTCCACCCATATTTATTTTTCCTATATTTTACTCGTTCGTCGCTCTTGGATATGAATTGTTTTTTTTCTCATTCCAATGGTGGCTGTTGGAAAACGAACAAAAAGTTTTCTCTTAAAATAAAAACACACGTTTTCAGCGTTTTCTAATGACTCGTCAGGACTCGTGCTCTTTTTTAGGCAACCTTTAGAATCCTCTTCATTTTAGACAATTTTATATTAAACTTGAAGACTGCGCCCGCTCCGCTTGGTGCCTTAGAGGCATGGCCATTCCCGTGCCATATAGTATTCTATGATTTACCATACAAAAATCGAAAAATCGGCCTTATTCGAAAACGGTTGGGTGTTTTAAATTCTGA
>CM022880.1:32226234-32240287 GCA_012654025.1 Pachypsylla venusta
GCGCTAGAGTTTCACTGTCACACCGCATTATGGGTTAAATTCAGAGTTTCCCCACTTTCTGTTCTATTCGTTATGGTACAACTAGACCGACGCGGTCATACTCGTATGGTGATGTGCGGACTCAGGTACATCGTCGACTCGAGTCCAGGGGACTCGTCATGGTATTGAAATATTCGTATATATCTCTCAACACAGTCTAGCCTCTAGCACTACCTTAAGATCGCGACAGATCGCCTTCCTTCCGAAAGTATGTCTAGGCCAACGAGTAAAGGCAAGGGGGGGAGGTAGAAGATTGAGATGCGGGACTTCCTTGTCTGCGGAGATAAGTCTGCACAGACTTATCGTTACGTGTATGGCCGGCCTAAGTGTTACTTTATGATTTATGTGCAGGTGTTCCGAAGGCTCGAAAATGGGGTTGCTTATATAAACATCTACCTCATTTTACTCTTCATTCACACTACATATCTGCTGGTCAAGGAACTGAGGGAAATTTTGGTCCTCCCATTGCAGCAGTCGAAATCAATGATTGGAGAGAAGTAGTACGAATATTTGGAAGTATTCAAGTTATTATTAGAGCGGTTTACTCTGTTTGTTCATCCAATGGTCTGGAAAACATTGCAACGTAAGATTTTCTTTCAAATTATTACCCAAACCGTAATTTCTTCCAATTCATTTATGACTCGCTAAACCTTCCATAAGGAAAAAAAAAAAAAAAAAAAAAATGGGTGCGTGTGCTTATGTAAGCGCGTAAGAAGTTGGTAGGTTCTGAGTTCACTCCCACTAGGTTCTGAGTTCACTCCCACCCGGGAGTGAACTTAGAACCTACCAACTATGAAACAGAGGCCTTGTCACTGAGCCACAATGTTGTATGGATATAGAATGAGACAATACAATATTTAGTTGCAGGGGTCGGTGTTAATTTTGTGTTACAGATGCACGCGTATCTTAAAATTTCACTCTCATCATTTTTCCATAAGCCGCCTAAAGAAGTAAAAAAAAATCGTTTTGATTTTGACTTAACGTCTTAACATTTATTTGTCATTGGAGACGGAGGTTTCACCCTCCATTCACTGGAAACGTACAAACTAGCTACCCACATTGACCTGACACAACCTGGGACACCGGGACAAGGGTCTCCAAAGCGGGACTGTCCCGGCGAAAGCAGGACGTATGATCACCCTACCTATACATCAATTCATTTCTTAGACAAAGTAGTCTACCTGAAATGGAGGACAACAGCAAACCAGTTAAATGATGATAAAAGATAAAAACAAATTTATTTTCCAGTTTTCATAGAAATATGAGAAAACATGTTGAAAAAAATCAATTGAATTGGAATGAGCTGAATCATGAATTTTTTAAATCTCAAATGAATAAGTTCAAACCTTTATTTCATGATGATAATTCCGTGTGCGGACTTCTGGTTACGGTATTAGACAAATTTATAGACGAACCTGATAACAGAGCATATGAAGATCATGTTTATGTGGTAACTGCGTACGCCGATGCAAATGATGAATATATTTCTTCACAAATGATAAAGAATGATATAGATCTGGAAACATTTGTACATAGTCATCTGGCAGGTGAGTGTTTGGTTGTAGACAGCGATGTTCGGACTCAAGTGCAGTGTTACCAGGTCGTAGGGAATTTCCCTACGCGTAGGAAGAATTAGGGTCCGTAGGGAGAGAGGGAATTTTCATCAAAAAAGTCCAAAACGTAGGGAAATTTAAAGATTTTACTATTTTTGCATATAATTTGCATTTTCGGTTAATTTGAATTCTAGAGAAAAGTGAATAAATAATTCGTCCAAAACTTTTTGTAGAATTCACCCAAAATTGAATGTTGACAATTAATCAGATCAGATAATAAAATACGACTAATCGATATTTTATGAATCGATGTAAAAATACCGCGGGAATTTTTAAATTTTTCATTTAATTTTTTTTTCTTTGTTTTAGTTTTAACTAATTGACTCTTGATAGTTTTTATTTTAAAGTTTTTTCTTTCATTTGTAGATTTATATAGGTTATATCTAATGCAGGTATCTAAAATCCGACAGAGATGGCCAAATTTATGATCCCTACTGGGAATCGAACCCAAGTCTCTTATATTTAAAACTATCATACGTTTATCTCTAAGAAATCATCACTACGGCACGCTGCCAGGAGCCTAACTACAAACTACAGGTACTTACTGATTTTCTCACCATAAACTTATAAAAATTGACATTTTTAGCGTAGGGAAACTGTAGGGAGAATGTTTTTTTTGCGTAGGGAAATGTAGGGAGAAATCAAGGGCTCCGTAGGGAATTTTGACGAAAACGACCTGGCAACACTATTCAAGTGAGCAATTCCGTACCCATTAGTAAAAATTTCCGTATTTTTGATGATATTTCCGTACATACCTTAAAACAGTACAAACTGTATAACCCAGCTATTCATGAAGATTCATTGTATGTTATAAGTGTTATTAGACAGTTTTTGAACAACCCGTAAGTTTCCACGAAATATTAGTGAGCAGGGCCGGCTCTACCAGATAGGCGAACTAGGCAATCGCCTAGGGCGGCAAAATCAAAATCGAATTTTATTTTTAGCGGGATATGAAAAAAAAATGTATACATATATAGAGGTGCATTTTTGTGTATATGATTGATAATTCACAAGAATTATCAATCATAAAAACCAATAGTAAAACCAGGGGTATGATACTCCTGCTAAATCTGTCGTTGCTTAAAGGCTTCAACTCACACATATACACTTGAAAAATTCTAATTAAAATTGTGTGGATTTAACAAAAAGGTTTAGTGTCCATTATTTGTGTTNTAATTAACGAACAAATTAAATATTACATAAATTCATTTTGACTAGGGCGGCAAATTCTCTTGAGCCGGCCCTGTAGTGAGTATTACCACGAAAAAAAATCGACAAAAAAAAAGACAATTCTACGTTTCTAGTGCCTGGTCTCTATCGTTAAGGATTTTTTTTTTCGTGATTACGCGTAAACTCACTATTATTTGGTCAACCATTGAGGTTGACCAACCTCAGTAGACTTGTAGTTAGGCGGTTTGGGTTCAAGTCCCAGTCTCCAGATTCTTTAGTTTTCCGTACATTTCGCGTACGGATTAGATTTCCGTACAAATACGGATGAATCCGTACGGCGAACATCACTGGTTGTAGAGGACTACTTCTTTGGATCATTCTGAGAAGTCATTTTGTTCATTGGTTAAACATTTAAATAAATATGACTTCTGAGGCTAAATAAGTGCTGTATTTCTTTTAAAAATGAAAATGTATATAATTATTATACTTTTTCTTCCTTCCGTTATCCTTCATTAAATTTACTTTGAAATATAATATTTATATTCACGAGATAAAAATTTACTGACATCAAAAAAGAGTCCTGAGATACTTAGTGCTTAGGGCATCACATACTTTAAATCCGGCACTGACTATCTTTATACATAAAAGGCAATGTTCTGAGTGACTGATCAACGTAAGCCGAAACTATTAATGCTACAGACTTGACTTTTGGCAGGGACCTTCGTTGCACCATGTACTAAGTGTGCACTAAGAAAAAATTTTGCAAATTTTTAATTTTAAGGGGTAGAAATCACGAAAAATAAACAATTCCCATAAGAAATACATTGGAGCGGGACAGATAGCATGATACAGGTATATAAAAATGAGATTTGATTTAAAATATGTGCGGGTGAAGCCGCGATCGGGTGATGTTAGTAGGAAATAAATAGATACTTAAATGATAAACTGGCTAAAAAATAATTATTACTTAATTTTCACATGAATGACCAATGGCTGTAGAATACTTTTTGTTGCATATCATCTCCGTAACGCGGAATTTACGGGTATATGTATTGGATAGGGGGGAAAAAAGACTTCCTTTGACCTCCTGAAGACACCCTGTATATTTCAATCGTCGAAAGAAGATAAAATCAATCTTTTTTTCGTTGCTGTGCGGCAAAGTAACCGCATCTGTTGTTTGAAAGTGATGCAAAATTTTTGGAATTGATAGACCGATGGTTCTCACTACATTACAATGTTGATAAAGCCAGCGTCTATGCACGTTGAATACACCAGTTCCCGTTCGATCACTGAAGTTAAGCAACGTCCAGCGAGGTTGAAGCACAGTCACACACAACAGCCTTAGCACGAACGAGTAGTGTGGTTCTGAACTACTATTCAGAACTACTATTCTATGTGGGTTCGCGACATCGTGATGGCTGGGTGAGGTCAATGTGTGTTTGCAAGTTTCCAGCGAATGGAGGGTAAAACCCCTGTCTCAAATGACCAATAGATAATAAAGAGACGTTAAAACGAATTTTTTTTTTTAAAAAAAACAATTTTGATATTTCCATTTTGTTTCAGCAATTTTAAAATTTAAATACAACAACATCGTTTATTTTCTGCTCATGGATCCACAACGTGGCATAATGGATCCTATCCTGCTGAGAGAAAATGAAACTGAATTCAGAACCGAAAATGTCCGAGGTAAGAATAAATAATCCAAGATAAGAGCTAGAGTTTTGAAATTTTGTATGTACGAGGTCTATTCAAAAAATACGCGGACTGAGGTCATAAAAAAATCTACTTTATTTGAAAGTTACACGACTGGGTATCCTTCAAAGTACTCTCCTTCCCAACGCACACACTTATCCCAACGGTGTTTCCACTTATTGAAACAGTCCTGGTACTCTTCTTTTGTGATGGCTTTCAGCTCCTTCGTCACACTTGCCTTAATCTCTGAAATCTTCTCAAACCTTCTCTCTTGGAGGTTTTCTTTCATTTGCCTTCCTAATCTTCGAAATCGTCTCAAATTGGTTTTTTTTCCAGTTTCGGGAATAAGAAAATATCACAAGGAGCAAAGTCAGATGAGCATGGGGAATGGGGAAGAACAGTAATCGTGTGATTAGCCAAAAATTCATGAGTTCTGAGTGAGCTGGAGCGTTCTCAAGCTGGAAAAATCAGTTGTCACTTTTCTGGCCTTTTGCGTCGGACGGCGTCCCTCAGGCGTTTCAGTTACACTTGATTACTGTTCTGCCCCATCCCCTATACTCAGGAACTTGCTCCTTAACTTTTTCTTATTCAAAAAACTGAAAGAAAACCTCCAAGAGAGAAGGTTTGAGAAGATTTCAGAGATTAAGGCAAATGTGACGAAGGAGTTGAAAGCCATCACAAAAGAAGAGTACCAGGACTGTTTTAATAAGTGGAAACACCGTTGGAATAAGTGTGTGCGTTAGGAAGGAGAGTACTTTGAAGGATACCCAGTCGTGTAACTTTCAAATAAAGTAGATTTTTTTATGACCTCAGTCCGCGTATTTTTTGAATGGACTACGTATGTCATATTTGGGGTCTCAGTTAGGTTTTTGGATTCAAATTAATCCTGTCTAAAAAGAGAATGGTAAGAGCCAGAGACTTCAAATTTAGTAGGTATGTCAAATTTAGGGTCTAATTACGCCCCAGAATTGAAATCGTCACGAGAACCCCCCCCCTCAATTTTTTTGGGAGGGGGGGGTATTTTTTGCCAGAAAAATAATAAACCCACGTATCACATTGGCCGAGTTTTTTTTTTTTTTTTTTTTTACAGGTATAACCTATTTCAGGATGTTACCTAGTTATCGTTTGGGTCCAAATTCTAATTACCGCTATCGTCTTTCCCCCCATATGATCCAAGGTGCAAATGAGCTGGAAAACTATCCCACCACTCATCATTTATATTTCGTTGCACAACCTTACTGTTCTATGATGTATGCAACATGTCAGAATGATTTGTTGAGACCAATTCGTTCATTAGATAGAATGAATGAAAATGGTTATTATGTAGCTAGAATTTACACAGATCTAACACAAAACTATACAGAAGTAGATGGACCAAAATATACAATAAAATTAGGAGAATCAGAACCACAAGAAAAATTATTCAGAAGATTTGGTTACAAAGCTGATGTGAGTATTTTATAAACTGTGACGTAAGGTTGCTAAAAAAATCAAGGAAAAATGACACATATTAACCCGCCCGGAGGCAAAATTTTCTGATCGAATTTTCTCGTTTTCGGAATGGCATGGCTGTAAAAAGGAGTGCCCTGAAGTAATGCGAAAGCGGTTCNAAGGCACATATCTCAAAAATAGAAAACTAAGCAAGCCAACGATCATACCACGTTGAATACACCAGTTCCCGTCAGATCACTTCCCATTGTCCGATTAAGCTGAAATTTGCACAGTGGTAGATCTTGGATGACAATTGAATGTGGTTTGGATTGGGTCAGTTTAGTTACCGTCGATTTTCCAATTTTTTTTTCTTTACGATGTGTTTAGTTCCTTCATGACATTGCTAAGGCGGCTATGCCTAAGTGTGGCTTCATTGAAATATTTCAAACTCCCTATAGCCCAGACCTGCCCCCCCACCCTCCGGTGACTATTCGGACTAGAATCTATTTTCAAAACTGAAATCTGAACTGTGTGGAAAAAAGTTGGGAATGATGAAGAGATTAAGTTGACTATTTCAGAGTATTTTGACAGTAAGGATGTTACACAAAATGTATTGAAGTCAAAGGGAGATAATGTTGAAAAATAAGACACAGTTGGTTTTTCTTTTTCTTCTTATTCTAGATTAGGTCAGGAACTAACTTTTGTAACCGCCCCGTAATTTAGGTGTGTTGACATCGGAGCGAGCAACACGACAAATTTCCAAAAACACTGAAACACGTAACTAATTCTAGAGAAGAAAATATTTCTAGTAGTTAATTAAATTGGGATACTATGTCAAGTAACATGAAGGTTAAAAATTACTATATCTTCACTTGACTAAAAAATATTTAGCTAGTCCATGATCGGACTAGCTAAATATTTTTCTCAGGAGAGGACGAAACTTTAACATTTTTTAGTCAATTGAATATATAGTATTAATTTTTACCCTTAATTATTTCTAGTAGTTTTGGGGGGTATGACTCCAGGGAGAACCGTAGGGTCCCATAGTTGTGGGATTTTTGTCGCGTGCGGCGTGACATATTGCGGGAAAAATCCCACCAACCATATTTTTATTTTTTCCACTTCTCTTTTGTTTTGTTTTTAACTTTTTATGTTTACTTGTTAGCTTTATTGACATATTTTAACCCCCCTCAACAGGTTAGGAATTTTTTTATAAACCATTCTCAAGTTTCAGCTAAAAATGAACTCCACTCAGGATCGAAACAAACCCTGAGTGGAGTTCATATCTAGAGTACGGGTTCAAAATTCGAAAAAAAAAAAAAAAATGAAAACGTTTTACTTCGAGAATGAGAGCTTTCCCTTTTTTCACACTTTCAGCAAAATTTGAAGAGCTATATGGCTACTTAGCTAGTTTCAGCTAAAAATGAAACTGCCTCTTAACAGTTTTGTCAAAACTGCCTCTTCTATTGTATTCTGAATACTACTTAAAAATATTCAGAAGATCAACTTCAACATGGAATAACTACGATCCTGTTTTGAGTACAGATCTCAAAAATTTATATAAATGATTGACAATATCGATTCAGAGTTTAATTAATTAAATTAGAAATTAAAATAAGATAATTAAAATTAAAATTGGAAAATTTAAATGAAAAGCCAAAAATTAAAACATTCAAATTAAAACTAATAACTCTATCACACCTTGACACGAAGTCTTCGTGTCAAGGTGTGATAGAGTTCACATCGATCTATCATAACTAAATAAAGAAATAAGTGTTTCAGCGTTTTTCGAAATTTATACTCGTTTACAAAATATCAAGCTCCGCTCTGCTTTTTTGAGACACCCTGTATGTGACTGAGATTAACTAAATGTGTTCGGCGATCAATTTTTACCTTAAATGGGACTTACATACCGAATTTTTACAAAATGGGGCAGCACTAAGTGTCAAAACTGCTTCTTACCTTAACTTTTTTGGCAACATCAGAAAAGGTGTTTCAACAACTTGTGATTCGAACTACCCCAAAGGTAACGTGAAATTTTAAATTTGCCAATAATATTGTCAGAGATTCTTTAAAAAAATATATCAGATTAATTGTGAAATTAATCTTTTTTTCTTTTCAGCTTAAGGGTATCGAGAAGTCACTAGCCGAAGCTGGACTACCACATTTTGGTTATATTCCTACAGTATTTAGAAAATTTATAAACGACATTGGAAATGTTATTGAAGATACTGATTTCATTTTATTGTATAAGCGTTCGCTGCCATATCTTCTGTATCATCACTAGAGACTGTCAAGTATTAAGTTTAAGAAAGAAAACCTTAAAGACACTTGGTAGAACTACCAAATACAAGAAATGAAAATGATAAAAAAAAACATTTGACTTTATATTCTACAATTTTAATATATTATTCGATACTTGTATTTCGGATTTTACTCCATTATGAAGAATTCTTAATAATGGAGTAAAATACGCGTATCGAATAATATATTAAAATTGTAAGTGTTATAATTAAATTTTATCATTTTTATTTCTTGTATGAAGTTTACTTTTCCTAAAATATGACCTTAAAATTATGCCGTTATGCTATTGAAAATTTAAAATACGACTCTTCTTAAATACGACGTTTATTTTTCAATATTACATACAAACATACACAGAAACCCTGATTTGGGAGAATATAAAAAGTAAAAGTAAAACGTAGAGATTGTTTTCAAATCTTTTGAGTTGATGTTTCAATTTCGGATTGTCTGTACCAAAACACCCGTTGTACGAGAAGTGGAAAACTCTTGCGCCATGGGAACTAATTTTCAAGTTCTTACCAATTAACAAGAAAACCAATTATCAAGAAGTTCAACAAAAACATTCCTACCAATTACCAAAAAGTTCAACAAAAACATTGCCTTATGGAAAATACTCTAAAAAGGTATCTGAAAATAGGGAAAATATGACGTTTTAGTATGACGTCATGACAATATGTCTTTTGACAATCTCTGATCATCTCACATATGCACGTAGGACAGATAGTGTTGTCAATGAATTTTAAAAATTAGCTTTCAAACAGTTTGATTTATTATATAATGCGGGGCGCCTTAAGAGTTCTAACCATTCGTTCTACCATAGCCCTAGTCTGATGATGACAGTTTGAGTACTATTGCAAGCTCATAAACTAAAACTATTAATATAAATTTTAGCTTCTAATTTTAATTTTTAATTCTAAATCTAATTAATTAAACTCTGAGTCAAAATAGTCAATTTTTATATTTTATAAAATATTTTGACACATTTTTGGTTTATTATTTTCAACAATGAACCCTTGGAATCGTCACGAAAAAAAAAATATCCCCACTCATTTTGTAAAAAAAAATACTAAAAAAATACTGTTCAAAATTAACGCACGGAGAAAACTTTTTCTTTTTAAAAGACCTTTTTTTAAATTAGTAGACCTAAATTTGTTAGAAGGTCGAAGAAAAAGATAAACTCAATTGAAATTAGTTGGAATCTCCCAAAATTTTAGCAAACAAATGTTTTGAAAATATTAAAAATGGAGAGTTTGAGAAAATGAAGATAACGAGTCAAGTTTTCAAATATCTTGGGTGCGTTTTTTTTTTTTATCAATGTCTAGTATCGTCTCCTTGACTTTTTCTCGTGGATCCCATTCGTTTTTGGTACATCCGATCAAGTTCCGAAAGATTTCGTGGTGCCTGTTTGTCCATTCATCTCTTACCGCTTCCTTTTTTTTGGGGGGGGGGTATTTTTTTCTTGAGGATTCCAAAGGTTCATTATTGAAAATAATAACAAAAAAAAATCATTTTTTTAAAAATCTACGAAATGAATGATGAGAAATTATCGAGCGAGGCATTACCATTGTCGTGCTTGGTACGGATCTCGAATCTCGCCATTTTATGTAATTAATATACCAAGTGTCCCAAAAGTCCGAGACCTTTATGAAGAGCTTTGAAATTTTGCATGGTATTATATCCCAAATTAAACCACCTGATTGTGTGACCGATTATTCAGGGGCGGGTCCAACTTTTGTTTTTTAAATACGAACCCCCATCTTGTAATACATTTTCGGAGAGAGCATAAAATTGGAAGTAATTTGCAAAAAAAAATCGCACGGCTAGCGTGTTTGGTTTCAAAATGGCGGCCATTTGAAATTTCCAAGATATGACTTCCAAGAGTGTCTAAAACTAGGCGAAGTGTCTAAAACTAAGCGAATTATGTCTATAAAAAAAACGGATTCCTCGGCATTGGTGTCCTATGTAATTATTCAATATCCCATTGCAAATAATTCGCCTAATTTTAGACACTCTTGGAAGCCATATCTTGGAAATTTCAAATGTCCGCCATTTTGAAACCAAACCCGTTAGACGTACTTCTAATTCTATTGTCTTTCTGAAAATGTATCACAAGATGGGGATTCGTATTTAAAAAACAAAAGTTGGACCCCCTGGGGGCCACATGGGACCCGCCCCAGAAAAATTGTTCACCATCAGGTGGTTTAATTTGGGATATAATACCATGCAAAATTTCAAAACTCCTCATAAAGCCGTTTCAAAAATATATTCAGGTGGTCTCGGACTTTTGGGACACCCTGTATACTATACTAAAGTCGATTGATTTTGCTTTTCGAAATACTTCCCATAATCATAATCTATTTGTTACTTCCTCAGATCTTCTCGAGGATCCATTTAGTCACGTCACATCGGACGTCTCCAGTTTTTTTTCAAGTGAACTTCGTTAGTCGCCAGTTTGGTCAATTGATTTCTGTCGACACTCTGCTTCATATAGCGGACTTTATTTTAGTTTTTGTTCAAATAAAAATGTCCTCTCTTTAAACTATTTATCCAAAAATTGTCTGATTCTTCCCCAACCTTGTCGATCCCTTTTCTCTTTTGCGTTCAACCAAGATGGTTTATTCTTATCAGAAGGTACCAGATTGGGATATTTCAGTGGATTCGATGGCGGCTCAAATGGGTTTGTTGTTTGAAATTTCTTTACTAAATATTCTTTGGCGATCTCTTTGGGATCTCTGTATCGGTCCAGGTATCTGAAACAGCCATCCAAATCATTTTTTAGTAAGACTAGTTAAGTCAACTGTAGACCTGGTAGACCACACTCAATTTCGGCGACCATGAAGAGATATAAGGAATAATTTATAAACATCATGAGTCATAAATGTGAATGTCCAGCTTCTAACAGACAGTTCTAACTTCTCCCTTTTATTTATATTTTACTTTTCAGAGTTCAGAAGAGTAAAAAACTGAATTCTTAGGTTAACATAAAGAAAAAAAAAGTACCCAGGGACAGAATTTTCCGCGTAAGATAATACATTGTCTTCTTTTATCATGTGGATATTGCTGTCGAAACGAAAGGTAGTCGCTACTGCCGAGGTCGACCAGGGCCATCCTGTCCCAAAATCGTTCTGGATGGTGTTCTTCTGTATGCCCTTTATTCAGAAGCGCAGTCCACGATGTTTGTCACTTGTTCAACTGTCCGGCCAATCCCACCAATATAGAATCTGTATGCCTATAGATGAGACCTATTGAAGTGGCTTTCTTCCTTAACAATCAATTCTAAATATATAAATCAGAAATTTATACCTACGGGTTAGGGGTTGTCTGTTCCAATACCACAGCTCAAAAGGTACCTGATAGCGAAAAATTGATGGGCATTGACCTCCCTCCCAAAAAAAGTCATGATCTACGACCCCACGAAAATTATCAAAACTAAAATATGTCAAGCCGTTTTCGAGTTATGATCTGTCAACAAATTCAGCAAGTCACGGTCCGATATCTTAAATTTTGTCGCGACAACATATTAACTCAAATCGAGAAAGTTTTATTTAGGTGGCCATTTAGTCCTTATTTAGGACATTTCCTCTAAAGATATGACCAGTCATTCCACAGTTACCAGCTCGAAACCGGAAACGGGCAAAATAAAATTTAGGAAATAATAAAAGGTTAGAACGGCCATGCCTCTAAAGCCCCTGGCGAAACATATAAATTTTGTTTTTTAAAGGCTACAATATACTGGGTGGACACAAAAAACCCAAACTTCCCCCCCCCCAAATTTTTACTGTCCTTGAAAAACAAGAATAGAATAGTAGCTAAGCACGGGCGAAACAGCTAGTATTTATTATAAGCTACTTACAAATTGAAAGGTTGACCTTTTGGATGCCATTTTTGTTTTGGATGATGAGGTGGATCAAAATCATATTCAAAAACAGGTTCCGGACTATTAAAAACTTTGTGGAAAAGTGTCGTCACACTTTCGTCCCAGAAACTTTGAAAGAATGCAAGACCAGCTGGTGTAATGTTATCCTGGTGCTGTCTATAGAATTCTAAATTGCTGAAAGTTCGATCTTGAGGAGTTAGTCTGCAAATAGAAACAGATTTTTCTCTTATCGAATATCTTCTGATTTTTAAGTCAAAAGCAAATTTCAAATTTACAAATGGCTTTGATTCGTTCATTCTTGTAAATGACATCGAGATTTTTTATTATTTGTCGAAGTTATGTTATGACAACACCTAAATACAATCTGACCAAATTAAAACTGACTAACTCTTACCGTTTCTGAGATCGAAGCCCTCTTTACAGATTTTGTTAATTCTTGTAATGCTGTGGTGTTTGCGTTTTTATCATTTTTGAAGTATTTGTCGTGACGAAAACCATGACAATGGATGTCCAAATTTATACTTTTTTTTTTGCATAATGTTTTTTAACAAGTATTGGTCATTTGAGACGGAGGTTTTCACCTTTCCATTCACTGGAAACGTGAAACCCAGCCTGATTTGGGCCGGGAATCTACTTGGTTACCCGAATCTATGTGATCAACCACTTACTAAAATAACTAAAACATCGCTGGATGTTGCTTCAAATTAAGTAATCTAAATAGAACTAGTGTATTCAACGTGCCATTGACGCTGTTTTTTTTATAATTTCTACCCAATTCCGTAAACAGCAAACTCCAGGTCCGGAGGAAATCCCGACTCAGTTGTGCCATACTGAAGTATATTTGCAGTGAGGAAGCGAATAGAATGTATGTTATTCTCGTAAGTCGACTCTTCAAAGAGTCGACTTACGAGTAGCTTTTTTTTTACTGATAAAGATTATAAAGAGAGAAATATAACATAATTTGTATTTTATAACTATAGATGAGAGAACGTAATATCTGGAGCTGAATACCGCATTAGGTCCATATAAGTTTTAAGACCTTATTATAAAGCAGAAGCTTGTTTTCGATGTTGCAGTCTAATACAGGTATATTATTGGTTATCATAAAATCAGCACATTAGATTTTTCCGGGTGTTTGTTATTTTCTGAAGGAAAATGTTCTTTTATTTTTGTGACGCATTGATTGTGATGTCTTTTTCATGTATTCACCAAATTTGGGGACGTTTATTTAGTAGATGCCCCTTTTGTCAATTGGTTTTATTACGTATTTCTGATGAAATAAGGTTTGAAATATCGTCACTCGATGCGAGTTGAGATTGAGAGTTGACTCATATAGGTGAGTCAAGTCGACTCACCTGAGTGAGTCGAGAATCCCATCCCTAGTCCCTACATTATTTATAATACCATCCCAAGAGTCAGTCAGTTCAGAGAGAGGTGTCGCGAGATCACAAGCTGGTTATAAGTTGTTCTCAAATCCGACCGGAACTTTCCTTATTCCATTATCATCTATAGGTACATGCAGGATTTGACTCAAACTACTTTTACGGAAGTGCCCTCAGATTTAATCTCAAGGGAGCACATTCACTTACCCTTTGATAGCATCCAATTTAATTTTTGATTTTTGCTTGTACAATATAAATGCATATCTGTGATAGCCTACACCTCTGAATGGAAATGGTTGGACATATTGACAGACTTCATCACCTTTATCAACACTGTTTCCAGGAATGTTACTTCTGTGGAATAAATTTGATTTTTATTTATTTAATACTAGCTTCGGTACCAGACAGATACTGTTATTTTTTTTTTTTTGGAGCAATTTACAAACTTAAAATGTGGTTTAATATAATTTAAAAAGGCTTTTTAAACGTCTTAGGGGTGGAAAATTAATTAATTCACTTTAATTTTAATTTATTTTGAAAAAAAC
>CM022880.1:32240591-32258825 GCA_012654025.1 Pachypsylla venusta
ATGATGATGATGATTATGGTGATGGTAATAACTATGATGATTATGGTAGTGATAATAGGAGATGAGAGTAATGGATGATGATTATGCTGATGATAATGATTTGACTCAAATTTATTTAATACTAGCTTCTTCGCCAGTTGTTTTCCAGGGACAATGGATATATTTATCACGAGGGGTCTTAGAGGCATGGCCGTTCTAGATGTTTCGGGTTTTCTAACTATTTTTTTTTTTATAAATTTCATTATTTTATTATTATTTTTTTGGTCCCGAAGTCATAACTCCGGAATGGCTGGTTATAATTTTGCAAACTAAACGGCCACCTAATAAAACTTTCTCGCTTTGAGTTGATATCTTGTTGCGACAAAGTTCAAGCTATTTGGCAGTAACTCGAAAACGGCTTGACATACTTTAGTTATGATAATTTTGAGGGGGGGGGTCCCATCAATTTTTTGCTATCTGCTACCGTTTGGGCTGTGGTATTAGAATAGACAACTCCTATCTTATACATGCATACAACCGCATAAGTTAAATTTAGCTTGGGAGGTTTAATATTAATATTATTAATTGTTACCAATAAAGTTATTTTTCAAATTAAAAAAAAAAATACACACAAATTTCTGATTTATATATTTTTTCGTAGTCGATACCAAATATTAATTATTGAAAAATTTGAAATTATTTTTTTTCGAAACTTACACAAGCCAGTGAACGTATTGTGATTCAGGATTCACAAGATGTCCATCCATACCCAACAAACTCAAAGTCCAAAGAGATTCTGAATCACTAGAATACTGAACCATAGGCTTTGAACATGCCTGAAAATGTAAACGATTATTATTATTAACTAGCTGTTGCAGCTTTCTATTGGGACTGGTTACAATTAACACTACGATCTTTATTTGGGTGCATTGTGACTAGTATTTCGAAGAGGCGGGGATGGAGTTACATTCGAACCAACAGCCTCCTGGTTGCAAATTCACCACCTCGACCAAATGAGCTACTAATGCGGTAAAAAAAATAGAAAACTTATAACAGAATGAACGAAGGCATTTGACTGCTTCTGATTTCATTAATTTTGTTTCTTGATGATCTTCAACGGAAATTCCTAAGAAATTTTACCATAATATTACTTATATTATTTGCTGGTGTAGCGGTCAGGCGCTCTGACTGTTAAACAGTAGGACGTGGTTGCAAACCCAGCCAAACCATGGACTTTCATCCTCATGAATTTGATATTTACCACATAGGTAATAATAGCAGGCCATAAACTCAAAGTCCAAAGAGATTATACATGACTATAACGATTATTATTATTAATATAACAAAATATTATTATATTATAACAAAATATTTCTATTCGGGACGTAGAAATAAGGGCTATTATTATTAAGACAAAGCGTATTTTCTCGTTCACTCTATCTTATCAATCAGTACGAAACCTTTTTTCAAAAAATGATTGTGAGCATAACAGAGAAGGATATAGGATAGTGTTTATGTCGATTATTTGATTAATTAGAATTTTTGGACGGATCTTATCTTACTATCGGTACCAAACTATTTCAAATGTTTGTAGGCATCACAACACGAGAATGGCTAAAGCGTTAAGAGAAGCGGACGGGGCCTGCTACCATAATGTGATTTGGCTCGTCCTTTTATGATTGTGCACATAATTTTCAATGTCCAATTAAACACCACTATTTTTCTTTTATTTGTCTTTGATTAAATTTGGTATGGTAAATTGCTATTTTTAGCTTTATTGAATCACCTGGGGTCATTTTCGGTAAGTGAGATCTATAATTCATATGTATGTATTCTGATTAAAAAATGCACGCTTTTTGGTAGTTAACCGGCTTGAAATACTAGGCATATGTCAACGTACTTCTGGTCCACCCTATATTCTGATTACCTCAGTCGGTGTAATAATATTTCCTCTATACACTGGAACAAGTTTATCCTGTAATTGATATCCAATATCCATCATAACAACAGGGTAAAAGTACGCTAAACCAAAAAGGTGATCAAATATTTGATAGTGCTCTGCTACTGCATGGATATGATGTACTCCAGAGTTCGATGCCCATTCCTTGGCAACATCTTCCAGAGGAATTCTCACTGCAAAAAGAATACAGGAATGAACTAAATTTGGAGAAAAAATAAATAAGCAGCTATGTAAAAAAAAAAAAAAAAAAAAAAAAAAAAAAAAAAAAAAATGAGGAAAAATACTTGATACAAATCCCACTCGCTAATGATAATATATTTTGGGGTGCCTGAGACGTATTGTCAATTTTAGTCCAATTTTCACCAAACTTGCTTTAAAATATTTCTAGTACGGCTGGGTCCAACGGAGGAAAAACACAGTGAGTTGTCGTCGGAACGGTGCTGCTCCAGATACTTCCTCAAAGAGTTGGTATATAAATCCTTGCTAAACCCTGAAGTATCTGATCGTTGTCGTCTATGCATGCTGGCTGCTCATGATGTAAATCATGAGCAGACAGCAACTATTCATCAAACTTAACAAATCTCGAGCCGTTAGCATTATGGACAGATCCTGTTGGAGAGACCGCCTTTCTTGGCCTGGAGACACAGTGAGAGTCGTTGAGAACGTTAACAACAACAAAATATTTCTAAGAGTGTAAATACAACACCTAATTAATTAGCTTTTAAAATATTAAATAATATTTCTTTCTTATAGTTAAGAATCTATAAAACGATCAACATAATAGGTACATAATATTATCAAAGGTTAAATGATAACCGAAAACCTGCAGTTTGTTTAAAATGTTCCTTAGAACATTTTGAAAGGTATATCTGTTAAGCTGCGTAGGTCGTGTAGTGAGTAATATTAGCTCAGGTTTCATATATATAAAAAATAACCCAATACTACTTCCAACATGTCTTACTTAACAAATTTGGTATTCATATCAACGAGGCATGGCCAAATTGGTTTTTATGCTGATCAAATTCAACTTTTTTTTTTAACCAATCAAAAATTAATAATTTTGAGTTAATTACAAAGCGATTATAATACTTACTCTTACAAATATGTATATTTAAACAATATTTAACTTGTTGGCTGTATGTAGTCATTATAATATCTTTCATTATATTTAAACAAGTTTATTAAAATGGGACTCAACCTAACATAAAGACTCTATAACCATTTTCGCAATCTAACAACAAGTTTTATTGTTGAAAATTAACTTACACTGGTTTTTTTGTGATGCCCTTTTTAGTTCCGGATCTGATTGGTTCTTTTTTAAATGTTCTATTCTCAAACTCGTTACTTCTCTTCGTTTTATAATTGGCACAGAAAATCCTATGTTTATTCTCTTATATACTTCAGGGTCCTTCCAATTTTTCTCTAAAAAAAAAAAAAAAATTTATAAACTTAAATATTATTCGTAGGTAGGAGCTTCTTTCAGGTCTGCTTAAGAATTAGATATCACATTGACTTGCCACGCAGAAAACCCAGGTTTGAATCCTGGCGGAACCAGATTTTTTTTCTGAACTGTGCTTGGTTGTTTAGGGTGCACTCAGCCTATTCAGGACAATTGGCTAGACAATTGGTCTAAAACCAGATTTTAGTTAGTCAATGATCATGTCTAAGCTAATGTCTCGTAAGTTTATATAATACCAAACGTTGGTAACTTACTTTCCAGAAGTTTTTCTAAGTTATCATCAATGTCAAGCACTTCTCTTTCATTGAGAATATTGTAAGAAGAACTTTTTAGAGTTGTCCTGGATAAATATCTTACACTAGTCAGTCCAACAGCTTTCAATTTGAATAAACTCATTTTGTTTAGATTTTCTTAAATAAAAGGAAGAAAATTTTTAGCTTAATAAATATTATAAATAGGAACTAAAATAATTATTGTATTACGAATTCCATTTTTCCTCAAAGACAATAGAAAAACTTATAGAATTCACAATTTACTTTCGCTTTCCAAGTTCCTGATCCTTATCATAATGCTTTATCGAAAATTTTAGTTTTTAGTTTGCCGAATTCGAACTTTAAAATTTTCCCTCCTTAGTCCACTCCCTCGGGACCTCCTAAATTGTCTGATATTATTAAGGTCGTATGAATCATTTTGCTATTCATTTCATAAAATATATTGGAGGCATGACCGTAAAATAAAATATTCTCAGTGAGCACCAAGTTGTGACATAAGAACAAAAAGAAACAGTATTTATTTATTTTTGTTTTACAACGCTCATATGTCCGCGGGAGATGGGCGGTCGGGTAACACCTTCCGTCGACCCACCCTAGCGGGTTCCGGGGGTATGTTGGATTCGTACCGCTCCCAGATTGTCATCAAACCATAACTTGACGCGAAGTGTACAGTGTTAATGTTAGGCTCAACCCTATAAATCGCTCATTGAGCAAAAAGATAAAAAAATAAAATAAAAGCGTCGTGAGGACAATGAGTAGTGAGAAGCTATGGATATTTGGAGATAAATACGCATAGCGACTCGGTGCCAGCATTGTAGGTGAAATTGGAAAAATTTAAAGGATTTGGATAATGATAGATATTGTGAAAATCCTACAATGCTACATTGTTACAGTGGGCACCATATAATCCTATTTTGTGACATAATAGGAGTACTAACACTCAAACTGTGGGTATTCCTACTATTTTTATCATTGGGTACGCACATGCATCTGAGATATTTGGGTTTAAAATAGATGCGTGTAGGTAGTAGGTACTATCTCTGATGATAATCAGGGTGATATTTTTATGTTTTTTTTTTCTTTAGTAAAAATAAATTGAAAATGTTTAAATTACAAAAAAAAAATATTTAAAATGGAGGTAATTTTTTTATTTGATTTCACCATTTTGCAGAATATTTTTTTGCAGGGGAAAATTAAATTAAAAAGAATATCTTTCCTCACATACCCCTGAACAGCGGAATGAAAAGTGGTTTTAGTGTTTTGGCGTCTGGTCGTAGGCATAAATAGGGATCCAGCGTCTTTCATACTACAAAGGGTAAGTGCTGGTCATATAGGGTTGTATCCGATTAGCCTGGCGTTTCCGAATGGATTTTCATTGGTCCTTGGGGGAAGGGAAAGATTAAAAAAAGACCAGTATTATTGAGCTATTGGCCGGGATCCCAGTCGAAAGATATCAACCAATTTCATCAATAATTTCAGGAGAGACGAGAAATATGTTGGTACAGCGAAGATAAGAATGATGAGTCCAATTACAATGAAATGCAACTTTTTCTACCGGGGTGAAGGCAACGGGTAACCCCTTGGGAATTACAGATAGAATTTTTTTTTTTATGTAGAATTACAGTGGAAGGAAGAAAAAANGATAGAATTTTTTTTTTTTATGTAGAATTACAGTGGAAGGAAGAAAAAATCATTGTCAATGGATGGATTTTCAGCAATTCAAAATTTAAAACTGTGGTAATTTTAAAAGATCGCATGGATCTCGCTGGTAGACCCGCTGGTTCACCTAAAGTCAAACGAGTTCTTTTCGTCTCGGGATCTCGGTCTATAGAGATCCCTTTACTATACCTCATACTCTCAGAAATATAAGGTGACATCATCGTGTTCGATCATGAATGAGACAGAGCTAAAGTAATAAAAACCGAAATCTTTCTTCCAAACATTTTCTTTTAATTAATTTCAAAAATCAATTCGATAATCTGGCATATTAATACAACTTAAGTCTATTCATTAAGAGAAGTCACTCTTTGAAATATAATGACATCTCTATGAACCAGATTTTGAGACCTTCTTCTGATTGATTCATATTTTCTCATATTTTTTTAAGAGCGAATTCATTCAGCACATTCATGACGCCTGTACATACAATGTGTGGCAATTAAATAACCGGATTGATGATGCAAAAAACAGCGAGTCCGCCGATATAGGTTTAAACCAGGTTGTACCTGTTCATGCTTCCCCATCCTGAGATCGATGGACATGGTTGTCGTCGCTTAGTATTGCCCAAATGCCCGTTCAAGACCTTGTGGTAGCATCAAGTTTCTTTTGAAACTTGTAGGGATGGGATTTTCGACTCACTTAGGTGAGTCGACATAACTCGACTCACAGATATGAGTCGGCTATCGATTTCGACTCGCATCGAGTGACAATTTTCAAAACCATTTGACAAAAGCGGCATCTACCAAATAAACGTCCCCAACTTCGGCGAATACATTAAGAAGACATCACAATCAATCGTCACACCAAAATAAAAGAACATTTTCACTCAGTAAACAACAAACACCTGGAAAAAAGCTACTCGTAAGTAGACTCTTTGATGATTCGACTTACGAGTAGTCGAATCATAATTAACATCATCAATTGCCTTCGTGAACAAGAAGAATCGATTTATTTTTTGGAAAAGTAAGTTCTGGATGCTTCACTAAGATAATGTGAGTCTGTGAAGACACTCACAAAACTTGTCAACTTGTTAAACCTTACCGCGACAAAAAACAAACAAAAAAAAAAAAAAAAACTTTAATCNAGCCTTACCGCGACAAAAAAAAAAAACTTTAATCCTGATGACCAAATTGGCGTCTATAAAGTTTACAAATAAATAAACTTCTTCAAAATAATAAACCAAAATTCAAACTATTTACAAATCGATCTGTACAATAAAAATAATTCTAAACCAGGAGCATACAAATTTTACAAAGCAATAAATAAACTTCAACAAAATGTAACGCCCTTTAAACGTAACAAACAAAGCGCTCGTGTCTCAAATAATTATTTGTATCTAAATATTGAAATCAGAAATTTGTGTGTGGTATATGTATGTATGAGGTAGGTCTCTTCCAATGCCACAGCAGATAGAAAAAAATTGAATTACGTTGAGATTTGAGGAATAAAGAGACAACAAATATCGATTTATTTGGCAAACGTTAAGTGCCAAAAGTGTCACATAAATATGATGATAAACCAAATTTTACTGATACAAGAGCCAAAAGTATCACATAAATATAAATATGATGACAAACCAAATTTTACTGATACAAGAGTCAAAAGTGTCACATAAATATCGAACTGCCAATTTTTCATTTTATATTAAAAAATGTCTACAGAAACCCTATTCTAAATCCAAATTATTTACTGAACAGAACTTTTGGATAAAACTAACGGTAATTCCAACTTACCAGGACTAATTGTACCACAAATGGCACCAACAAACCAAATATCAAAAAAATTGATTATCGTTAAGGGACAAAAACAATTTATTTCTTATACCTGTGGATAAAGATACACTACTATATCAAGTGTGAAAACATTCTGAGGAGCCTCTCCCTCCTATATGCATAAGCCAATCTGCACATCAAAAATTTGAAACTTAGAATACAAGACTCACTTTCAGTCTTATTTGGCCATCTATGAGACTAAGGCACAAAGTAAAGGTGTGTACGTTTTATTAATTCATGAATAAAATCGGAGAACTTATAAGTAAAATAAAAGATAAGATACTTGAAATGCAATAAAATTAATGCTAGACAAAATTAGCGTACAGGAACTTTAATGATTTAAAATGGAAAATTCGAAAGAAAAAATATCTACTTCAAATTTTAAATTCCAAAGAAGAAAAAAAAATCGGGATTCGAACCCTAAACCTACTTAGTAACATACAAGAGGAATATAGTGCTCACTTAGTAACAAGCACGATTTAAAAGTAAAATAAATAAAGCAAACTCAAATTATATTTTCTGCCGAATTTTATGAATTTTCCGGAGGAGAGAGTGGTAGCTCTGCCTTGCCAAGTTAACATACTCATTGAGTGATTCAAAAATATTTTCATATTTTTCTTTTTAAAAAAAGGAACTTTGGCATACAATTTATACAAATGAGACTTTTTGTTTTTACAAATATTCATTCAATATTGTTCAATATTCATTTTATTTGGTTCTTAAATTATCTTTGTTAGCTTCACCAAACTTGGTAATGTGAGTAACGGGTAGATTATTAACAAATCGTTCCCACATGACCTTGTATAACTGTTCTAAACCGGTTGCATACATTTGAACATTAAATAAAGGACTGTCCGAGCGGGCTTTCCATACTTTGGCCCTCATAGCTTTCAAACTGAAAAAAAGAAGAAAGAAAAAATACATTAAAAAACTTATTGGGGAAGAATGGTTAGAAATTCGATTTAGAATTTAATTAGTTCAATTAAAAAAATAACAAGATTGATAAAACGATGTAAATGTTAGGCTCAAACTTCGAAATGGCTGATTCGAAATAGCTCATACCCCAACATTCGGCAACTAAGCAAGTTTTTTTTTTTAAAAAAAAAAACAAAGAGTGATTTTTGAATCTGGAGTCATTGAAGTATTTTGGGGATACCTCATCGCGATGTGCTCGTTTATTTCACTCAATGAGTTGAGCCTAACATTACCACTTTACACATCGTGTTATGTCGTGAATGTGTTCACATCGTTATATGTTAGCTCTGGTTTAATAATAACAGTCTGGGGTCCATTATGATGATGTGCTCGTTTATTTCACTCAATGAGTTGAGCCTAACATACCACTTTACACATCGTGTCATGTCGTGAATGTTTTCACATCGTTCTATGTTAGCTCTGGTTTAATAATAACAGTCTGGGGTCCATTATGATTTTTAGCTTCGCGATGTGGTCGTTTTTTTCGCTCAATGAGCGATTTATAGGATTAAGCCTAACATTAACACTGTATACTTCGTGTCAAGTTGTAATAGAAAATGAATATCAAAGGCCATTTTTTTTTGCCTAACATTAACACTGTATACTTCGTGTTAAGTTGTGATAGAAAGTGAATATCAAAGGCCTTTTTTTTTTAACTTTTTGCTGAATGAGCGATTTATAGGGTTAAGCCTAACATTAACACTGTATACTTCGTGTCAAGTTGTGATAGAAAGTGAATATCAAAGGCCATTTTTTTAACTTTTTGCTGAATGAGCGATTTATAGGGTTAAGCCTAACATTAACACTGTATACTTCGTGTCAAGTTGTGATAGAAAATGAATATCAAAGGCCATTATTTTATCTTTTAGCTGAATGAGCGATTTATAGACATTATACACTTCATGTCAGGTTGTGATAGTGTTCACATCGTTCTATATTTGCTCTCGTCTGATGACAATCTGGAATCCATTATGATCAAGGACAGTGACACGTGTCTGATGTCATTTACGGAGTGGTGTGAATCCAACATACTCCCGGAACCCGTTGGGGTGGGTCGACGGAAGGATTTACCCGACCGCACATCTCCCGCGGACATATTAGGGTTCTAAAATAAAAATAAATAATTTTTTTTTATGTCACAACTTGGTGCTCACTGCAACATTGTAGGATTTTCCTATATCAATCAATCATTATCCAATTACTTAATATGTTTACTACGTAAATGTCTTTGGAGACTAAATTTTCTTTTTTGAAGGAGATAATTTTTAATTTTTTAATTTAAAATTAAAAATTATATCCAATTACTTAGAATTTTCAACCTAATCTACAGTGCATTTTATTTTCATAGCTACTCATTACCCTCACGAGGCTGAGTGGTCCCCGAAACATCAAAAACAGATTGGCAAATTATTTTCACTGCCAGGATTCCAACCCGGGTTTCCCGAGTGCAAGACTAGTGCAGTGATCTATAAGATTCCCCACCTCGTTCCCGTTTGAAAACATAAGAAGAGTAGTTCAACTTACTATTCTCGGTCCGTGCCGAGTCGAATACCAATATCCTGATATTCTTTGTGCGTTCTAGCGATCAGTTCTGGACATCCAAGGGTTGCTAATTGAGAAGCTGCTACACGAGATGCTAAAGTTTCACCCGGAAGTGTTACAACCGGAGTTCCAGTCCATAGAACGTCCATTGAAGTCGTATGTCCATTACAAAGAGGAGTGTCTAAACACACGTCAGCAAGTTGTCCTCGACGTACATGCTCTTCTTTGGCAGCAACATTTGAAAAGAGTATTCGGTTAGAGCCTAATCCTGATGCTTGAGCTGTGCTTTGAATGTTGGCTTCACCAACGGCAGGGAATTTGAGAAGCCATAAAATTGAGTTAGGGACGGCTTTCAGAATCTAAAAGAATAACATACGAGATACTATCATACTAGTATTTACGGGTGGGCTAAAAGTGATACTTTCAACTTTGTTTTTCAAAAAGTTGTCTTTTCTCCTTTTCTTTTCTTATTAGACATAAAAAGCACGGTACACACTTATGTTGCAAATGTTGTACAACATTGCAACATAAGTATGGACGTGTTGAGAAAATGTTGTCCAACAGTTGTGCAACATGTTGCATGTTTCCAAAAATATGGAAATTTTTTTAAGAAACACATTGAAAGTGTGGACCGTGTACCGTGTCGGACAACATCGCAAGTTTAAAAGCACGGTCCACACTTATGTTGCAAATGTTGTCCAACATTTGCAACATAAGTGTGGACCCTGCTTAATAATTATTATTTTCCTCGGGCTCTTTTTTTTTACCCAGTGTTTCCCAACCATTACCTCTTTTCGAGTTCTATTTTAGCCGTCACCCCTTCCCCCAAAACTAGTATAGCATAGACAAAAGGAATAGTACATAGGTAGGTTGGTTTATAATGATTTTTTTTTTAACAAGAGGTTCTACGCACCAGGTCGGCCATCGTGAAGACTATAATATACAAATCAATGAGATTGTTGATATTGTTTATTTCTCATTATTCTTTTAAATCTGGTTCAGTCGCACACAGTGCACATCGCATATCATCTCGAATGACCAATAGGTGTGAAAGTTCAACATCCATTGGTCAATCGAGACGGGGGTTTTATCCTCCATTCCCCGGCAACTTAAAAACCAGCTGCCCACATTGACCTCATACCGCTTGGGTTGGACCGAGAATATTCAGCATAACGAGTCATATTTGTCATGAAACGCAATGGGATTGTAAGAAATTACGTCTTCGGTATGACGACAAATAGAAATACAGGGTGTCCCATTTTAAGTGCCCAACTTAATTTATTCCGAAACTGTTGGAGTCATAAAAAAAATATTCTGACCGAATGTTCATAAAAAAGAGGGGGACGTATTATGATGACCCTGGCTGATTTGTCAAGGTTGTCCTTAAAGGTCAGATGAAGGTCAACTTCATTTTCTTAAATGAGACGACCTGAATTTTATTACATTTTCGAATTCCCCATTTAATTCTACGTACAGTCAATTCACTTCATGTTTTCATTAAATACGTCAAATTTTGGGAATGTTTTTTGGTCTGACACACCCACCTGGCATATTGAATGAAAGTTCTCGCCATTTCCTATACGTTGGTTTCCCTTTTTCACTTGCATTTCAATTTGCCACACAAGTATGTCAGACCAAAAAACATTCCCAAAATTGGGCCAAAAAAGTTCAACGTAAACATGAAGTGAATCCGAAAATGTAATAAAATTCAGGTCGCCTCATTTAAAAAAAAAAAGTTGACCTTCATCTGACCTTGAATGACTACCTTGACAAGTCAGCCAAGGTCATTATAAATACGCTCCCCTCTTTTTTATGTTCAATTTGGTCAGAATATTTTTTTTGTGACTCTAACAGTTTCGGAATAAATTGAGTTGGTCACTTAAAACGGGACACCCTGCATAGGTAGCCAACAAAGACTTATTTATAGCACCCTCATAAATCTGGCCAATATCGGACAAAATGATGCCATTATTGATGTCACTTACATTGACCCACATCTGTAATGTGGTTGGGTCGATCTTGTATAACTGGTTGAAGTTACAGTAGACAATGGCATCCTCTGGTAGGCCATACTGTTGTCTCGATGTGATAACGATACTCTGAGGAACTTCTTCACCAGTAGCTGTCTTATTGTTAGTTTGATTTGTAGCCAATCCGTTTTGTAGAACAATACCATTGACTGATGTCTGCACTTGTCCGCTGGCAATCATAGTCTGAAATGAAATATGAACAATAAAAAATCATCTCTTAAAGAATAAACGGGCAGATTTTTTTTTTTATCAATGATACAATTCCGAAAAAACGAGCACATTGCGCTATGAACGCTCGTGGTGGCCTGCTACGCGACATTAACTTCCAGAACTAGGGGAACAAATTCGCGAAGTTCACACTTCACAAAAAGGAGGTTGCCCCGCTCTGTGAAAGTGTTATGGACCCCGCGGAAGGATAATCCGGCCCTGTAAATGGGCCACCTTTTGCATCAAAATTACAGACCCTGCAGACATTAGAAATCTTCCACAAGTCCAGTAACTAAACTCAGACAGGATTCTTACCTCAATTGGTGTTGTTGTAGGAAGCTCAGCAACTTTTAAGCTAACTTCAATCAAAGCATTTGTAGAAGGAGGTGCGACCAATTCTTTGATCTCTTTCACTTGTGTATGTTCTATGATGGGAGACAGATCGGTGGCGTTGATAACGGCAACGTTGTCAGAAACTTCTTTTCCGCCTTCGTTCTGAAAGTAAAACGAATAAGTACTTCAGTTAGGTAGTCTATGTGACTCAATAATAAGAGCAATTCTCTTTATATTACCAGCTGACATTTTAAGATTTTTCCCGAAAAAGAAAAATTCTGCCAACTTGGTACATGATTTTTCTTCTTCTGCTTCTGTTTTTCCAGTACGAAACCTCTGGTATGTGGGTGGCTCTGGCAAGCTTCGAGGAACAAATAAAAGCACGCATGGGAACTAGAAATCAAAATTTCATTAAAATCGGTTGACGTCGAGTGACAAAAGCGCCACTTTCAGCAAACGGTACTGCTTTATTTATTAGATTTTTGAATTTGAGGAGGGGAGTAATAAGTGATCCCTTGTATGTGACGGCTGACAGTAACGCTAAGCTTTGAGGACCATTTAGACTAGACTCCCAAACAAGCCCTACGTACCAAATTTAACTGAATTTGCTCAACGTTAAGTTAATGGCACAAGTGCTACTAACAGTGCAGCGTATGAATGTATTTTTTTCGAATTTTATTTTTACGTACCTTGAAACTAATATTTTTTGACCGATTCCGAAATCATTTCTCGGATCGACTGAACTTTCAGTCAGGATTCAATAAACACTAGTGGATCAATATGATCAGGTGTTAATGTTATAGTCATTAATAGAAAAAAAATATCTTAATCAAATTAAAAAAAAAAAAAATCCCTTAACACCAGCCATCACATATCAAAATTTACGTTTCTATAACAAACCGCTAAAAAGAGAAAAATAATTTTCAAAAAACAAAATATTGGGGGCCTCCCCTTCAAATTGTGGCTTGTATCGCGTAACATACATACATGCACATATACAAATGCATTTCGGGATGTATATGAGAGTCAAAAGCGGAGTTCACTAACGTTCACAATTAGACTTACCTTTCCGGACACAATGAATCTCTCCTTTAGATGGGGAAACATTTGGTTGTGATCACCAATAAAATACGTATCGGGCATGAAAGCTAACTTCTCACTATACTGAGAGGCTAGGACGAGAGGAGAGGTGACCGCATCAGTAATAATATAGTCCATGTACGAGGCACCGCTTGTACCGGGGTATCCTAGCCACATCACCTGCAAACAATAAAATCAGACGAGTATTGTGTAGTAAATTTTATTGTCTTTGTTGTACCTACATACGTATATACTATGTATTGTTTTATAGTATTATCAAGGGCTAGCCCCGTAAATAAATTCTAAGGGTAGGCAGCATCAATGATACGTTAAATACATTTCCCGTAAGATTTTTGAAGTTGAATAACCAACGTTCAGTAAATTTCTCTTCTTTCAGTTAGTAAAATCAATTGCAAAACAATGAGCCATCGTCAATAGTACGTTGAATACTCCAGTTCCCGTGAGATCTCTTGAAGGTAAACAACGTCCAGTGAGTATTTAGTTAGAGGGTGACCACGTAGGTTTGCACCCTCGTGATGATGGCTATTTCCGACTGAACTCAGACTCTATGAGGTATCTGGTTTGTTAGTTTTCAGCGATTTGAAGATAAAACCTTCGTCTCAAATGATATACTTGATATCAAAGTCAATGGGGAAACCTAAAATTTTAGGCGTCACATTCGATCCTATATTAACTTTCAATAAACATGCCGAGTTTACCTAGTAAAACTATGTGATAAGTAAGCTACACTCCGATATTAACACATGTTGCATAACAAGGGGATTATGGCAGGTCTTTTAGTACTGGACAAAATAGGGAGGCAACAGGAAATTACCCTATCCAACGTTTTCCTTAAGACAACAGTCTACACAAATTGAACTTCCAATATGGAAGACTGTGACAAACCAGTTATTTAAATAACTGTTAACTTGATAATGATGAAATTGACATCTCCTTGATCGAATTGTATTTGACTTTTGATCCAAAGATTGTGAGTTAAAATACCACTCAAAATCCGGGAATAATTTTAAATATAACTATTAACTTGATAATGATGAAATTGACATCTCCGTGATCGAATTGTATTTGACTCTTTATCCAAAGATTGTGAGTTCAAATACCACTCAAAATCCGGGAATAATTTTAAATATAACTGTTAACTTGATAATGATGAAATTGACACCCCCTTGATCGAATTGTATTTGACTTTTGATCCAAAGATTGTGAGTTCAAATATTACAGAAAATTCGGGAATAACTTTAAAAAATGGGGTTTGCGTTATTTATCGGAGAAATAAAGCAAAATCTATTAATAAATAAATTACCTGAATGGGCGCTGGTCTTAGGGCGAAAATTTCATTTCGGGCGCCCTTTGTATATCCATTCATGTTGACCAAAATATGAATGCCGTCGTTATTAATTTTGTCAGCTGCTTTTCCATTACATGGGATTTGAGAGAGGTCAACAAAATGTTCGGATTCACGGGCAATTTTAGATCTAAAAGTAGTTCCATCATCCGGCGACAGAGCGTAACAGAATATTTCGACTCGTGCTTTATTATGAAATCCAGGCACGGACTGCATCAGATGAGAAGTTGGATGATTACCAAAGTCAGACGATACGTATCCAATCCTGATTCTATTACCAATTCCCAATTCACGCGTGTAGTTGTAGGGAGGTTTGTGAAGCACGTTGATCTGAAATAAAAAAAAATACAAGTTAATGGAATTAGTAAAATACAAGTTACAGGAATTTATTCTAAACTAGCTGGCTCTGCCCGGTTCGCTAGGCGCTTTTTAAGCATGCCCGTGCTAATCTATCTATCTATAATAATAAAACTCAATGTAACGATAGACCTATGTGTGCATAATTGAGCAGCAAGCGAGGATTACCGTGCCAGGAAAAGGTTACAGCTGAGAATATTATGCACCGAACCAAGGGTTGTGGCATGGTAGCGTTAAGGAAAGCTATGCCGACCCTAAATACAATTGGGAAAAGTGAAGGTTTGTAAAAGTACTTACTTTTTCCAAACACAAATTGGCATGTCTCGCGGCAATAGCCTTTCTAAACTCATGACTAAGAGGGTATAGCATAGAATGGTGAGGATGTACAGACGGTAGTCGATTCTTTTCCAATTGTTCCGCAACAATGCTGACCAACTTTTTCATGCGGGACTCATAATCTGTCCAATCACAAACGATTTGCAAGCAATGTGCCAGATTGCAATAAGCGTCAGGGAAGTCGGGCTTCAATTTCAGAGCTGTTCGATAAGATTGAATAGCTTCGGGAATGTTGGCTGTAAATAGAAAACAAATCGGCAAATGGAAAAGGGAAGTAAAAAAAAAAAATCTGGTGTGAACCTTACACGACTTTTCTTATTTATAAAAAAGAAGAAAGTATTGTACTGGCCTGAAATTTCGATGCCGAGTTTTCAATGCCAAAACACGTTTTGAAGTCCCCAGAGCACAAATTTCGAGTTTCAGTCACTGGTCCATGTATGTGTCCTGCCTCTGAACAAGATATCCCGAGAATGGTGTTAAAGAATTTGGAATTTATGTAATTTTTCTGCAAAGGACGAACCACGAAACTTTAATAAAATCCACGAATCTTGTCTAAAATGAGCTCTATCTCTTACAAACAGAACTTCAAATTTGGTCACTGAACTAGCTCAACTTTTTAGTTAAATCGAATTCGACTTTTTTTGCAAATTTTGAGTGGTTTTTAGTCGCCTTTGGGCGGTTACGAATCCTGCCTAAAAAGAGAAGATCAAGTGCCAGAGACTTGAAATTTGGTATTTAAGTCATTTTTAGAAAGCTACTAAAAAAAGCCTGCTTGAAGGCTTGGCGAACTATTTGAAAATATTTTTTTAGAGTTCCTTGTGTCCGAACTCTACTTCCGTCTGATCATCTGTTAAGGGCATTATCTGATAAAAGGTGGTTAGAGTTGATGTTTGGACAGTTTTGATATTGATTCATATTACGATCACAAAATCCAAACAAATAATAAAATCCTTTCAAAATACCATTAGAGCCAGTAGATTCGTACCCAGGTTGTTGGTTCGAATCCAAGCATTACAAATTACAAGGTATTTTTAACAATCACCCCAATATCACTAAACAATTACCTTACAATGCTACCACTTGTCGCTAGACCATAGTTACTTAATTATTCTCAGAAGGATGAGTTACCCCCTCAAAAACAACCGGTGCAAGTAGAAAATTCGAAAACAACTTTTCCAAATTTTCGAACCGACCAGAAATCGAACCCGGTACCTCCTTAGTGATAGTCGTTGGTGATGCACACTCTAGACGTGGAAACCTTTTATCACAACAAAATGTCTTGAATACCAAAGAATTACAAAAAATACGAGGGTCCGAGGGCAGTTCCAAAAGTTCGTGGTCTGAAGTAAATGGAGAAGGAAAATAAAAACCCACTGTGTCTTATTTTTCAATATAAATGATTGACAATATCGATTCAGAGTTTAATTAATTAAATTAGAAATTAAAATGAGAAAATTAAAATTAAAACTAAAATTAAAATTGGAAAATTAAAATTAAAAGCCAAAAATTAAAACATTCAAATTAAAACTGATAACTTAACTTATCTTGGTGAGCTTTCAACAGTACTCAGACTGTCATCATCAGACCAGAGTTATGATAGATCGATGTGAACTCTATCACATCTCACTTCGTTTCAAGGTGTGATAGAGTTCACATCGATCTATCATAACTCTGGTCTGATGATGACAGTCTGAGTACTGTTGAAAGCTCACCAAGATAAGTTAAGTTATTAGTTTTAATTTGAATGTTTTAATTTTTGGCTTTTAATTTTAATTTTCCAATTTTAATTTTAGTTTTAATTTTAATTTTCTTATTTTAATTTCTAATTTAATTAATTAAACTCTGAATCGATATTGTCAATCATTTATATAATTATATCTTACGATTCTTCTAATTATTTTAACTTATTTTTCAACTTAAACTCCATTGACACATTATTACATCTTGGGCAACATCTCTATACCCGTCAAAAAGTAGTTAGTATCTTTTAGTCTAAATACTCTAAAACATTTGACTTTTTTTTCTTCAACATATTTTCTTTATATATTTTATGTTTATAATTTAATTAAAAATACAATCAAAACAAAATAAAGAAATATGGTACCCCACTTGAAAACTCATTTATAGATATAAATGAGTTTGGGTTAAGTGGGTTTTTTATTTTATTGTGGTTTTTTATTGTTTTAGCTGTTTTAACTTTATCTCTACATTACTCCCAATGTTTTCCACGCAGCTTAGATCTCAGTTTTGAAAACAGATAATAGTTGCCGAGGGTCAGGTCTAAGCTGTAGGGAGGGGGAGATATCTCAGTAAAGCCTCTATCACGCACAGCAGAAATAACGAGTGGACAGGGCGTTGTCATGGAGGAGCTGATGAACAGAAGGTGACCTGTCAAAATTAAAATAATTATAATGTTTGGATAATTCTATCTCGTATTATAATTAGACAGTGTATGACATGTAAAAACATTGTCAGAACTACAATACATTAAATCTTTGAATAACATGCTAATTATAAGTGTTAGAAAATATTAACTTTTAAATAAATTAAATTAAAACAAAACACTTACCAAAAACACTATTTTAATTTATGAAGAAACTAGTTTCGAATCATCATCAGTCTAGTCGAGTCTAAGGAGTGTTGACATGGAACTTGACACAAGTTAGTCAACTTCCATTCTTAGATTCGACTAGACTGATGATGAATTGAATGATTCGAAACTAGTTTCTTCATAAATTAAAATAAATAGTGTTTTGGTGTTTTGTTTTAATTTATTTAAAAGTTCACAATTATTAACTCTTTTTTTTTGTCGGGCTTTTTGAACCACCCTCGTAGGTATTAATTAAA
>CM022880.1:32300324-32318478 GCA_012654025.1 Pachypsylla venusta
GCAAACAGAATTTGATTCATAATGAAAAAAAAAAATGTAGATTTTTTTTGTAATTGTGTTTTTTTTTTTTAAAGAAATTAATCTGCGCGGCGCGTTTTGCACTGTATGTTCTGCCAGATTTTTAAATAATAATGAATTGATTTTTTCTTTTTTAACATGAGTTTACTTCAAGGTAGGTATTATTTTAATTTTAATACTAGCAGGCTATGTTCGCTTCGTTTGGCGCCTTATAGCTGTTCCCGTGATAAATAGTATTCTATGATTTACCTGATAGAAATTGAAAAATCAGCTGTAACGGTTTTATATTCAAAAACGGTTTTATATTTTTGAATTCTGAAAAAAATTCCCGGGCTCTCAGCCTGTTTTTTTGGGGGGGGAGGGGGGTCCACTTCTATCAATTTTTCCATATCTCTTACAGTTTTGGCTGAACAATTAGTATTTTCTTAACTTTATTTTGCCCGATCCCGGATCCAAACCTTGTAACTCTGGAATGGCTAGTCTTAATTTGGCAAAATTTGTCCCTAAATTAGGGATTAGAAGCCACCTCGCTTTGAGTTGATATGTTGTCGCGACAAAATTCAAGATATCGGTCCGTGGCTTGCTGAATTTTGTGAAAAATAAAAAAAATGGACTTAAGTCGAAAACGGCTCGAAATATTTACACTTAAACCTTCCACGGTCTATTTGTGAAACCGGCATTTAAATCCGTCTAGAAGTTTTTCAGTTTAACGCAAAAACGCGACGGAGAACTTTGTTTTATAATATGTAAGGCTTAGCTAGCCAGCGTCTATGGCTTGTTGAATACTCCTTTTTGCTATAGATCGCTGAAGTTAAGCAACGTTTAGCGAAGTTGTACCATGTGGATGTCCACATGGGTTCGCGCCCTCATGATGCTGGCTATTTTTTCGGCCTAACTCAGGCTGGGTGAGGACAATGTGGGTAGCTGGTTTGCAAGTTTCCAGCGAATGGAGGGTGAGACCTCCCTCTTGAATGACCAATAGATGTTAAAGAGACGTTAAGCCAAATAAAAAAAAAAGGATATGATTATTATTAGATTTAGATTTATTTTATTTAAATTAATACAAATTTTACAATATGGCAATTAGTTCTCCCACATTTGAAAGAGCTGGTAAACAAAAACGAAATGAGAACGAATTTGAAAAATTAATTTGTATTCTGAAAGCTTGTGTATTCTAGTTTTTCCCATTTATGTTTTGTAAATAATGTCGTCCAAATGACGGCCTTGGCGAGTGATGCACATTTGGAGTCTTTCGCGGAAGTTTTCCATGACTCTCGTCACCATACCCGCATCAATTTGGATGATTTCTTACAGAATTGCCTCTTTTAACTCTTCGAAGTTCCCAGGGCGATGTTTGAAGACCTCAGCCTTGAGGTAACCTCGCAGGAAGAAGTCACAGGAACTCAAATCCGGCGAGTGAGGGGCCCACGATATGTCATAGTGACAAATTAAAAAAAAAGGCTTAGCTGGGGAAATCCAAACTATCGTCCTATCTTATCATTTCTCACACACTTAAATGCATGACACGTTCCCTAATTTTCCTTTTCAGGTCTCCTTGAATTGGCGCACAGAGAATATCAAGCTGGGGACTATGAGAGTGCAGAACGACATTGTATGCAGTTATGGCGACAAGAAACGAATAACACAGGCGTACTTCTTCTCTTGTCTTCGATTCATTTTCAGTGTAGAAAACTTGACAAGTAAGCTCATTGGAAACTAACATATCACTAGAAATACCTGTAACATTTTGTTTTCAGAACGGGTGGGCATCGTCCAGGTGCGCGAAGTTGGGTGTATTTTTTTTTCCTTATCCTATAAAAAGAAAAGTATTGTAATGAGCTGAAATTTTCGATGTCGAGTTTTCAATGCCAAAACATGTTTTGTGGTCCCCAGAGCCCAAATCTCGAGTTTCAGCCATTGGTCCGTGTGTGTGTCTCAGGGTGTCTACCAGACTGGAAATCCTGGAATTGTCAGGAAATTTTAGGAGACTGGAAATGTCAGGGAAAAGTCAGGGAATTTAGGAAAAAACGCCGAAAAAGCGCCAAAAGTCAGGGAATTTTTCAAATTGTTTTTTTTTTTATCTCAATGGCCAATTTTATGCGTGAACATGCTTTTCCTTAAAAATTTCGCGTGTGGCGCTTATTATCGTTTTCCTCTAACATTTTGGTATACATGTTTAGGATATGAAGGAAATTTCCTGTATAGTTAGTTTTTGGGGTCCTTGGGCCCCAATATTGTGTTTTTGAAGTCAGATGGGGTGACAAAATCTTGAAAAAGTACACTGGAAAATCTGGAAATGTAGACTGAAAAACCTGGAAAAGTCAGGGAATTTCACTTTGACGATTTGGTAGACACCCTGGCTGTCTGTATGTCCGTCTGTCTGTGAACAAGATATCTCAAGAATGGCAAGTGCTAGAGACATGAAATTTAGTATGTATGTCAGTTTTATGTCATGAACGGAAAAATAACCTTTTAATGGAAATCGAATACACACCCAAGGCGGTTTTATGCCTCTTTTTAGCGGTTTTTGCATATCCTGCCTAAAATGAGAATTGTAATATCTAGAACTTTAAACTTGGTGTCTATTCATATCAATTTCACACAAGAAATTGAAAAATTCAACTTAATATGAAGTGTAAAATATTGTTAGCCGTTAATTAGCGGTTGAAATCCGCTTTCTGGCGGTTCCGCCTAAAACCAGAATGGAAAGAGCTAGAACATGAAATTTGGTGCCTATTCATATCAATTTCATATAAAAAATTGAAAAATACAACTTAGATTGAAGAGTAATATATAATTGTATTTCCGTTCTGGGGACTTCAAAACGTGTTTTGGCATTAAAAACTCGACATCGAAAATTTCAGCCCATTACAATACTTTTTTTTTTTTTTTATATAGATAAGGAAAGTCGTGTGATATTCACACCAGATTTTTTTATTTTCATTTTCTTCTTGGTCGCAAATCGAATTTTTGACACTTTTACTGAAATTAACATTGACCCAAATTTAATTATCCCCCTACTTCGTATGTTTTGGCCTTTAAAAACCACAGATAAGTATCTCGTTTATATGTTTCGGCAATGGCGTCAGTGGTATGGCCGTTCTGGGCGTTTAGTATTTTCTAAATAATATATTAGCCGATCCCGGTTTGGAACTCAGGAATGGCTGGTCATAATTTTGAAAACTATGTCCTGAAATAAGGACTAAACGACCATCTAACAATTTCTCGCTTTGTGTTTATATTTTGTCGCGATAAAATTTAAGATATTGCATTGTGACTTGCCAAATTAGGTCAATAAATTGGAAATTTGACGGTCACTCGAAAACGGTTTGACATTTTTTAATTCTGATAATTTTTCTGAGGTCCTAGACCACTATGATGAATTCTCTATAATATTTTGATATCTTCTATCGTTTGGGCTAATATATTGGAACAGTCAATCCTGTGTGTCAGAAAAATCAACACAAACTGACTTAATCCTATTCTACATAATTAATAATTGAATTTTCACTTTTGTTGTCAATTTCAGATCCGCCCATTTCAGTACACTTGCAATCAAACAGAATCCTCTTCTTGCAGAAGCATACAGCAACCTGGGCAATGTCTATAAGGAACGTGGACAATTACAAGAAGCTTTAGAAAACTACAGACATGCTGTACGATTAAAACCGGATTTCATTGATGGATATATTAATTTAGCGGCAGCACTGGTAGCTGCTGGTGATATGGAACAAGCTGTACAAGCTTATGTGACAGCCCTACAGTATAATTCTGTAAGTGTTAATGTCTAACAAAGGGTTAATGTATTGTATTTCTGACAATATTTTTACATGCACACGCTTATGTGACAACCCTACAGTATAATTCTGTAAGTGTTATTGTCCAACAAAGGGTTAATGTATTGTATTTCTGACAATATTTTTACATGCACAAGCTTATTTGACAGCCCTACAGTATAATTCTGTAAGTGTTATTGTCCAACAAAGGGTTAATGTATTGTATTTCTGACAATATTTTTACAGGCCTTACACAGTCTCATGATAATACGAGCTAACATTGTCCAAATATTTAGATAATTTTAATTTTGACAGGTCATCTCTGTTTCGATTCCGAGTACATTTTTAGGGTGTGTTCAGCTCCTCCATGACAACGCCTCTGTCCACGTCGCCGTCATTGCAATGGCTGCTGTGCGTGAGTCTGGCTTCACTGAGATATCTCAAACTCCCTACAGCTTAGACCTAATAATAGTCACTGGGTTTATTTTAAACCCAGTGACTATTATTTATTTTCAAAACTGAAATCTGAACTGCGTGGAAAAAAATCCTGGAGTAATTGTGAGATCAGGTCCCCTGTTGTAGAGTAATCTGACTGTAAAGATGCTAACTACTTTTTGACCGGCATAGCGATTTTATCCTAATGATATCTTAATATATAAATCAGAAATTTGTATGTTTGTACCTATGTATGAGGGTTTGTCTGTTACAATACCACAGCCCAAATGGTAGATAGCAAAAAATTGATGAGAATGCCCCCCCCCCCCAATCATGGTCTAAGACCCCAGAAAAACTATCAGAACTAAAATATGTCACACCGTTTTCGAGTTACGACATATTTATAATTTCTTCTCCCAAATCGGACTGTCACGGTCCGATATCTTAAATTTTGTCGCGAAAACATATCAACTCAAAGCGAAAAAGTTTTAGGTGGCTGTTTAGTCCTTATTTTGGGACAGTTTCTGCAAAGGTATGGCCAGCCATTCCAGAGTTACGAGTCCGAAACCGGGAACGGGTAAAATCAAATTTAGAAAATACTAAAAAGTAAGAATGGCCGTTTAAATCTTGTTTTTAAAGGTTCTGATATACAGGGTGGACACAAACCAATACCCCCGAATTTCCATTGTCCTTGATAAATAAATATAACAATATAAGAGTCGTAGCGAAACACGGGTGAAACAGCTAGTAAATTATGTATTGAAGTCAAAGCAGATCATGTTGAAGAATTAGACAATGGATTTTTATTTTCCTTCTACATCTAGCCACGAGTTTTTGGAACCGCCTCGTATGAAATTGTCGCCGTGTCGTGCGAATTACTGATCGGGTGGAAGGATGGAGACATACAAATCTTACTAGCAGTTCAGTAATCTGAAGATCTGACTCTTGTTATGCGATTGTGAATATCGGGAGAGAGGGAGGTTAATTTTCGCATGCCAGGACAGAAATGGATAAGTCTAAAAACCCAACTTTCAGGAGGAGTCAAATAAAAATGCAATATTTTCCTTTTCAGAGGCTAAGGATAAATATTCACAATTTTTTTTTTTATTGCAATTTACGTTATGTCCGACTTAACTCCTAAATATCTACAGGGTGTATACCAGACTGGAAATCCTGGAATTGTCAGGGAATTTTAGGAGACTGGAAATGTCAGGGAATTTAGGAAAAAACGCCAAAACTCAGGGAATTTTTCGAATTGACTTTTTTTTTTTATCTCAATGGCCAATTTTATGCGTGAACATGCTTTTCCCGAAAAATTTCGCCTGCGGCGCTTATCATTTTTGATCAAAAATTTTGGTATTATACATGTTTAGGGTATGAAGGGAATTTGCTATATAGTTTTTGGGGGCCCTCGGCCCCAATATTGTGTTTTTTTTTTTTTTTAAGTCAGATGGGGGAGTCAAAATCTTGAAAAAGTACACTGAAAAACCTGGAAAAGTCAGGGAATTTCACTTTGACGATTTGGTAGACACCCTGTATCTAACCTTTTGAAGTAATATCTTCCCAGTATTATTTTCGTGTTTTGGGATTAAGACTGATTTAATTTAACCATCTGGGGACAAATGGTGACTAAATTCGTTAAATTGGAATATTATGTCAAGTAAAACCATTTTGAAGGTTAAAAGTACTCTATCTTCACATGACTAAAAATTAAATGTTAAATTGAGCTTCTGTGCGAGAAATCAAAATTTGAATTATTGGAGTGTCTATAGATTAGGGAGGGAAAGATAGAGTTTTTTTTTTTCCTGCAACATTGAAGTTCTACACTCAAGACCAGAAAATCCCTATAAATTGTCCCTGTATGAAACGCTGGAAATCAATAAAGCAGTAGAAAGTGGTAGAGTTGTTTTCAACAACCAGCTTGAAACGATTGAAAAATTCGAACTTATTAGATATTAGATTTAATTATTGGTTTATTATAATTATTATTATAATAAACCAATAGAGTTGAAAACAACTTTATCACTTTCTACTGCTTTATTGATTTCCAGCGTTTCATACAGGACAATTTATAGGGATTTTCTGGTCTTGAGTGTAGAACTTCAATGTTGCAGGAAAAAATCTTTCCCTCCCTAATCTATAGACACTCAAACATTAAAAATTATTATCTGAGGATACAAAAAAATAAATCTTTTCCTCCCTAATCTATAGACACTCCAATAATTCAAAATTTGATTTCTCGCACAGAAGCTCTGATGATGTGTTCAGGAGAACATGTAACTAGTTAGCTCAATTTAACATCTAATTAATTTTTAGTCAAGTGAAGATATAGTACTTTTAACCTTCAAAATGATGACTATTTTATGTGAGTTTGGTCTATAGTTCACGAAACTACTAATAATCTTTTGCATGAATTTGCTTACAGGAATTATACTGTGTTAGGAGTGACCTTGGAAATTTACTGAAAGCTTTGAATAGGCTAGACGAAGCAAAGGTAAAGTCTCTTATACAGTCTATTTTTTTATTAATTTATTTTGCTTTTCACTTTTTTAGTTATTTTTTTTTCTCATTTATTTTATTTTTAACGTCGCTATTTTAATTCTTCTTTATTACTCTTGTATTGTGAATTGAAAGGTGAATGTAAAAATTATTTACTCTAATATTTGAGATTGGAAAAAGTGGTATAGGTATAGTGTTCATAATGATAGTTGTTGTTTATTTTTTTAATCACAAAATATACATGACTAGCATCCTCCGATCGCAGCTTCGCTCGCGCGTTTTTTACATGTGGTATACATATCATAGTTCGAAAATTGTGAAAGTAGGCGTGTACGCTGTTGTATGTATGTATATACATGTATCATTGTATCATACTATCTCTCTCGCTCTAATGTATTTCTTATGGGAATTGTGTACTTTTCGCGATTTCTACCCCATAAAATTAAAACTTTGCAAAAATCCTTTCTTAGTGAACACTTACATGGTGCAACGAAGGTCCCTGCCAAATTTGAAGTCTGTAGCATTAATAGTTTCGGCTCTACGTTGATCAGTTACTCAGTATAAAGATTACTAGATNATTGTTTTTTTTTTTTTTTTTTTTTTTTTTTTTTACTAAGGACCTACGATACAATTATACTCTTAACAATTGTTTGCAACTAAGACTTTATGTTGACCGATACTATTGTCTGTTTAAGAGAACAAGTTATAGATCAGCGGAATCGTGGGAGCACTGCAACACGAAAGAAAATATTTTTGGGGATAGTGACTAAAATCTATTCACTTGAAACTGGTCCATGCCCCGGCTGTTTTTTCAACCCGCTATCCCTGGATTACCAGCCAGACACTGTGACCACTGAGCTACCGAGGCTGGTATCCTTGTCGAGTCAACACTTGTTTTTAATAATTCGTCTTAGTAGTGAGTAGGGGATTTCTAATTAGGGAAATATATTCGAATATGGTTTATTTTTGTGCAGTATTTATTATTGTACCTACCTAAGTTCACCAACTTAAAATGACCTGCAAAAATAGCACGGGCCTCGCGAGAATGTCAACAAGAAAAAAAAATACAACAAGAGAAGAGTAAAGTATGAATATTTATTTAAACGTAACTTTTCACAACGGGATCAAAAATGAAATTAAAGGAATTTATCAATGCATTTCCCCATGTTATTACTAAATTTGTTGCCTTCGCTTGGATTCGATCCAACAGCCTCCTGGTTACGAATCCGTCATTACCAACTGAGCTACTGAGGCGTCGAAAAATGAAATTAAAGAATGCTGTTTATTTATTTTATTTATACATAACAACAATAATGAGAGGTTCTCCCCCTAAGATAGACACTATCTTCTAAAGAGAGGGTTTCTATTTGAAAATCTAAAGTGAGGGTCAAAATTTACAACTTATCAAACAAGTTTCCAAAATATGTGTTCACAGAATAATTACTTATTTACGTTCATCTCCATCCACGATGAAGACTTTTTGTTTGCATCTTAAAATTCCAATCTGTTCTCGTGATATTGAGTGGTTCGCAAATTCAAAAACACCCTGTATACCCAAACTACCTTTATTGGAATTTTATTTTTTTGTGTAGTACCTGGTTGGGTATCTGAGGTCTGATGCACCGCGTCTGTGGGGTCTCCTCGTTTGCATGTCTCGTATCTATCTCTTGTAGGAAAATGTACTGTTCAAGGAGTGGAGAGGTTGTCAATTTCTTTTATTCGTGTTTAAATGTCTGATTGGTGTTCCGTTTCTTTTCCTTGTCATTCACTACCAGGCTGTTGTACAACGACCCAAAAGTTTTCCCCCTTCAAAATTTGATTCCACCAAGTCTTTTGATCTAAACGAGAAAAAGAAAATGTTCAATTTTAGAAAGACCTGTCATGTTTTACGTCAAGTTTTGAATGAAAAAATGGTTTGTGTTAAAAAATATGAAAATCAAGATGAATTTATGAATGAAAATCGTGACAGTCATGTCTTGGAAAAATTGAAAAATCAATGTTCAAGACAAACATTTATGTCGACAACATCATCACTACCACCATTTCTGACGTCAATAGAATCACCAGTCTCAGACAAGCAACAAATAGAACAAAAGGCAATTCCGAATAGCTTGAGTAAATACGATAGAACTTCAAGTGATTCAATGCCCCCGAATGTCGGGAAAATTAATTCTAAATATGATAGTGATGTGATAGAATGTTGTACAAAATTATATCCATCTTACAAGAAAGATTTATTGAATTTGAAAAATAATAATTCTTGTCTTGAATTAGTCGATGATGATGATGATGAAGAAGTAAATTCAGTAATGAACAATTCAAGGAGAATTATAGAAAATTATCAAGGCAACGATAATTTATGCAATACTCAAATGTGTTTGCGAAAAACTTGCAAACAATTTGAACAAAAGTTGACAAAAGACAAGGAACATGATATTTGTGATCAAAAAGAAATTCGAAATAAAATTACAATCAGTGATAGAGATGTTCCTATAGACAAAAATGGAAATATCAATTGTGACACATCACGTGTCAAAGAAACAGACGAAATTGAGAGTGATTTTAAATTTATTGGAGTAACTCAATGTAATATTGATGCTACAAGTATAGAAGAAATTGAAAAGAAATGTGTGATCAGTGACGGTAATAAACATATAGTGAACGATGAAGATTTGACTGATTTTCAAATGTTATGTAACAAAGAAAACGAGTTTTATAGAACTATGTCCAAAAAGGAATTGATTGGAGATAGTAAAATTCGGGAAGAATTTGAAGACAATAAGATAGTTGATAACGAAGGGAATTTACACAACATTGAAATAATTAGTGATTTAGAAGAGATTCCCAAAAGAGTATGTGACACTAATAGAAATCAATGTAAACTTGATGAAACATTGGAAACTACAAATAAAAATGATGAAAATAGAACTCGTCTTGACAAATTACTCAAAGAATCTCCTGATATAGAAGAGATTCCCAAGACAGTATGTGACACTAATAGAACTCAATATAAACTTGATGAAACATTGGAAACTAGAAATGAAAATGATGAAAATAGAACTCGTCTTGACAAATTACTCAAAGAATCTCCTGATATTGACGAGAAAATCAAATGTCATTGTAACATCAAAAATCAAATTATTTCTGAATCAAGAAATGATAAACATGTAACAATAATAGAAATTAATGAAACTGGAACTGACAAGGAAAGCAGTGCAATTGTTGAGTATGAACGTAAAGATAAATGTAGAAATAAGAATGAGAAAAATAACTTTGAACAGAAAACGAGAGTTTTCGAGTCTATTAGAACGCTTGATGATGAACATACTAACGTTGCGCCGGCGTCGAATGAGATACAATATGTCTCTTATAAGTCCGAACTGCAGCTACCGGGTATGATGAGATTAATCGATAAAGACTTGTCCGAGCCTTATAACATTTATACGTATCGCTATTTTCTACACAATTGGCCTCACTATTCTTTTCTAGCTTTTCATAATTCTGTTTGTATTGGTGCAATTGTAGGTAAATGTGAAACCGGTTTGAGTAATCATTTAAAAAGAGGCTATATTGCAATGTTAGCGGTTGATGTGAATTATAGAAATAAAAAAATAGGATCGAATTTAGTGTTCAGGACGGTTGAAACAATGAAGGAGGACGGTGTGGATGTTGTCTATTTGGAAACTGAAGTTACAAATAGAGCGGCTATCAGATTGTATGAAACGTTTGGGTTTATTAAACAAGAAAGATGTTTCAATTACTATTTAAATGGAACAGATGCGTTTCGATTGAAGTTGCTCTTGAAATAAAAATTCACATACTTTAGGTTTCAAGATGACTCCATTATTGGGTTGAACTATTTATAATGTATCAAGACAATAGGTTTTTTTCAAATAAGTCGATATTTTTTGGCATGCGATATTGGTTTCGTTCTGTAAAGGTGATTGGTATCCTGTGGTTTATTTCCTATTTAGATATTTTTCTCTAGATTTTTCAAGTAAAAAATATTAATTTTGAGTGCACGGTGTGAAGCTATTTCTTTGCATAACATTATTGCCATATGTATTTTAAAAAAAACGGAATTCGTTTGTATCCTCTTCATAAAGTTAACAATTCGTTTTTATTTATACGAGCGTTTCCCGTAAATTAGGTCTCCACTAAGCTACCGCAGTCATGGGGCGAGCTATCTTAAATATGACAACACCGCCGTGTTCCTTGCTTCCCCCACCACTAATATGGTCGTTCCCCAACCCGTCTTAGCAGCCGTTAATGATGGGAGAGAAAATGGACGCGCCCGCCAACCGGAAATTGCGTTCAGCGATTAGATTTCTGTGGCTTAAGGGGTCACCACCTATTGAATTTCACCGCAAATTGACGATGTTCGTAGAAGGACATACAAACTTGCACGACGAGATGGGCCGCGAATGCTCACCAATGAACACAAAAAGAAGTTCGCGAGTTTTCGCGCTTTTACCGGGAAGATGGTGAGAAATTTTGGAACTCAACTTTAGCCGTGGACGAGACTTGAGTTTCATACACTTTTACGGCTGCTAAGTCAAGACTGAGCGTCGTAGTGTGGTGGGGAACGACCATTACAATGGTGGGAAAGCAAGGAACAAGGCGCAGTTGTCAGATTTAAGCTATCGTAGCGTCGCTAGAAGTCTTAATTTACGGACACCTATCGTATGTACCTACCTACTTGTGTGTTAATATTCGGTTATTTGTATCATCAAGGGACGTGTCCACCAATATTTAGTTAAATAATCGTACGCCGCAAGCGGCACTTATGCCACTTAGCGTTGACTGAGTTTTATCAAAATTTTGTACGGTACTTTAGATATGAAACGGACAGTGTCGAAATGTTTCGGATTACATTAAGCCCTATAAGTCTTTCATGGTAAAAGTACCACGGCGCAGCGGACGAACGGATTATATTTTAGATTCTTCGTACCATGAAATGTTGAAATGTAAAGTAGCAAATTTTGAGAGGGGGTGCTATTTTTATTTGCTCTTCCCCTAGAAGATAAAGCATTGTATTCGCGCAGAAAAATCGTTCGACAAGAACCCAAAACACAAAATAAAGATCAAATATGTCATTTCCTATTACTTTAAGGCCATTATTTTCCTATTTTGGTCATTTTTTAAGTTCGGAAAATTTTGGAACCAGTAGGTCCCAAGAAACGATATGTCTCTAGGAGCCAAACCACTGGTTCGACTCTCTGTTATCGATTATATTGTGTCGTTTTTTTTTTTTTTNTTTTTTTTTTTTTTTTTTTTTTTTTTTTTTTTTTTTTTTTTTTTACCGTTAGAAAACTTGGTAGAACTATAAAATACAAGAAATGAGAATGACAAAAAACACTTGACTTTGTGTTTTAGTATATTATTCGTTATGCAAATTTCGGATTTTACTCGATTATTCAATAATGGGTCATTTCTTGATAACGGAGTGAAATCTGAAATACGCGTATCAAATAATAAATAAAAATTGTGGAACATAAAGTCAAGTGTTTTTCATCATTTTTATCGTATAATTACTGTTTAGGTTTTTTTCTTCTTTTCTGGGGGGGCTACCCTCCATTCGCTGGAAACTTACAAGCCCGCAACCCACATTGACCTACCCGATCCTGTGTTTGGTCGGGAATATCCAGTATCACGTGAGTTCTAACCTACGAGGTCACACACCTAGTAAAACCTTGCTAGTCGTAGCTTAACTTCAGTGATCTAGTGGGAACTATTGTATTTAGCGTAACGTTGACGCTGGCTCATTATTTTTCTGAGTCCAGTCTAAACTGTACCATATATACGTCCGTTTCTCTGTTCGTTCTACGATAAGTTTCGACTGAAATATCACACGGATGACTCAAGGCTGTAGTTTACTTGATTTTCACTTGTTTCATATCTCCGTTAGAAGCATTTGCAGCCATATGCTTGGAAAGAGATTAAAAGTTTCATTTTGACATCCTGAATCAGTGGAGAGTTGAACTCCAGACACTGTATTTTGTTCCATATCTCCGTTAGGAAGCATTTGCAGGCATATGTTTATAGAGAGAGAGAAAAAAAAGTTTTATTTTAACATCCTGCGATGGAGAGTTGAACCCGAGACACAGTTTCGGTTATGACTCGGGAGAAAAAGATTCAACTGAATTCACTGAAACTCTAGTGCGGCAATGGGTAGTACTATGAAAAATCATAGTTCTTTGTGGTCGGGTTAAAGAATGAGTGGTAGTGTCGCGGGGAGGGAGGTTATAGCCCTAAAAGGAGATTATATTGTTTAAAAATAAATGTGAAAGCAAAGCGCTCGTTTTGTAGTGCCGAAAAAAAAACATGAAAGCTGATAATATTGATTAAAAAATTGAAATTTAAAAAAATCAAGCTGTGGTAATGTCAATTCTGGTTCGACGATGACAGTCTTCTTTTCTGGAGAAAGTTAACATTTTTTTCTTCACAATTTTTGGTTTTTTATTTTCAATAATAATAAATTAAAGGTATAAAAGTTGGTATGTAAAACTAGGGTGTCTACCAGACTGGAAATCCTGGAATACCTGGAATTGTCAGGGAATTTTAGGAGACTGGAAATGTCAGGGAAATTTAGGAAAAAACGACGAAAAAACGTCAAAAGTCAGGGAATTTTTCAAATTGAGTTTTTCTTTTATCTCAATGGACAATTTTATGCGTGAACATATTTTTCCTTAAAAATTTCGCCTGCGGCGCTTATTATCATTTTCCTCTTAAAATTTTGGTATACATGTTTAGGGTATGAAGGAAATTTTTCTTTATAGTTTTTGGGGGCTCTGGGCTCCAATATTGTGTTTTTCGAAGTCAGACGGGGGAGACAAAATCTTGAAAAAGTACACTAGAAAATCTGGAAAAGTAGACTGAAAAACCTGGAAAAGGTATATCACTTTGACGATTTAGTAGACACCCTGAAAACATTTTGAAAATGTTAAAACCTATTTCGGCATGCAGGTGTATTGCTAAGCTATCTTATTCGAAACCGAGTTTCTGTAAAGCAGAGATACACAGTTCGAATAATACCAAGTTGAGAACATATACGTGTACACAAACCCATAAGCCGATACTAATGTTTATCTCAATATTACGTATCGACTCCATTTATATACAAAGTCCGGTTCACATAAAATAAGAACAAAATATATATATTATACAGACTTTTTAATATCACAATAAGTTACTTGTTCATCCGACTAGTTTCGGAGCTCCCTGCTCCATTTTCAAGGTAAAAGTACGAAAGTTCTATGTTTCGTACTTTTACCTTGAAAATGGAGCAGGGAGCTCCGAAACTAGTCGGATGAACAAGTAACTTATTGTGATATTAAAAAGTCTGTATAATATATATATTTTGTTCTTATTTTATATAAATGTTTATTTCATTTTTTGATTAGGATAAAAGCAATTCTTTTCAATTATTTGTCAAATTCTTGATACAATTTGTCGCCATGTCTCGATATTTTCAATTTTAATTGATTTTTGAAAGTATGATTTGTTTTTCGTCTTTCCCACAATGTCAATGATTTCATAATTTCATCATAACGAATAGTACAGATAGAGGAGAAATTCATGCAGTTACATGTGAGTCGCCGCTAGAGGGCGTTTACCTGTAGAATAAAGAACTATACACACTGGGCAATGTTTTTGAAGGAGGACATAAAAAAAATCTTAACGAAAATTTCATTTTATGTTCAAGGTTTAAATGAATTTAATTTAAAGATATAATTATATTTGAAGATTTAATTGAAAAAGAAAAAATAAGTAGGTACCTATTTAAAACGGAAAAATCAATTTCGCGGCCATTGATAAATCAATCATCTGATTTGCCGATAACAAACCCTGAAGGATTTGGTACCGGGCAGGAGTAATGCGGCATGCATTTTTGTTGTTTTAACCCAATTAGAGAGATTGGGAAACATTTTTACGGCCATACCTCTATTGCGTATGTATAACCGTTCAACATGGACCCATGACTGCCAATAAAAAAACGAGTTTAAAAAAAAATTGATTTTTTTATATAACTTGCCACATTGTTCCTGCCCTTTGTTGGATCCAACCCTGAACTACACCCATACCATTTGATATCACTAGCGCTCGAGTTTCACTGTCACTCCGCATCATTGGTTTAAATTCAGAGGGTTTTCCCATTTTCTGTTCTATTCGTTATGATTTCATGTTAAACCATTATTGTTATACCTTTTTTTTTTTTTTTTTTTTNTTTTTTTTTTTTTTTTTTTTTTTTTTTTTTTTTTTTTTTTTTTTGCTTAAGAAACAATGCCGCCGTCAAAAGTCTTAGAAGAGATTATGATGATGATACAATTGTCGGCATTTAAACGTTGTCTGCTATGTAAATTAACAAAGATATTATTCGGGGTTCAGACATTTTTAAGTCAATCCCCGTCCAAAATTTCACTTTATATAAAAACTTATTTTTTTATACACGGTAAAATCAAAAGACATCAAAACATGTTTGCATTTTAATTCAGTGATATTATGATCCCTCGATCCGAAGACGTTATTTCTTCCAATCCACTTATGACCTACTAACTTCCTGAGTGAAAATAAGCCATACTTGAGATTGTGAGAAGTGCCTTGAGGGTGACATCCACACGAGTCGAGTCCACCTGAGCTGATGGTGTAAAAAAAAATACAGAAAGCAACTTTGTAATATAATTATGTTACTCATGTGCGAGTAATTATATTGTAGTAATTGACATGGTTCTGGGGGTCCATGGCAATTATTGGCTTCTATCGTTAGATGTATGATGATGATAAATAAAAAAAAATAGCTACTTCTTTAGAACTGCAGTCTCATACATCTCGCTAATTAATTATCCCTCGAAATTTTAATCCTAAGATGTTACTGTACAATTTTCCGCGGGGTCTGGGTGGGTATTGCTTCTTAAGCATATTACATGATTCTTGATTGATTTATTTGTTGTTGTAAATCTCCGACGAATGATAAATCTGGTCAATGTTAGGTCAGTTTACCTAACTTTACTCAAGCTAAATATTCGGTTAATTTTAGATCCGTTTACCTAACTTTACTCAAGCTAAAAATATTCGATTAATTTTAGATTCGTTTACCTAACTTTACTCAAGCTATATATTCGGTTAATTTTAGATCAGTTTACCTAAATTTACTCAAGCTAAATATTCGGTTAATTTTAGGTTCGTTTACCTAACTTTACTCAAGCTATATATTCGGTTAACTTTAGATCAGTTTACCTAACTTTACTCAAGCTAAATATTCGGTTAATTTTAGGTTCGTTTACCTAACTTTACTCAAGCTATATATTCGGTTAATTTTAGGTTCGTTTACCTAACTTTACTCAAGCTAAATATTCGGTTAATTTTAGGTCAATTTACCTAACTTTACTCAAGCTAAATATTCGGTTAATTTTAGGTCAGTTATCCTAACTTTACTCAAGCTATATATTCGTTTAATTTTAGATCAGTTACCCTAACTTTACTCAAGCTAAATATTCGTTTAATTTTAGGTCAGTTACCCTAACTTTACTCAAGCTAAATATTCGGTTAATTTTAGGTCAGTTTACCTAACTTTACTCAACCTAAATATTCGGTTAATTTTAGGTTCGTTTACCTAACTTTACTCAAGCTATATATTCGGTTAATTTTAGGTCAGTTATACTAACTTTACTCAAGCTAAATATTCGTTTTAGATCAGTTACCCTAACTTTACTCAAGCTAAATATTCGTTTAATTTTAGGTCAGTTACCCTAACTTTACTCAAGCTAAATATTCGATTAATTTTAGGTCAGTTTACCTAACTTTACTCAACCTAAATATTCGGTTAATTTTAGGTTCGTTTACCTAACTTTACTCAAGCTATATATTCGGTTAATTTTAAATCAGTTTACCTAAATTTACTCAAGCTAAATATTCGTTTAATTTTAGGTTCGTTTACCTAACTTTACTCAAGCTATATATTCGGTTAATTTTAGATCAGTTTACCTAACTTTACTCAAGCTAAATATTCGGTTAATTTTAGGTCCGTTTACCTAACTTTACTCGAGCTAAATATTCGGTTAATTTTAGGTCCGTTTACCTAACTTTACTCAAGCCAAATATTCGGTTAATTTTAGGTTCGTTTACCTAACTTTACTCAAGCTATATATTCGGTTAATTTTAGGTCAGTTTACCTAACTTTACTCAAGCTAAATATTCAGTTAATTTTAGGTCAGTTTACCTAACTTTACTCAAGCTAAATATTCGATTAAGTAACCGAACATGTAGGAGTGTTAACCTAGTCTTATCCAAGGAAATCTTTAATCTAACCTTACTTAAGGTTGGTGCTCTTAGGGTCTAAATGTTCTCCGAAGCTCTTGGGTGTAATTGATTTTACCATTTTTCCGCTCTCTAGGGGTTTTCATTTATCTTGTCTAGAAAGACAATGGCATGTCCCAGAGACTTGAAATTTGGTATGTACGTCCCATTTGGGGTCTAATTTGGTCACTTTCAGTCAGAAGTTTTTATCTTATCAATAATGATAAATGTACTGGAACTCCTTTTTTTCTTCTTCTTCTTTTTAAATAAAATCAGTCAAAACGTAATATAGCTTTTGCGTAACGTAATATGGCTTTTGCGTACCTTGAAAGGTTAAATATCAAACTTTTGAGGTCTATTTTTTAGTCAGTAAAACATTAAACAGATTTTTTTTTAAAAAAAAAAAAAAAAATCCACAATATCTTATTATAAAATACTAGCTAAGTACCCGAACTTCGTTTCGAGATGATGATAAATCATTTAAAGCTATCTCCCTCGCTTCAATATTTCTTATGGGGATTGTTTACTTTTCGCGATTTCTACGGCTTAAAATTAAAATTTTGCAAAATCCTTTATTAATGCACACTTACATGGTGCAACGAAGGTTTCTGTCAAATTTCAAGTCTGTAGCATTAATAGTTTCGGCTCTACGTTGATCAGTCACTCAGTATAAAGATTACAAGTGATTTTTTTTTACTAAGGACCTACGATACAATTATACTCTTACAATTGTTTGCAACTAAGACTTTATCTTGACCGATACTATTGTCTGTTTAAGAGAACAAGTTCAGTATACGTTACAGCCCACCGGAATCGGTGCAATGAAGATCTCTGTCAAATTTCAAGTCTGTAGCATTAATAGTTTCGGCTCTACGTTGATCAGTCACTCAGTATAAAGATTACAAGTGATTTTTTTTACTAAGGACCTACGATACAATTATACTCTTACAATTGTTTGCAACTAAGACTTTATCTTGACCGATACTATTGTCTGTTTAAGAGAACAAGTTCAGTATACGTTACAGCCCACCGGAATCGGTGCAATGAAGATCTCTGTCAAATTTCAAGTCTGTAGCATTAATAGTTTCGGCTCTACGTTGATCAGTCACTCAGGACATTGCCTTTTATAT
>CM022880.1:32340587-32354198 GCA_012654025.1 Pachypsylla venusta
ACTTTCAACTGCCACGAGAGTTGGTAGAATTTGTCCCAAGAAACTTATTCCTCTCTTTCCTCTGATGACTATTTTCTTTTCTTGGATAGACCATTAACACTAAATAAAATTGGGTGTCTCCGGTGACAAAAGATGACCCACATCATGCCCAGCACTCCCACACTCGGTACATCATTCTAAGCTCCTCACGATGACCGGTCCAGGACGAACTGGAACGCTTACCATCACTGTTCCAGTCCTCATGATGGCCAGTTCTACACACTAGGATGACCTAGAACGCTTACCATCGCAGTTCCAGTCAAGGGCCATCAAATTTCGGAACCTCATATCAACCTATTTCCACCATTTTTTCATATATTTTAAAGATGTAAAAAAAAACAAAAACAAGGCCATTGTTTGCAATCCAGTAGTACTGTTGTAGATATAAAAATTAAGAAATTCTTTTGTCCAAATATGGTAACAAGACATGATATGATTGGTAAACAGGTTAGCCCACTTGATTTCAATTAATCTAATGTTTGTATTCGTAACATGAATAGATACAAACCATCTATTACCATTAGAATTAGGGAGAATTTTCCTTTTGACAAACAGACTTAAATGCATGTTTGACAAAAAGTCAACATTTATTAATAAATATTATTAATAAATGTTTAGGATGTAACAAATAGAATAGAGAAGATAAATTTGAATCATACAATAGAAGCTAGCACAAAAAATTGTATCATACGGGGAGGGATTTTTATTCGTGGGAATTCTACTTGAAAAATCCCCTCAATTGATTTTTCTCCCTATTCTCTACTAATTTTTTCTTTCTTTCTTTCTTTCTTTTATTCCCGATAGATCACTGAAGTTAAGCAACGTCCAGCGAGGCTGTTCCATGTGGGTGTCCACGTGGGTTCGCACCCTCGTGAAGCTGGCTATTTTTTCGAGCGAACCCAGGCTTGCTGAGTTCAATATGGGTAGCTGGTTTGCAAGTTTCCAGCGAATAGAGGGTAAAACCCCCGTCTCGAATGAACAATAGATGTTACAGAGACGTTAAACCAATTTTTTTTTAAGCTTGCTAAAATAACATACAATAAAATAATATTGTATGGCTGTTCACTTTTCCAAGATGAATATCTATTCTGATTTTAAGTAATTATAAAGGTATACATCAAACTACAATTACCAACTTTCTTTCTTAAAAATTCGTATCTACTTTTTTAAACACGACAAAATTTTGTTTGTCTTATTGTACCAAGATAACTCTCGAACGCCTTATTCGATTTTGATGAAAATTGTTATGAACATGCATTATGTTCATGATGTTGTTGTAGCGATTTCACCCAAAAACGTTCGCGCATCATCCTCTGAAAAGAGCTCCAGGCACTTTGCTACGACTACTGGATCTTTCGACAAGTGAAAGCGTTTTTAGATTTGATGATTAGTTTTTGGGCCACCTGGTGATCATTTAAGTGAGTGAGGTCTACAGTTAGTCATACTTACATAGGATTTCATACTGATTTTTGTTATCAGTACCTACTTATAATACGCAAAACCCTTTGATGGACTGACTGATTCACTCACTGACGCCAAATCAAAGGAGCTCCACTATGGCTAAACGTGGAAATCCCTCTTACTCTACACAAGAAGGAGATAAGGAAGGAAAAAATGAATAATCAAGCGAAAGCGAGTGGGGGGTCTTGCTTTAAAACTCCGATTTTTCTATTGTTTGGCTGTTTATCTGTACTTTTGTAACCTGATACTAGGATTCACTTACTTTTTCACTTCCGACCCGAGTTTCGTCTACTTCGTAGACATTTTCAAGGAGTAAGTACAATTTTCCTTCAAAATGTCTACGAAGTAGACGAAACTCGAGTCGGAAGTGAAAAATTAAGTGAATCCTCGTCATAAATAACGGTAGTATTTTTTAAAGTTCAATAGGATGTCTAATATAAATTTATTAAATAATAATGACCTTTCAATACATAAAATATTATCTAATTATAAGAAAACTGATACTATCAAATTTGGTGTGGACTTTTTATATAATTGTTTTTGCTTGGGGCCAAATTGTTGCCACTTTAAGTAAGTACAATTATACGACCCAAACGTCAAGCGATATCATAAAATGGCCGATACTCGATATTGTAAACTTTTAGATATACGCCCGTATGTATGAAGAAAGATACACACTTTAGATAGTAGATAATTAATTTACACAAGAATTATTGAGCTGAAAAGTACATAAGCGTCAACATCAGAGAATCGGATTATTAAAAATATATACGACACTTGACCACTGAAAACCTTCAAGAAAAATGTATACACCAATATATCAGATTTTCGATGTTTTGGTCAAAAGGATTTCTACAGACATGGGAAAAGTTGCGGACATCAGCAATACATCTGAATATAAGATTCTCATAATAAGGAATTGTACTTTTTCAACGTAAATGTTGTCACAATTATGTTGTTATTGTTGTAGCATTCATTCCATCAATTGATTGTCAAGTGTCCAAATCAAGGCATCTTGCAGCCACCACTGATACGCTGTCACGATCCACGCTGATACAGGTTCTAGGTTTATGGCTTTCGCCAGGTAACAAAAGAGGTGGTTCATATCATGTGGTCCATACTGGCATTGGGAACAGGAGTTGGCTGTGACTCCAGCAATTCTCGACCTCGACATGTAGTTGTTGAGTAAACGGCACCAGCCAAATAGCAGTTGAGCCAAAGCAAACCTGGTGGAGTGAGGAAGAGATTTCTTGGAGGGATTTAACTCTGGAGATATCGTCTCCAGTAAACGGTTGACTTTTGTATTGACTAATAGTCTTCTCTGTGAAGACAGAGTGGATTCTGAGGAGCCCAAGCTTGTTGCGTCCAGACCGGAAGGGGTAATAAGCTTGTCACAATGATAGAAATCATCAATTTTTCAAAGAATAATACATTATTAATGTGGGCCCGAAGCTCGCACCGACAGTCTTCGGCACAAAACCCCCATACTTGATCATCTGAGCGAAATTGGGTCGTGGCTAATAAAAATTGGATCGGTTTCTTATATTTAAATATAAAAATCGTAAGGAGAACGGGTGACACATTCCGTCAATATGAGAATGAGAATTAGTACTAAAATCCCACGTATTAAAATTTCTCTTCAATTTGTTGGTAGTTGGGAGAAAAAAAGAGTTTCATTTGAAAATGTATTGCTAGCTTCAATCTTATGAGCTATGCTTATTACTTACCCTTGATTCATGTCATTTTCCGTATCATCCAACCAAACACGAACCTGCATAGCATTACCATCACGACACCAATGAAATATATCCTCCATAGTATCAAGCTATATTGTTAATAAAATAGAACAAATGAACCTTATGCTTTTAACATGTTTTAAGATTGTCCTAAATAGGTATCTAAAAATAGAGTCAAGCCCACACAAATAAAAATTAGAAACCAAAACTGGAACTTTAGAATAATAAATACAATGAGATAAACGAAACACAACTTAAACAGTTTAATTCACAGTAACTAGCAGATTTAAATGAATTATGTGAAAAATAAACACAATCTAATAATTATGATTATTGATAAAGAAAAATAATTTTTAATTACTACTGAATCTAATGATAAGGATTTGAGATGGGGATGTCGATATTTAACGATATTCTGGAATATCGATATTTTGGTTTCGATATATCGCAATTTTTCATCGATATTATTCTTTCGATATTTATCGATATATCGGGAAAAAATATCGGTATCGATTAGCAAGATTTTTCTGATTTTTTCCCCCTTTAGATTTTATTATTTTAAATTTTTAACACAGGATTAGGGTTTTTTTCATGGACATAGGCATGTCAAAACGAAGAAACAGTGATGAAATATTGAAATTACAAATAAGTAAGTTTTAGTAGATTTAGCATTATTTTATAAGGTGTCTTTGATTAAATGTCTGCCCCAGGCTGAAATCGAACCAACGACCTAACTGCTTGAAGGCTGGGGCTGATTTGATTTGGTGTTCGTGAATAGCAAGGCAAAAATACTTGCCTTACGATGAACCTAAAGGTAGGAGGAATCACAATCGAATTAGAATTCATGCATGTACCTACAGACTACACCTAATACCTACCTACAGTCCTACACTAATAGGCAATGGAATGGGGAAATAATGGAATATGAAAATATCGAAACTCCGGTATTTCGGATATCGATATTAAAGTTTTGATAAATATCGGACATCGATATTACGCTTCCGATATCGATATTCTTGATCCGATACGACATCCCTAATTTGAGATTTGAGGAAGGATAGCAGAAATGACGACTGACGCTTGCTTGAGCAGTGTTGCCAGAATAATTTTTCCAGGTCCGTACATGACGAAATTATCGTACATAGTTTGACCTAATTACCGTACAGAGATTGTACGTTTAAGTGGGTAGGTATTTAAACTTTAATAAAAAGGGCGGCAATTTTTTGACAAAAGAAAATTGATACCTAATTATCCGAACGAAGTTTTTTAAATGACTGTTTGTCCTGTCGATCCAAGCTCACTCTTGAAAGCATGCGCGGATATAGCCTCCTTGTTGGGGGGGGGCACAATCGCAAAATATACTTAATAGAAAATTTGGAGGGGGGAGGGGNTGACGGATGACAGAATTTTTAACATTTTTTTATTTACCTACGTATTTCTATTTAGTATAAAAATTGAGAATTATTTAGGGGCCCGTGCCCCCCCCGCCCGCTTAAAAAACTGGGGGACACGTGCCCCCCGTGCCCTCTGTTATATCCGCGCATGCTTGAAAGCGTTCTCTGATTTTAATGAAATTTTTTATGAACATAAAGTAATTAAAAAACTCGGGAATTTACTTCGGCCCAATTTAGAATTGATATTACAAGCAACTTGATATGTAAAATATCTTTATTTTAAATATCAATTAGGTATAAATATTACATTTTTCATTTTCATGTCATAAATACTACGCTATTAAAAAAAATAAGGTCAATTTTCATTTTTTCCCCTTCAAAGTACCTAATACCCCTGAGCTATCTCAGGGTATAATAAACTTGTGCCAGCGTTTTTTCAAATCCTCGAAGCACTTCTGATATTCACTTTTTGGTATGTCCTTAATCCTTAAGCTCTCTAAACGATTCGGTTTTTATCTCCTCAATCGTGGCAAAGCGACATACTTTCGTGGGTGATTGCGGCTCCCAAAGGTAAGGTTAGTGGCTACCATGCGCGGATATAGCCCTCTTGTTTTGGGGAGCACAATCGCACAATATACTTAATAGAAAATTTGGAGGGGTAGGGCAGTACTTTTTAATGCAATGTTTATCGAGGTACGAGTACGATACCTAATTTGTTAATAGCTGTAGAGCTTACCACAAATACCTTTCACAAGGGTGATAAGCGATTATATAAGCGTGATGACAAAAAAAAAGTGTCATGACGGATGACAGAATTTTTGACGATCTTTTATTTACGTATTTCTATTTAGAATTGGGAATTATTTAGGGGCCCGTGCCCCCTCAATAAGATAAAAGAGACAGCGGATCACCATTNAAGACACGGCGGATCACCAGTCATTTTATTTTTTTTAAAAAAATTACGTGATTAGGTATAATGAAATCTGAGAAACACCGCCCCTTTAAAAAACTGGTGGGGGGGCACGTGCCCCCCGTGCCCTCCCCTATATCCGCGCATGGTGGCTACCACTGTTTTAATGTAATCAAAACATTGATACATGCAAATGGCAAAAATGGCTGTATGGAATCGCTCTTTTCTTTTTCTCTTTATTAAAATAAGCGCGCAGATGTAAAGAAAATGAGTTAAAATGGCAACTTGGCAACACGGGTATACAGATACAGACTTTTAAAAGTGGGAATTTTTAGGGTACGATAATGTAGGGAGAAATGAGACTTCCGTACGGCGCGGCGTAGGGAATTCTGACACAAAGAGTTGTCAACATTGGTGTTTTGTTATCAGTAATCAATTTTCATCAGCTTTTATCTTTATCAATCACTTCTGATTATTAATTTCTTGAGATAATATATTATTTATTATTGTCTGATAGATTTAATAGTTAAATAGTTTGTCCAGTATTTTGTAATTTCTGTTTGACAGAATGGTATACATAGCTCCAGGTACATAAAGAAGTATTGTGTAGGTGGTTTTCAAATAACTTGGTGATAAGAATTTGATACCAATAGCTGAGTCATTGTTGACAGTCATATTCAGCTAGATCTTAAGTTTTTTTTTTACGTTTGATGTTATCTCCTTAGATAAACTCGCGATTACATCTGATTAATAGTCGGTTAAGTCGATACAGGCTAAATTTTCGAGTTATCTATAATACGAATTTTACCATTGTCTTTTCTTCACTAGCATGGGTAAAAGTACAGATCTCAGTGTTAAGTAGAGATAGATTGATATTTCAATTTTATAGATACCGCGAAGAAAAACATTATGTCTATGAAAACATGTTATTTTTACACAATAAATAGATGATCTTTTATCGTATCTTGATCAAACAAATTTGTTTAATTGATATGTATCCGCGTACATAATGAAATATTGTCATGTTAACTTTACAAGACCGAAAGTTTTCTGTGATTTAGATATTAAATTCTAATGTCCATGGTCATAGAACTAATGGGACGACTTACACTTAGTCGTCGATTTTTATTTTTGACTCTGGGGTGCGTTATAAATTTTTTCTTGGATTATCTAAAAACGTTTTTATTATGGATGTGCTGAGATTTTTCCCAACAGAAACAATTAATATTCCATTCCTCGTTAACATTAAAAAAATGATTCATGTTAAGAATACATTTGTACGTAAGCATGCCTATTATATATACACTGATCCATGTGTGGTATGGTTAGATTACGTTTAAACACCAAATTTCTGGAGTATTTAGATCGAAATGCTCCGTTGACATGATCCATATATGATATGGTTAGTTTTATACGGCCATTCCTCGATGAAATTTAAGTTTGTTGGGTAGGATGTGTATTATTGGTTTAGATACAAAAGAACTGTTGAAGCCTTCGCAAGGATAGGCTAGATCTGCGACCACAGCAGGCTTCAACATGCATTTTTTGTACCTAACCAAATACTACTCCCAACATTTTCTAATTTGTTTTTGTGTAAAATCTTAGTTCATCAATTTTTGCTTAAAACGTTTTTAAATTATCCAAGGAACATTTTTTCCACATTTTTCTAGCTTCAAAAAGAAAAATTTGATATAAGCTTAGTGGTACCACTTGCGAACTTCAATATTATGATGTGATATTTTTTTTTTGCACAAAGATTGTCCAAAAAAATGTCCACTTTAGAAGTCTATTGTACCTAGATTCCCTGGTAAAACTAAATGATATTGTTACAATAGCAATACTGCTCTGTCTCGTGGTTACTGTGTTGGAGCTTACAATTACTACTCCTATTTCATTGACTCTTTTTTTTTCAGATGGTTCTGTCTCAGATACGAGACCACTTAGTGTAACCAAAGTTGTGGACCTCTTCTGGAGTGCATTAGACTTTTTATTTCTCTTTTTTCAAACATTGATTAATCCAAATTTACATAAGAAAGGGCCTGGATACACTACGGACTACAGACCCCCATCTGGTGGTGGAGGCGGACAGGGGTAAGTTTTCGAGAATTCGATTTTGTAATTTTAATCAGATTAGCCTCTAAGACTACATGTATAATGAAAGTTAAAAACTCAAGCAGCAGATAACCAGTTAGAAGTACAGTACTACAGTCTCATACATCCGGACACGGTGATGCCACTAATGATTTTATAATGAATAATTCATTTTTAATTATTCAACAACTACTAGGCCAAGGATATGTGGCCAAGGACACTTGTTGTAAACGTTTGCGACGACGTTCACGCTGTTTTCAGATCATAGGAGTTCACAGTCCAAAAAGTATCACTCCAGAATTTGCTTTATTTTCTACTAGTAGCTTTCTTTATTATGAAATTTTACAGACGTACACCAGGACGACCTGGAATGCACACCAACACAGTTCCAGCAAGAGCCATAAAAATATTTCCGGTTATCTCATGTCAACATATTTCTATCATTATTCCAAACCTGAATGTAAAAATGAAGAGAATAGTTGATTTTATGAGAAACAACGCTACAACAACAAATATGTCCCTAAAAATCTCACAGAGTCGTCAAATAAACGAAAGAAAATTTATCCGGTCAAATCTCTTCTCATTTTTAAGATGTTTTTTTTTGTTTTTTCAGGCCACCAAAACCTCCACCAAGAAAAAGATTTGGAGGTTTTGGTCCATCTAGTGGAGGTTCTATAAGAGTTCCATTTACTGGGGGTTGTTCTGGAGGTTCCTGTGGAATGTAAGAAGAAACCGGTTGATTTTATAACTACTAATTTTATCTGCGATCATCTTTAAAAAAATATATATTTGTAGCTAACGTAATTTTGTGTATGTTTTGTCTAAAATGACTTGTGGGGAGAGTTGATTTTTTAGACTCAAATAAAGATTTACATAATTTAAATTGGGTCGTGGTGTTAAAGAGGATATCGTGGTTCAATGTCAACAAAAAATTGGCCTTACACCATACATCGGATTGTTGCTAGTTGTCGGACAGAGTTATTAGTAACCTACTAAAATAAGGCAGATAATATACTCAGGGTCGTAGACAGAAAATCCGGGCCGGGAGGAAAAATTTACGGGCCCCTCTATTAATTATTCTTTCATCTAAAATCACCGTATGGGCCGTAATAAAAGTAAAAATAGGCAATTCACTTAGTTGATGTGAAAAGGCGTGTANGATTCCTTTCAGTTCCTACTACCAATTTCATGGTAAGCAATTTAAAATACATATATTAACCGAAGGCATAATTGGACTGTGAGGGTAAAGGGACTCTTCAGTCTTATCCTCGCAGTAATTTTTTTTTTTTATATAAGGTATAATAATAATAATTTCGTTTGACATCCTCACGGGCCAAATGCGCCGCCTGAGCTAGTGGTGTAAAATAAAACTGAATGCAACTCTGCAATAATATTATGTTTTGTTTCAAGACGGAATTATGTTGCAGTGATTGACATGCGTCTGGGGGCCCAGGTTAACTACTAACCAGCCTCCAAGATTTGGTGTATGATGACAATAATTTATTTAGAGGAGTCTTATACCTTCGACTACTATTGAAAACGATGATTCCACAATTGAAAGGGGGAACTTACGTAAAATTCAAAATAATTTAGAATTTTACCTTACACAAATAGTTTTGCATGTTTTTCAATTCAAGAATTGTTCTCTAAAAAGCTTTTCTTTTTATTTAAAAGAGAAAAAAGGAAGAGCCAATTTAGGATATTCTTAATAAATAGTAGACATTTAAAAGAAAAAGAGTAGTTTCTTTCGTTAGATAACGATTATTTTGGTCTTTCGATCAGAGGTTGAAAAAAAAATGTCTTCGGATTTTTTTTTTTTTATAAATTTTAAAAAAAGTAAAATATAAAGAGACTGACCAGAACCATTAACTGTCCCCGATTAATTTTTAATTACTCAACGACAAAAAATCATATATAGAGAGAGGAAGTAGCGGTATGTCTCTCGAAATCAACCGTTCTTCCAATTTATAGAGAGGAAGTAGCGGTATTTCTCTCGAAATCAACCGTTCTTCCAATTTATAGATTAACTAGCATCCCCCGATCGCGGCTTCGCCCGCGCATATTTTAAATGATGTATCATGCTATCTCTCTCGCTTCAATGTATTTCTTATGGGGATTGTTTAATTTTCGCGATTTCTAACCCTTAAAATTAAAATTTTGCAAAATACTTTCTTAGTGCACACTTACATGGTGAAACGAAGGTCCCTGCCAAATTTCGAGTCTGTAGCATTAATAGTTTCGGCTCTACGTTGATCAGTCACTCAGGATATTTACATACGAGTATAAAGATGTTTTTAAAAAATGGTACCGGTTGATATGAGTTTACCGAAAAGATTTGGATGGCCTTTGGCTGGAACTTTGATGGTAAGCGTTCCAGGTCGTCCTAGTGCGTAGAACTGGCCATCACGAGGACGAGCATCAAACAGTTGTTGGCTGCAGTCGCGGATACGTTACTGGTTGCAGATAGCTTGAATTTACAACTGGTCGGTTTGTTTCTCGTTGGAATAATTCATATGAGTACTTGAGTATCAATACTTTGCAAACGATATTGATATACCAATATGCTGATACTGCTCATGAGAACTGGTATCGATAATTCGATTACCCCATTTATGCGAGATTGTAAAAAAAATTGTCCTCAGAATTAAAAATTTTAACTCTTCAGAACTTTTTTTTTTTAATTTGGCTTAACGTTCCTTTCAATTTGGATGATTTCTTCCAGAATTGCCTCCTTTTACGCTTCGAGGGTCCCAGGGCGATGTTTGAAGATCTCAGTCTTGAGGTAACACCACAGGAAGAAGTCACAGGGACTCAAATCCGGCAACCGGGGAACATGTCCTGCGGAATCTCACGAGAACGATTGGCTGCATGGGTAGCCCCATACAGCCTATAACTGATGATGTGGTCCTAAAGTTGTGAACTCAACTCAAAATTGTTTTCCGATCAGGAACTGGATCCGTGGAGTGCAAAACCATACCTAGTGTGGAACGCCCTCTTAGTGGCTATAATAGTTCACTTTTTAAAAAAACAACTTGACAACGAACGCTCGACCAAACCATTGCGACAACTAAAAACTAGATGTCATGTCGTGTTGAATATCACAAGCCCCTCGCTCCTCCCACGATTTTTTGAAAAGTGAAAATACTAATTGCCGCACCCTGTATGTATGTGCATGTCTGCCAGAATTATAAATCTCATGAATAAATAGGTAAAATTGCACGAAATTACACAAATGATACACTTGTGCTGGTCATGCGCAGAATTTGTTAAGATTTTGAGACACACAAAGTCTCTATTATAATCTATTGATTGGAAGGTTGTCTCCGACGAGCTGCACTTCTTTGTTTATCAAATCTCATCTCCATTTCCTCCAATACTTTGGGTGTGTATCTGACAACCAGTTTCACACTTCTCTGGGCTTGTTTCAACAGTTCTACAGCTTTACCATGATCTTCTCCCTCAACAGACTGAAAAATAAAATAAGAAATATTAAAAACAAATTAATTTCAAACAGAGCCGTAGCTAGGGTGAGGCGACTGAGGCACTCGCCTCGGGCGCCTTCATAAGGGGGCGCCAAAACTTTTTGAAAGATAATTCAGGGTGTCTACCAAATTGTCAAAGTGAAATTCCCTGACTTCTCCAGGTTTTCCAGTCTACTTTTTCAAGTTTTAACACTGACGCACACTCACGTGTTTCACGTTATAAGAGAGTCACCAAGTGCTGCACAAAACAGTTCAAAACAAAAGTTGTTATGTGGACAAATAAATTTATTTTTAATTATATTAAATGCATTGGGCGATGAGGTCGTCACATCCCTACGCCGGAATTTTCTTAAAGAAAGAGAGCTGCCCCTGAACACATCTTAAAGAAAGTCATATGTACAACAAAACTGGCATTTGAGGTTGAAAAAGAGACTAAATACATAAACGTCACAGACGAAATGTTTAGAAGAAAACGATAATAAGCGCCGCAGGCGAAATTTTTCAGGAAAAGCATGTTCACACATAAAATTGGCCATTGAGATTAAAAAAAAAAACTCAATTTAAAAAATTCCCCGACTTTTTGCGTTTTTTTGACGTTTTTTCCTAAATTCCCTGACATTTCCAGTCTCCTAAAATTCCCTGACAATTCCAGGTTTTCCAGTCTGGTAGACACCCTGTAATTTGAATCATTTTGTTGCAATTTTTTCAAGATTCCGAGGATTTGTCGATATACATTTTTATACATTTTAAAAATCATGTTGAAGAAATTCACTTTGACGATGTCATTGATGAATTTGCAGCCATAAAATCTCGACGAATCACATTATAACTTTGACAATTGCTTTGTAAGATTCAAACAAATCGATATGGTAGATTTTTGATTTTGTATTTGTAGGTTTCATTAAGAATAAAGTCATGATTGTTTTAATACATTTTGCTGTTGAATAATTAATATGAGCTTTTTTGGCGGGGTGGGGGGCGCTAATTTTAGAATTTGCCTCGGGCACTAGTAAAGCTCGCTACGGCTCTGATTTCAAACAAGTGACAGGTATATCTCAATCGTGTGCCAAAGGACGCCAATAAAATCTCGCTACCAAAAAGACAAAAATTCCAGTGGCTTATATCTCTCCTAAAAATATAGTCACAAAAGTCATATCATGTGAATGCCAAGTTCAGGTCACCTCAAAACAATTTGCCTACAAAAGAGGTGATATCATGTGAGTGCCAAGTTCAGGTCACCTCAAAACAATTTGCCTACAGAGGAGGTGATATCATGTGAGTGCCAAGTTCATGTCACCTCAAAACAATTTGCCTACAGAGGAGGTGATATCATGTGAGTGCCAAGTTCATGTCACCTCAAAACAATTTGCCTACAAAGGAGGTGATATCATGTGAGTGCCAAGTTCAGGTCACCTCAAAACAATTTGCCTACAGAGGAGGTGATATCATGTGAGTGCCAAGTTCAGGTCACCTCAAAACAATTTGCTAACAGAGGAGGTGATATCATGTGAGTGCCAAGTTCAGGTCACCTCAAAGATAATATTTACCCCAATAGTGATTAGAAAACTGTAAACAAAAACTATAATCAACTTTTTACCCCTGGTCACTTGGCGCACATTTTAGTCTAATATTTATAGCGTAGTCTTACAGCGAATAGTTAGTAGAAAAACATGCAATAATATTCAGATACGAACCTACGAGTCACTTAGTAACACCTCGCTGGACGGTGACTAACTTCTGTGATTTAACGGAAACTTATGTATTCAACGTACCATAGACGCTGGCCGCCGACAAAGATATCTCATTTAATATGTTCGAATACTTCATGAGAAAATGCAGCAAACGGATGGAATACTAGGATGGTGACACCAAGTGTTATTGGCAATTTTGGGATACAGACTACCATGTGAGGGCAACTGAATTGCGGTTGTAGATAACAGCGAAACATGAAGGGACGCTGTATCTGGTTGTTTAAATAAGGTGTTTCAAGAGAAGTCACTGAAAATTTAGGTCCTGAACGTTAAAAAGGTTAAACCTTACTCTAAAAAGTTATAAGTGCAGCTTACCGGAGATAAAGCCCTGAGAAGATAAAACAGAAAACGAAATAAAATTGTCTTACCACTCCATTAACGGAAAGCAACTGATCGCCTCTTTTTAATCCACCATGTCGATCTGCAACACCACCCGGAATGATCCGAGAAATATAAATCGGGGAATTTTGTTCCTTGCCGCCCATCACATTAAATCCGAGACCCTCGTCAGTTTTCGGCAGTTCAACCTGAAAAAATATTAAAATCAATAACTCTCACTGATCCAGTCAAGAGTGACTCAGCATTAGAGATTATGACAATCCCGAAGTTTTGGGACTGGAACGATCACAATCCCGGGACTGGTCCCGGAATTAGAAAAAAATTGGGAACCTTCCAAAAATCAAGTAGAAGTAGGTATAGATAAAATAAAAATGAAAAATCAAGTATTTAACTTGAGAGATGTGTGTG
>CM022880.1:32355945-32385091 GCA_012654025.1 Pachypsylla venusta
TAAAATTCGATTAAAGAGTATTACTTCTGCGTCTCTCTTAATTCGAAAATATTTTCGGTATAGTTTGCATGAATTTAGGGTAATAAAATTGAAACAGATTTAGGGTAATTTTTATTGAACCGTTTGACAACACTGTACATAGATAAAGCTGATTGGTGATAAAGATTGAAAAGTACAAAAGTAGTGAAGAAGCGAAGTAAACTTGCAGTGTTTAATGTTTATAAAGATATTTCATTATTGTTTGTACCTATCTATTAAAAACACTTTGTAATTGTAGAAAAAAATCTCAAGGTACGTGTTTTTAGTTTAATAAGAAACACTGTCAGTCACCCAGCGTCAGTAATAATTATTGTGCAAGTATTATCAAACACAACACATGCAACGGAACATTTTCGTGCTCAAATTTTAGCACCGAACACTGTTCTATGGATTACAATAGTAATTCTGATTTTAGAAGTGGGACCACAACCAGTCATCTCTCTCACAAGCAAGATGAGATGTACGAAAATATTTTATCTTCCCTAAACAAAGTGAATTTAAAAAATGAAGACGAAGCGGATGTTCTGGAGGCAGCCTCCAAACTTGTTTTTGCTCTTCAAAAATCACAATCTGCTCCTCCACCTCCTGACTGTACTGTATCTGCACTTTTGCGTTCTTGGTTACAAATGCCTGTTGATGAAATAGCCAATAGAGTGCAAAGATTGGAACTTGAAAAGACAGCTCTTCAAACCCAATCAACAGTATTAAACGAATTGGTTAAAACACAAACTGAAAAAATCAAACACTTGAATGCTACTATTTTATGTTACGAAAATCAAATTAAAGAAATGAGAGAAAAGGCGCGTTTGGAAAACAAAGATAAAGTTTCGTTGGAACAGCAGAAATCGTTCCTTCTCAATCTTTTGATTCGGGAAATAGAAAATAAAACTAATTTACAATCAAAACTAAGAAACGCGTCTAATGGTAAACCACCAACTGGTTTCAAGAACTCCACACCAAATTCAAGTCCTGCTAATGTGAATCAATTTTCAAGTTTACCCCGACACAGTTCTATTCAGAGACATCATATTTTAGACCAAATATCTCCCATTGTTCCTCCTTTGAATTCTCCTCCGAACAAATGTCTTGTAGATGCTGACAGAAGCAATTCGGCTCCCGACCTTGCCGACCGAGAAACAAATACTTCTCTTGATAGTACTGGAGGCTTTGTAAGAGGAGGTTTCGTTAGAGGTACAGTCACACCATGTACTTTATATAGTCAATACAAAAACAGGTGTGACGTTAGAAATGAGAAGATTCCTTTTCAAGATTGGCCATTAGAGACTATTATTTTATGGTTAACAGAATTGGGACTCAATAGTCACTCTATTGGAAATGCTAAAAAATGGATAAAATCTAGTTTTACATTACTCAGTTCAACAAATGGAGAAATTGAAAAAAATCTTGAAATTAAAAATCCATTATTGAGAAAAAAGCTACATTTGGCTTTATTAAGTAAGAAAGGTTGCACGGATGAGCATTTAATTCATGCAGGAAAAATGGATTTACATGGTGTTCTGCAATGGTTAGATGACATCGGTCTTGTTCAGTATAAACATATCTTTTCTAAGAACTTCATTGATGGACGAATGTTACACAGACTTACAACTCACGACCTAAACTCGTTACATATTAACAACGAATACCACATCTACAGTCTTCGTTCCGGTATAAGATTCCTAAGGAAAATTAATTTTAATCAAAATTGTTTTGTGCGTCGTGAATTTATTAATGAACCTATGACTCCAGAAAGTATTGCTTGTTGGACGGTGCATAGAGTTATGCAATGGCTAGAAGGTGCAGACTTATCCGAATATGCTTCTCATTTGAGAGCATCAGGTGTACATGGTGCTTTTATGATCTATGAACCAAAATTTACTTCTGAATTATTAGCTACAGTTCTAGCTATACCAAATGATAGAAGTTTGTTAAGAAGACATTTAAATGCTAAATTTAAACAATTGCTTGGCTCTGATGTGATGTACGAGAAGAGATTGGCAGAAAGTAAAGCCGAGTTTGTCGCTTTATCAATAACTTCCAAAGCTAAATTTGCTGTCAAAATGAATTTGAATATATTTAAGAAAACTCACAAGTATGAGATTGAAAGTGAAGATTTCATTGCACCTGTGGAAGATCAATGTCCTTTGTCACTGCCGCAGTAAGGAGATCTGAAACTCGCCCTGTCGCAGTAGAGTTAACTTGTGTAGAGGAAACCAGGAAAGGTGTAAACTCATAAACAAATTTAATTTATTTACGTTTCCCTGGAATCGCATTAAGCATTACAATGATAAGCATGGACTGTTACTTTTTCAGAAATAGTATGTCATGCCATGAGCTACTAGACCAGACTGACTTCGTTTACCCCAACTTCAAGTTTGACTTAACTTAAAAGAACGGAACGACCACGCGCCTCACTATTTTTTTACCTTCCGTTACGAGCAAAAGTTTTCACATGTCGTTTCAGCATCATCTCATAAACTCTCCAAATATGCAAAAATTAAACAATGTAGCCTGCAAAAATAGATAGACCAATGTATTTTGCAAAAATAGACCAATGTATTTTGCAAAAATAGACCAATGTGTTTTGCAAAAATAGATAGACCAATGTATTCCGAAAAAATAGACCGATGTATTCTGCAAAAATAGACCGATGTATTCTGCAAAAATAGACCAATGTATTTTGCAAAAATAGACCAATGTATTCTGCAAAAATAGACCAATGTATTCTGCAAAAATAGACCAATGTGTTTTGCAAAAATATACCATTATACCAATGTATTTTTTTTTTTTTTTGCAAAATTCACATTTAAGTAACTTACGCTTTTCATGGCCTGTGACGGTATACACAGTGTCGAAGTTGTATTGTTTTTAAATAGAGGAGTTGGGATAGAATTTATAAAATTTGGTTTTTATTTTGTCAGCATCACCTAAAATCGGTGTTGAGTAATTTTCTCAATTATTCAAAATCACTGCAGCTAACTTGTATGCTATGTAATAATCTTCAACAATTTTTCCCTTTCCATGCGTACTCTGATCTGAATAAAAATCCGTACAGATTTCATAATAATATCCGATTAGAATATATTTTTATATGTATTTTGGAATTTATTTTTTTAATTTATTATGTTTGTAATACCGTATTTGTATTTTAAATTAAAAATATCATCGCATAGAAATTATGCAACTTTTTTTTAGATATTTTTTATTATTTTTACAATTATAAAAGCCTGGATTAAACTAACAAATATATAAATCAGACATCTGTTTATCTACATGTTCCTATGTGATAGGGGCTGTCTATTCCATTAACGCGGCCCAAACAGTAGCAGATTGATAAGAATGGACTCTCCTAAAATCATGGTCTAGGACCTAGGAAAATTAACAGAACTAAAAAAATGTCAAACCGTTTTCGAGTTATGGCCAAAGTTAAGGTTCGATACCTTGAATTTTGTGGCGAGAACATATGAACTCGAAAGAGGTTAAAGGTGTATATTCCTCGATAATTAATGTGCGACGACTGCAACAATAATTAATGTGCGATGATCGTTGTACGATTCTATTGAGACACTCTTGTAATGGCATTTCAGTGAGACCGTGTTCCTCCCAACGACTTAGTCGTTGAGCTGTTGAGAGTGGTACAACTTTACATTAATCGTACAACGATCATCGCTCAAAGACAGTCGTATAAGTCGTCTCGAGGAATATGCACCTTTAACCTTCACCTATAATCAGTCGCTGCCGCAATACAGAGATCTGTAACATCTTTTAATCTGAAACTCGCCTTGTCGCAGTAGAGTTAACTTGTGTATCGTCCTTTTGAAATCAGCTATTTCAAAAGGACGCCCATAACCTTTAGTCTTTTTTTTTTTTGGACAAGTTCGAAATCGGGCAAAGTATTTGGAAAATACTGACCACCCGGAATGGCCATGTCTCAATATACCGGATGGACACGAATCCATGCTCCCCACCCTCAATCTTCATTGTCCTTTAAAAAATTGCAATATTAGAGTCGTAGCGCAGTACGGGTAAATGTATAAACTACAGATAATATGTACAAAAAGAAGAGAAGAACCGAAAAATTAATAATATCTGAAGGTTATGGACGTCCTTGTGAAATCAGCTAATTTCAAATTGGTTTTAAAAACAGAAAATTCTGTCTTTCAATTGATACATACTTGAAATTCTTGTTATTAAAAGAATCGTAAGATATAACTATATAGACTGTTCGGTACTCGCGTGTGTACACCTTCGTATCTACCTGTTCTCCGGTCCTGATTTAGTAGGTATTCATTTCAAATAGAATTCAATTTTAATCTAAACACCTAAACAAGTTGTGATAATCAAGGGACCGAATCAGATCATCTCAAACCTTTGTAGAGTGTGCTTTTCTCTATCTTCTCTCTCTTATTTTATTAAATAATATTTTTAAGTGTAATTTAGTGCCAAAAATTACGGAATTAACTTTCCAGCAGAACTATCTTTTTAATAATTCAAAATCAGTCCACTTTTCTATTTACCGTACATAGACAATTGACAATATCGATTCAGAGTTGAATTAATTAAATTAAAATTAGAAAATTAAAACTGGAAAATTACAATTAGAAGCTAAAGTTAAAACCTTCAAATCTAATAACTTAACTTGGTGAGCTTTCAACAGTACTCAGACTGTCATTATGAGACCATAGTTATGATAGAACGATGTGAACACTATCACAACTTGACACGAAGAAGGTGATAGTGCTCACATCAGTCTATTATAACTATGGTCTGATGATGACTGTCTGAGTACTGTTGAAAGCTCACCAAGTTAAGTTATTAGTTTTAATTTGAATGTTTAATTTTAGCTTCTAATTGTAATATTCCAATTTTAATTTTTAATTTAATTAATTCCAACTCTGAATCGATATTGTCAATTGTCCATACATATATTTGAAATTCGCTTTAGCTTTAGTGAAACAGCATAGAAATTTTAACCATGAATATATATTTTTAACATTTACCTTGATTTGTCAACTCAGATAGAACAATGTATAAATACCTATCCACAAAGCAGCATAAGACACATGTTTCGTTCTTGTTAGAACTCATCAGTTAAGCATTAAGCTGGATTCATAAAAATAGATACGTAGACGATAATATGCTGCGATCTTGTGGACATTTCAAACACTCACTGAGTTCGGTGAAATAACCGCCCATTGGGTAGGGATTATTTAAGAGTTACAATGTATCCGTACCTCTTCACCAAGTACTGGTGGCTTGATGGTTAAGTCTCTGCCTGTCAAATCCAAGGGTCCCGGGTTCAATTCCTAGCTATGCTTAACTGATGAGTTCTAACAAGAACGAAACACGTGTCTTAGGCTGCTTTGTGAATAGGTATTTATTCATTGTTCTATCTGAGTTGACAAATCAAGGTAAATGTTAAAAATATATATATTCATAGTTTAGATTAATTGTCACTAAATGGTTCCACTTAAATTCGTTGCATAGAAATTTTCTTATCCGTTCATTCGACACTAAATTGAATCTCAAATGTATACAAACATCGGTCATTATTTAACCGATGCACAAATTAGGAGCGATGTTGACAATAGTAATGTAACGCAGTAATGTAGTACCACTCATGATTCCATTATCTCTTAATATGATGTTTAGATGTTTTCAAAAATCAATCGCATACTAAAAAAATTTTGCCACATCTGCTAGAAGCCGCCGCCGTACGAGTACTCGGCTCCCATGACCCGTGATTAATTTCCTCCTAAGTAAAGAAACACTGAATTTTTAATTTAACATAGTGTGTTTATCGTAAATATTTCTTCGTTGTTCAAGAACTTGTCGTTTCCATTTATCTTGTTGATGTCCAACTCTATTCAATACATTACCACTACCTCTGACTCCCATTCCAATAGGTCCTTCATTTCCTGATGTTGAAGAAGGACCTACAAAATCTCGAACACCAATACCAGGACCCGAAATAGCAGAATCATCCTGAAAAAAAAATACGAGATTTGAGAATAATTAAAGCAAACTGAACTTTTTTGTTGGCCTGCAAGCATACTCAGCAATTTCCTTTCCAAATGTATTCCGTTATTCAATGTTACAAGTAGTGATGACATATTGTTCAAAAATATATCGATATATCGGTTTTCCCCTAAAACAGAAAACTTCGAGTAAAAAAAAAAAAAAATTTGGATAACTTCAAATTTTATCGCTATATTAAGAACATTTAAAAAAACCTAAATTAGTGTACATATTAAACGATATATCGTGAAAAATATATCGATATATGAAATGATATATCGTGAAAAATATATCGATATATATCGATTTTCGATATATCGTGCCATCCCTAGTTACAAGAGTGCTTTAACTTTAAAATACAGATTGTAAAAGGTTGTTGTGCCCAACGTAACAGGTGCTATAATATAGGCAAAACAGAAACTTTTCTTCCATCGGTTTTTGATTTGAGTTTTCGTTACAAAGCTGTAATAAGTGAGATAGAACCGATTCAAAAAAATGCAAAACACCCTGTAACTTTGTACCAAAAGCGCAAATCAAAAATTGATGGAAAAAAATTGTTTTTGCCAATATTAGAGCACCTATACCGTTGGGAACAATAACCTGTTACACACTGTATATTCCATAAGCTGAAAACAGTACCTTTTCCAGGCACAAAAGTGTCTGGAGATAACACACGCGACGCAGCACACGCAAGCCACGTTTTGCGGCGCAAGCCATGCAACACACGAATTTTTTACCAGCGCATGCTGGAGCACACGCATGCTATTGTTGATTGTTGAATTGAATATAGGAGATACCGATACCAACTCATCTGAATCCGATATGAAAAGTGAGGAAATGTTTCTGTTATACGCTAAGTGGCAAAAGTGCCCATCACGGCGGACAAACGGATTGTTTTTTCTTCGATTTTTGGACGTACCTTTAAACGTAATTTTGAGGGGAGTATTTTTTCTTTTCTCGTGACCATTCCGAAGGTTTATTATTGAAATTAATAAACGAATACTGAAAATAATAAACCAAAAATTCTTGTAGGTTTAATTCCTTGGCTATGTTGGCCCACAAAGAGTCTTTATACCTTTTCTTGCTATAAGTCACATCATATAGCACAGGTAACTCGCGCACCAGCTCAATCAATCGTTCATTTAAAGACATCTTAGATCCCTAGTTGCGTGGCGTGTGTCGTCAAATCTGTGTCCAAACTGTGACATGCCGGCACACGAGTGTGTCAGACACGCAAAACGCATGCGTCTCAGCTTACGCGGTACCATTAGGAAATATGGCGACACAGTTTTCTGACGTGTATTGTGCTGCGTCGCGTGTGTCTGAGCTTACGCCCTGCCTTAATCAATTAAAACTAAAAATTTTCATTTTCATCGCTTTTTTTCAAAAAAAAAATCAAAACTTTTCGTCAGCGACAGTGTGACGAAATTTTTTGGCACACAATAAGAGCCCAAATGGAAATACATACCAAATTTCATCAAAATCAGTCAAAGCTAAGTGGCCAAAGCGTTGCAGACGTGGATATTTGGATTCCACATAAATACCTTGAAACCTAAAATATCAAATTTTGAGGTAGGATATTTTTGATATTATTTCAATAATGAACTTTTGGAATCGTCGCGGAAATTAAATTACCCCCCCCCCTTAAATTTGATAATTTACGTTTCAAGGTACTAACTGTGCGTAGAATCTAATAATAGAATAGAAAAATCCGTTTGTCCGCCGTGATGGCCATTTTTGCCACTTAGCGCTGACCCATTTGGATGAAATTTGGTATGTAAGTTCCGTTTGGCGTCTATGTAGGTTCCTTTTGGAATCGAATGGATGACGGTTTTTGCCGCTTTTCAGTATTCCAATCTAAAAAGAGAATGGTAAGTGCTAGAGACTGGAAATATGATCCGAATGTCATATTTGGGGTCTATGTAGGTTCCTTTTGGAATCGAATGGATGGCGATTTTTGCCGTTTTTCAGTATTCCAGTCTAAAAAGAGAATGGTAAGTGCTAGAGACTGGAAATATGATCCGAATGTCATATTTGGGGTCTATGTAGGTTCCTTTTGGAATCGAATGAATGGCGATTTTTGCCGCTTTTCAGTATTCCAGTCTAAAAAGAGAATGGTAAGTGCTAGAGACTGGAAATATGATCCGAATGTCATATTTTGGGATTTAATTATGCTTTGGAACTTTTGTATGCAATTGAATAAATACACTGCTGACTGTTTTAGCCTATTTTTAACGGATTTCAGTATTGGACGAAAGAATTTCTTTTTTTTTTATATTATTTTTGTGTTCGACGTAGGTACCTATATTGAAAGGCCCCCAAGATGGTTGGTTCTTCATACCGGGGCTACCCGTGCCCTCGGGCATGGCCAAATACCATCAACACCGTTCCGACGACAACTCACTGTGTTTTTCCTCCGTTGGACCCACCCGTGCTGCTCCAGATACTTCCTTAAAGAGTTTGTATATAAACTCTTGCTAAAACCTGAAGTATCTGATCGTTGTCGTCTATGTATGCTGGTTGCTCATGATGTCATGAGCAGCTAGCAACTATCCATCAAACCCAACTAATCTAGAGCTGCCAGCATTATGGACAGATCCTGTTGGAGAGGTTGCCTTTCTTGGCCTGGAGACACAGTGAGAGTCGTTGAGAACGTTAACAACAACAACAACTTATATTGAAACGTAGAATATCAAACAATCTAGAGTTCTTTTAGGAGGGGGGCGGCCAGTAAAATAAACACATGAGGGACATTGGCAGAGTTTTTTTTTATTATTTGCGTGATAATCGAAAAGTTCATTATTGAAAATAATACACCCACATGACTGTTCTATTTCTGCAAGAATGACTTCCTCATTATTTGAGCTCCATTAAGGGAACAAAATATAAACCATAATGCCAAACGAGTAATGTAAGTTCGGCAGCGATACTTATGGAATTTCAAACTCACGACCTCAATCACCATTCGATACTGTCTTTTGGTTTATTATTTTCAATAATGAACCTTTGGAATCGTCATGAAAAAAAAAAAAAAAAAAAAAAAAAAAAAAANTACTTAGAATCCAAAAATCGAATAAAAAAAAAATCCATTTGTCCGCCGTGATGGGCACTTTTGGCATTTAGCGTTGGCCGATTTGGATGAAATTTGGTATATAGGTATATACCAAATTTCTAATTTGGTATATAGCCCATCTGGGCTCTAATTGTGCCCCGAAACTTGGGTGCAATCGAATACACCCTTGGCGATTTTTGCCGCTTTTTAGAGGTTTTCAGTATTGCTGTCTAAAAGGAGAATGGTAAGAGCTAGAGATTTGAAATTTTGTATGTATGTCATACTTGGGGTCTCAGTTAGCTCAGAAATCTTTTGGGTTCAATCAAATATACCGCTGGCGGTTTTTACCGCTTTATAGCGGTTTTCATTCATCCTGTCTAAAAAGAGAACGGTAAGAGCCAGATACTTAAAATTTAGTAGGTATGTCAAATTTAGGGTCTAATTACGCCCCAGATTTGGAATTGTCACGAGAAAATCCACCCCATCAATTTTTTTTTTCTGGGGGGTATTTTTTTGCCAGAAAAATAATAAACCCATGTGTCACATTGGCTGAGATTTTACATTGTATGAGAATAAACCAAACACACTGTTGATAAATCACAACCGGTTGATTCGTTACCTACCAGGGTAGTGTCTGCAGACTCAATTTTAGCCATTTTTATAACTATTTCAACGATTTTGTCCCCAAGATGGCCGGTTCTACATACAAAGGGCCATCTGTTTCTACCAAATGTGATGAACGGTTGATTTCGAGAGAAATGCTAATAAAACAACCTACCAGGCCAACCCAAGCACTGAAGAGTGTTTGGCCAAAGACCATCAGTACAGGAATACAAACCAAAAGAAGACCCACATCGTCTCACAGCGAACTTCTGTAATTTTTTCCGATGGCGATGATTGGCTGTGATGATAGAAAATCTAACCAATATTATTGACTAGCTGTTTCGTCTACGATTCATATGTTGCTATTTTTGTTTTTCAAGGACAATAGAAATTAGGGGGGGGGANGGAGGGGGGGGGGGGGGTATGGGTTTGTGTCCACCCTGTATATCGCAACCTTTAAAAATCAAGATTTAAACGTTCACCAGGCGCCTTAAGAGGCACGGCCATTCTTACTTTTAGTATGATCTAGATTTTATTTTACCCGTTCTCGGTTTCGAACTCATAACTCCGGAATGGCTGCCCATACCTTTGCAGAAACTGTCCTAAAATAAAGAATAAACAGCCACCTAAAACTTTAAGATATCAGACTGTGACTGTCCGATTTTGGAGAAGATATTAGAAATTTTGACATATTTTAGTTTTGATAATTTTCCTGGGGTCGTAGATCATGATTTTGAGGGGGGTCCATTCCCATCAACTTTTCGCTATCTGCTATCGTTTGGGCTGTGGTATTGTAACAGACAACCCCTCATACATAGGTACAAACATACAAATTTCTGATTTATATATTAAAAATTTTTTAGTCTTCTTTGCCCCATTATTGTTAATACAACAACGATAAATGGCGATAAAAAAAAAAAAAAAAAAAAAAAANAAAAAAAAAAAAAAAAAAAAAAAAAAAAAAAAAAAAAAAAAAAAAAAACGTGTATCACTTTGTATAATTTTAAGTGATGTTGTTTTATAGCTAACTAGCTGTTTCGCCCGTGCTTCGCTACGGTCTATTAGCTTGGCACCTTAGAGGCATGGCCGTTCCCGTGCTAATAGTATTCTATTATTTCCCTTTCTAAAATCGGAAAAACGGGCGTAACTCGAAAACTGTTGGGCCATTTTTTGCAAACTAAATCATAAATTAAGGTTTAAAGGTCCATCTAAAACTTTCTTGCTTTGAGTTTTTATGTTGTCGCGACAAAATTTAAGATATCGGACCATGACCGACTAAATTCGGTCAAAAATCGGAAAAATCGGCCGTAACTCGAAAACGGTTCGACATTTTTGAATTCTGATATTTTTCCTGGGGTTTCAGTATATGGTTTGGGGGGGGTCCTTTCTCATCAATTTTTCGATATCTCTTACCTTTTTGGTTAAACAATACACACACACACATGCATATATTTATCGTTACATTGAGTTTTAATATTATAGATAGAACAAGATTGTAAATGCATTTTTGCTCGACATCGCCACCTGTCCACAAACTCCGGTACTTGTTAATCCGCTACAGAATGCTACTTGTACTTACTTCTTCATTAGTGTGTTCTTGGTAATTTCCTTTTATTCTTTTGTTCAAGAGAGGATCCAAACACATCAAGAATATCATATAGACAAAAAGCAGAGAAATGATCCATATTACAATAATGACCACCACTTTGATGACTGTTGTGTTACGGCTTTCATATGTGCAGATGCAACGAGGACACAGTTCCTCTGTTTTATTATCAACATTGTCTATTATACCATTCAGAGGCATCACATTGTCACAATCACTGTAATCGTTGAACATAAACGGTCAAATATCATTGAAAAAAGGCCAAGTTCCACTCACTCAACCAAAAAATTCCGCCTGTAATAGTAGTGATATCTATTATTGGGGCTAAGTGTATTGTTGCTGCTGTATATCCTGCACTTAAATTTATTATTGGAATTTCTTCTGTCTCAATTCTCTTAAAGTAATACCGACTTTACACTTGGTCAGTTTTTTCTGAGGGGATTCGTAAAATACTACCTTTTTACAAACTGGCCAAGTGTAAAGTCGGGATTTACAGCAGCAACAATAAACTTGGCCCCAATAATAGATATCACTACTTTCATAGGCGGAATTTTTTGGTTGAGTGAGTGGAACTTGGCCTTTTTTCAATGATAATATTTTTTGTGAGATATGAATACTTTTTGTAAAGATTACTATATGTAACTGATTATTTGGCCGTTTTTTCTTCATTTCTTCTTCTTCTTTTCAATTACACAACATATCGGAAACCAGGAAAATTCTGTGTAAACCGGACCCAAATGTCCAATAAGATCTAACACCAAAGTATTAATAAAGTAGGTAATATGCACCACAAAGCAAATAAAAACAGAAATATTTATAGTGTATCTTCTTCCCTGAAGTTATAACACTGAGATTCATTTGAATTTAAGTCTTCATGCAAGATTTCAGCGTACTACCAGTTTAAACTAAGTTTTCGTGTATGTCCTTCCCTAAAGCGGAACTGTTTGGGAGCACCAGGAGTGAAAGAGTTCAAATATAAATTATTTCCTACTTAATTGCATGTAAATATCTACCTTTATGCAAGATTTCAGTGTTTTATCAGTTAAAACTACATTACAATACGTTGTATTGTCTTCCCTAAAGCGACACCGTTTTGAAGCACCTAGAGTTAAAAAGTTTAAATATGTTCAAAATTTCAATGACCTATCCCCTGTGGAACCGGATATCTAGCGGTGTGAAAAACCTGGTGAATTGCTTCGTGTAAAGATACACTGGTGCTTTCTGGAACTTGGCCTGACGCACTGCCGTGCGCTCAGATTTTTTTGTGTGACGATTCCCAAGGTTCATTATTGAAACTAATATACAAAAATCTTTTCTTAATTATTATTTTTTCTGTGATCCTTATGTTATTTATTCTTATTTTATTTAAAAGGGCCACTACGCTAAATCATCACATTATTATTATTATTTGCTGGTCGCTACTCACACCTGAAGTAGCTATTCAGTTGGCCTCACCAGGCTGAGGGCACACCGAACAAATACAGTTGCGAAAAACATTCCTGTTCTACCAGAATTCGAACCCCGGTCTCCCGTGTGGAAAGCCAGTGGCATATCCACTAGACTGTTTTTTTTTTTCCTCTTCTTCTTCTTTTTCATTCTGATTGTGGTATTCTAATTAAATGATGTACTTCTATATTCAGAAATCGATGAAGTTCCGAAGGCGTCAAGGTACGTAGAACACAAAAATCAAATTAAAAAAGTCCTTGAAGCATAAAATATCAAATTTTGAGTGGAGGGCGGGGTTAGTTATTTTTTGAGACGATTCAAATGAATTCTTTATTGAAAATAAGAAACCAAAAGTTTCTAATCATTGAATAATTTTCAATTTTATTTAGCAGTGTCTGCTAGATAAAAATTGAATCCTTACTTATTCGGTGGCACAGTTGCAATGTAGAGTTTTTTGTAAACTTGAGTTCCATTATTTACAGTACACACACATTTACATCGAGCATCTTCATACGAGCAGTAAACCTACAACACAACAAATGAAACAATAAATAAATTAGTGTGTCAACCTCTCAAATAAAAAATCTTCTAATTTTACTTTTAATTACTGTTGATTCTGTTTAATTTATTTCACAAAAAAATTACAAGTATTCTGTGGGCAACACTACCAGCATGCTGGTAGCTCTGGATTGTCAAACTGATTCTTTGTTTGATTATGTTTTGCTATTTTTTCCCTTGTCTTTTTTTAACAACAAATAGGTCTGAATCATTGAATAATTTTTATAAATTAATTCATATTTAACCCAATATGAATTAATTTATAACTTAAAGAAAAAAAAGTTTAATTTGATCAATATCGAAACAAATTTGCGACGGACATACACTGTTGGGATGATCACTGATCCATGTATGATAAATATGGTTAGGTTTATACGGTCATGCCTCGTTTATATGAATACCAAGTTTTTTGGGTAGGACCTGTTAGGAGTAGTATTTGGTTAGGTTACAAAAAAAAAAAAAATGCTATTTGAAATCTGCGCAAGGTTAGGCTGGGTGGCACCCAGCCTAACTGCAAACTCGACACTATTCACAACAATTTCTACACAGCTTAACAAACGTACCTCTGAAAATGTTCTAAGCACATTTTAAAATAAAGCTAATTACGGTATGTATTTTAGGGTAACTTTTCAAAATGGTCGAAAAAAAACAGAGGCAAAACGTTTCCTAACCCCTCACATTGGGTTAAGGGAGACGTAAAATACCTTGGCTTAAAAAATTGAGAGGTTAGGAAACGTTTTTACGGCCATGCTTCTCTTATTTTACGACCATTTTTGAAAAGTTACTCTAAAATTCATATTTACCCTAATTACATATTACGCCTCATTATTTCATTATTGCATTCTATAAATAGATAACTATAGCCATTAGAAAGAAATACTAATTATTTTCAAAATTTCAGACCTATGTACCGAATTGTTTTTTTATTTTTTAACAATAAGAACAAAGTTAATTATTATAAAAACAATTACCTGTGAAGTGAATGATGAAAGGATAATCAAAATTGAAAAGTAACTCAACTCAAGATACATTGTGTTTTTTGATTTCTAATACTAGAATATTTCAAACAAAATTTATTTCTAAATCATAACAAATTATTTGTTGTTGTAAGTTAACATCTTTTTGCTTTTTGAGCAATTTTCACTTTTCGCCTTATCAGTTACGCAACTATATCAGCTTCAAAGATGAAATTATTTGAATAATTAGCGCCTTTATAAGAAGTTAGTTTCAGGAGCGCGGCATATGACAGACAATCCTGGACAAGAAAAATCCCTTTTTCCCAAATCCCACCACTTTTAATCCCATGATATACATAATATTTCTCCCCTTTTTAATGACAAAAAGTGTCGCGTGTTCTAGCAAGATTGCTCATCAAGGCATGGCCGTAAAAACGTTTCCTAACCTGTCTGGGGGGGGGGTTAAAATATGTCAATAAAGCTAACAAGTAAACATGAAAAGTTAAAAACAAAACAAAAGAGCTGGCCGGAGAGATTTACAAATTGCAAGCCGCAAATGGGAAAAATCCCGCGAGTTCGAAAATCCCTCGTTTCTTGTCCAGGATTCTCTGTCAGGTGCCGCTTTCAGTTATCAGTGTATTTTTAATCCTTAATGATTTTCAAAATTATTCTAAATTGAATTTAAAAAATCTGTTAGTAATCAATTTCTTGTGTTTGATATAAATCTTGTATTGTTCATCCAATTTTGATGAAATTCTGGGACTGGTAGGAAGGCGACTCTAAGGCCGGCCATACATGCAACGATTAATCTGCACGGACTTATCGTTGCGTGTATGACCGGTCTTACATTTACATACCTATTTCTCTTGATATCTTTGAAATGCTAGTGGCAGGTTCAAATTGATCCACTACCTTCCTCTCCATTGCATGATTGCACCTCAATACTTGTTTAATTTGTCGATAATAACTTCATTGTAATGCACTTTTATATAATCAATATTGCCCCTAACAAAATAAATAAATCTTATATTATGTCAAAAAAGTTTAACTATAATTAATACTATTAGTTGGGTAAATTTCGATTTATATAAATATATACCTATGCCTGTAGGTATATCGCAAAAGCCGCTAAAAAAAACCTTTTTCATGTTTTCCTGAATAACTCGTTTCCTGTGCATTTTAGGCGAACAGTTGTAACGATTCATTTAAACGACAATCAAATTTCCCGCAATTTAAATTCACACATTTTTCCTGTAGGATGTATAGCAACGCTTGTACAGACGGATCTACCTCATTATGGTTTTACTTGACACTTGACAAAGCATAAGGAATAGAACAGATAGTGGGGAAACTAGTGCAGTTACATGTGAGTAGCCGCTAGAGGGCGTTTATCTGAAGAATAAAAAACTGTAAACACTAGGTAATGTTTTAGAAGGGGGACATAAAAAAAATCTTAATGAAAATTTCATCTCTGTGCAAGGTTTGGGACCAGACAGATACTATTATTTTTTTTCTGAGCAACTAACCTAACTTAAAGTATGATTAAATGAAAATAGAAGGTTAATTTTCACCATTAAATGATGGAAAATAGGAGAAAACTGACTTTTAAATGTTTAATTCTCAAATTTTATTGCTTGAAAATCGACGAAACTTTGGAGAAAGCGCAATAGTTTTTAGGCAGCGACTTTATGAGAAGAACAAGTTTAATCGAGGCATGGCCGATCAAAATGTTTCCTAACCTCTCGTGGGGAGGACGTTCATCTAAACGCTTATATTGATAAAATAAACAAACTTATCAGCGAACGCCAGTAAATAATAAAGTTATTAATTTTAACTATGAACTTAAATTGAACGCTATTAATCGCTGTTTTATTTTACGCTTATGATTCTGATTTTAAGCTGTACCTATTACCCTTTCTAATTATTTTACTCTTTTTATCATTTAAAAATAGAATCATCTGCATTAAGGTTGATTCATTTTGAAATCTAGTTCTTATAAATCTGTGAGGAAAGTGAAAGTATTTCAGATAATAATAGGTATTATGTGCTTCTAGCAGAGTCAATTACTCAAGAATCTGTACTTGAGATTCTTGTTGCATATTTCTGTAAAAGTATTTTTTATTTTAATTTAATTGACTTTCTGATCAATACGGTGCAGTAATAGTATTTTATTTTACTCTAAGAATGACAAGTTCTAAAAAGAATTTGAATATCATAGGTCCTTATGATGTAATGTATACAGTTCCAGTTCAGATTGATAAACATTTAGAATTTGTTGATATATCAACAAGTAAGTACATAAAACAGATAATCATATTTTCAATAGACATGTGACGTCCGGACGTTTCATGTGTTTTTTAAAGTTCAGAAGTTCGACTTTTGACATCGATTTTTCTCAGCATTCTCAGCATTCTTTATCAACGTCTCTTTAAAATCTATTGGTCATTCGATACGGCGGTTAAAACCTCCATTCACTGGAAATTTAATAACTAGCTAACCACATTGACCTCAACCAGCCTGGTTTGAGCCCGAAATTGGCAGCATTATGAGGGCGCAAACCTATGTGGTCACCTATTTACAAAAACCTCGCTGGGCGTTGCTTAACATTTGTTAAGCTGAATTTTTGAAGTACTTCTCAGTATTTCAAAAAAAAAAAAAAAAAAAAAAAAAAAAAAAAAAAAAAAAAAAAAAAANTTTGACAAAAAAAAAAATGGTGCAAATACCCTGCCCATCGTTTCCTTTTCCACAGGATTGGTGTTGTAGTGGTAAGGTGCTTAGACTGCTAATCAGTAAGGGGTGGGTTCAAACCCAGCCAACTCATGAAATTTCATCCTCATAAATTTTAGATATTTACCACTAATTGAGGACATGGAAGTGGCCAGCATTATCAACATCTAGTCCGGCGTCCTCAGAGTAGCATAATATGCTACCCAACCCTTCCACCACCATAACTTTCCGCGGTAGACACTAAAAGTCAAATCGTTTTCTTTTTGATTTGTTTTTCAGACAACGAACTTCTGCTTGGTTCCTCAAATTTGAATGGTTGTTATTGGAAAGGCTCCATATGGTACTTTCTAGAACCTGAGAATGCTCCTCTTAGGGATAAAGTGTACAGTGGATTGCAGTGTGATACTGGTATCTGTGATGGAAAGTTCCTTTCTGAAGACAAAGTAAGCTAACTTTGTATATTTTTGGTTTGGGATCTAAAAACAAACTTGATTGAGTCTGTTAACATTGTGCGTAGTTACGCGTTACAATAAGCCTCGAGATAGTCCTTTCATTTTTTTTTGTACTATATATCTACTAGCTGTTTTCCTGTGCTTCGCTACGGTTACAAAATTCAACAACAATTTCGAGATCGCGAAATTAAAGCTTTTAAATTTTACATTTTTGGTAGAATCGACCCCCAGAGAGAAAAAATTCCACCAAAAATGTAAAATTTAAAAGCTTTGATTTCGCGATCTCGAAATTGTTGTTGAATTTTGTAACCGTAGCGAAGCGCGGGAAAACAGCTAGTAGATATATAGTACAAAAAAAAATGAAAGNAAAAAAAAAAATGCAAGGACCATCTCGAGCTATTTAGATATTCAATATTTTACTCAAAGATATTACTTTTTACACTGCGGAACACCTTCGTATAAAATTTAAGCTTTCTCGCTCATCCCGAAGTGATACTTCCTAACTATGGGTTTTTGGTGGAACCGATCCTCAGAGTGAGCACCGCTCCTAGTTAGAAAATTCAATATTTTATTATTCAAGGATATGACTTTTTGTAGTGCGGAACACCTTTGTATCAAATTTCAGCTTTCTCGCTCATCCCGATAATTTTATATTTTCTATGAGGTCCTTATACACTATTTTGGGGGCTCTATTCCTTTCTTTGTCACACCCCTTTTAGGGATACTGCTGTAAGGCAGTACTCAATATGAGGTAATGTCATTTTTCAGGTGATCATTGGTGAAGATTCAGGGATGGTGAGCATCATTGCCCTGAACAGAAACCTTGTTGATAACGATGAGCATCGGTCCAAGTTTTCAGTGGAACACTCAAGAAGCGAACATGACCATGCGGTGCTTTCCGTGTCAGTGTCTGAAGATAGGACTAAAGCTGTTACTGGAAGCGTGGATAAATGGTAAGACATCCCACGTTCAATGGTTTGTAGCATATTACTAAGCCTATAAGCTCTGTCTGTAAAGGCCCATTTACACTGTCTGAATATACACGAGCATTCGTGATCGTTGCTCGCCAGTTTTCGACGAGCACGAACACAAACGAGCATTCTGTTCACACTGCTCGAGCATTTCTGACGATCAGTTAAACCGACATCGCGTGGATCAGGCTCGAGCACGAACGAGCATTCGCTTCGAACATGATGGGCTCGCGACGACTGTTTACACTGCCTGTGTCTCGAACGAATGCTCATTCGTCACCTCTGTTCGCGACGAATGCTCGGGCAGGGTAAATGAGCTTTAAGACACATGATTTTCCTTAGAAGCAGTAAGATGTAGTAAGTCCAAATTTATCCTCTCGTCAATTTGTTTGCTGGATCCAGAGTTCACCTAAACCTAACCGAAGGGGACACAGCCTCAAATGAATGGAATAAAAAAAAATAGAGTGAGTACGAGAACCTTCCTGTTGTTCATTCAAGGAGAGCACGGACCAGTGAATTCATTACATGGATTCCAATCACCACTTTATTATGTTCTTTTTCCATTTTATGAAATGAACACGGAACACACCGACCATATGTAAAAGGCCCCCAAGATGGTTGGTTCTTCGTACCGGGGCTACCCGTGCTCACACTGCTTATTTTAGTTAAAAATGTAATTATTAAAAACTCTACTCAACTAGTTAACAAATAACACAAACCACAAATAATAATGGATAATAATAAAAAGCAAGGTAGGTACAACAACTTAAAATTTGAAAATATGTAGAAAAAAAGTTAAATCGCCCTAACTTTGCATTTTGTTACGTAAGTATGAAACACCTTTCCCAAAAAGTGTTCGATGAAATGGAGAAAGGGTTTGATGATATACACTTGCGTTACACATTTGATGGCTTATCTCGAAAAAAATTTCGGGGGGGGGNGTTATAGCCGACCAGCCCCCCCCCCTTGTGTACGCCCTGCGGTCAACTCAAAACTAATCAATGAATCAGTTTAAAACATTGAGTGATGCTGTTTGAAAACAAATCAAGTTGTCAATTGCAACTTTCCTTATACCTACAATCTCTATGTTTTAGCATTAAGGTATGGGATGTCTCATCAGAACGAAGCGATGACCTCATGTCTGTACATACCTACAGACCAATTCATAAGGAGCCAGTGACGAGCGTGTCAATGAAACCCACCTGTCCAAATGGAAATATATTTGCCAGTAGTTCTCTGGATGGAACTGTTCTGTTGCTGGATTCAAGAATGACGAAACCTGCACAAGGTAAATGCAATAGATATGCACGAGTTATTCACTTTCCATCTCAACGTCAATCAAGAGATGGTCTAAATTAAAAGATGAATCGATCAAGTATAAAAGGTTGCGTACTTTTTAAAAAAAAAAATATTTATTAATCATGTTTTATTCTTGTAATGCTGTAATCAAGGCAGAGGAGTGGCGAAAATAATCTTCGAATCTAATTCCCTTACTATCAAAATTGTTCGACTTCAAATCGGAATCTGACTCCTTGTGTCATAAATTAGGAAAAATCCTGATTAAGTTAAGTAAACTATTTCATTTTTCGACTTTGTCTCGTACATCTTTTGTACACCATAATACATTATTAAGGAAACTTTTATGCAGCTGACAGAGCTCATGCTGCTTTTGGCAAGAGTTGTGGTACTCGATTGTAACTTCAGCACCCTCTTTATTCAATTCTAGTAATCCACGAAGATGTTGCCATTGGATTTGGGTCAGTGGCATGGACGAGTGATACCAATATTGTTGCGGGTTCCACGATGGGCGACATTTCACTCATAGACACCAGAAACAGAGATGTATTGCTACAAACAAATGTAACTTCGCGACCTATTCATCGCGTCGTGGTGCACAAACACTTGTAAGTAATAAATATATTAGAAAAAAAAAAATATTCGAATCGATCCACGAACTGGAAATTGGTGTAGTATTCGGGCCTAGACAAGAGAACTTCGGGTCATTAGACCTGGGCCAGAATATTTCTTAGTATTGGAGCTGAACCGAAAGATTCTATAGTGCCATCAGAAAATTTTTGCTCCGGTGGTATTCGCACCCACAACACCCGGACCAAGAGTGTCAATGGTCTTAACAACTCGTCCACGGAGATGGCGTGTCGTCCTCACGATGGTATGTTCTACGCACCAGGACGACTTGGAACGCATACCATCACAGTTTCAGCCAAGGACCATCAAAACCTTCTCGGTAATCTCATATTAACCTATTTCTATCATTCTCCCAAAACGTGAATCTAGAAATGGAGAGAATAGTTCATTTTAACTCGTGAGTGGTCTCCTATAGGGAATTTTTCTCACACTGTCGGACAAAAACGCAATAACTTGGTAATTATTGGCTCCAACTTGTCGGGTCTCTCAGTACCTGTTGTCAAAATATGATTTACTTTGTGCTCACAAAAAATTGCCGACATACATTGCATTTCAGTTGCCTGAGGCAGTCGATGTGAGAATTTTTCTCACATCGCGACCAATCGCTTCGTAATTTTTTCGTCGAAATATTCACGTCTTTTGTAGTTATTTTCTTCGAAAAGAAAGGAAAACACAGCAAAACCAGGTATGAGAAAAAATCTCTACAGTAGACTGATGGCGTTCTGCGGCGGAACGCGACCACTCACGGGTTAAAAAGAACCCTGCTACTGCAACAACAACAAACACATTTTATAGTGTTGGATCCGAACCAGGGTTTCATGGAATTGGAGCCTGGACCGGAGGATTTCTTGATATTTTCTTGATAGCCCCCTTGGGTGCAAGGATTGTCAGGGTATCTACCAGACTGGAAATCCTGGAATACCTGGAATTGTCAGGGAATTTTAGGAGACTGGAAATGTCAGGGAATTTAGGAAAAAACGCCGAAAAAACGCCAAAAGTCAGGGAATTTTTCAAATTGAGCTTTTTTTTTATCTCAATGACCAATTTTATGCGTGATCATGCTTTTCCTGAAAAATTTCGCATGCGGCGCTTATTATCGTTTTCCTTTAAAATTTTGGTATATATGTTTAGGGTATGAAGGAAATTTGCTGTATAGTTTTTGGGGGCCCTGGGCCCCAATATTGTGTTTTTTGAAGTCGGATGGAGAAGACAAAATCTTGAGAAAGTAGACTGAAAAACCTGGAAAAGTCAGGGAATTTCACTTTGACGATTTGGTAGACAGCCTGATTGTGTACGAGGCCTGACTTAGATGCCACAACCTTCAACTCTATCTCATTTTGCGGGAACACGTGAATGTTTTTTTCTCAACATTCAAATGTTCTAAAAAAAACTTCACAGTTTTTGTAACTGGCCTCGAAAATTTCGAAATATTTTGAACCAAGCCATATTTCGTGATATTGAGTCATAGGCGGGGTATTTGACGGATTTTATTTATTAATGTTTTAGGGTAGCAGTGTGTGCCGATGATATGTATGTACGTGTTTTGGATTTGAACAAGAGTAGCTCTGAGGGTGCTTCCACCTCAAACATTATCTACACTGACAATAAACACAAGGATTATGTTCGGGGACTGACTTGGGTTCCTGAGTCTTCCACTCTTATCTCATGTGGCTGGGACAAGTGTGTCTACACTCACAATATTCAACCATTGATCTCATCCTAATGTTTGGCAGTCATGTCTTGTGAACAGTACCAGTGCCTTTCCTTCCACCCTATGCTTGAAGCCAGTGACGTAGTACCTTTCGCAACGCCTTGGCATTGTTTTTAGGTGCGAGGCCCTCGAATTTTCAGAACACACAGTGATATTGTCTATTTAGATATTTTATACAGAAATGTTTTAATACCCAAAACCCAGTGTCAACAGCAGTAAAATTAAAATAATTATCTAATGTGCTAAATCAGCAGAGTTTTGATCTCAGTTGGTATAATACGAATCCTATAGTACCAATAATAAAGCCAGTATCAATCAAACAATATTAAACTTATAGCCGAAATACAGGATGATGTTTACAATGTAAAGTTCTTATATTTTATTTATAAAGACAATATCGATTCTAAAAATTAATTGGTGGCGAGCTTTCAATAGTACTCAGACTATCAGCGTCAGGCCGATGTTGACTCTACGGTGTTCAAAGTAGAAGTGAGGGTATCAGAGTATGAGATGCAATTTCTTCTGTAGATCGAGCAGGTTTTGATAAATTCTTATATTGTTTCCCACATCACTTTTGTAATTAATGGAGCATGGATTTTGATTTATGTGGAAAGCCTCTAAGAACTGACGACTCCAGAAATGCAGTACCTACATTATACACCCCTTCCCCAAAAATTACATTTTAAAATTCTAGAACTATACTCAAAATTGTAGCTTATTATCTTCTGCTGCCTGTAAGGTATTATTGTAACGTCTATACATCTTTTAAAAGGACCTCACAGGTAATTAATTGGTTCTACGTATAAAATCCACTCAAAAACAAAAAAATCCCCGATCAAAGCTCGCGTTATTTTCGTTCCGACTGCAACATACCCCAGTGTATTTCGACTATAAAGCGGCTGATTTCTACAGGGTTACTCCAAATACTGCTATCTAGATCTGGCATTGAATCAAATTTTTAGTACTAGTAGAGCTAGTAGGATCAATCAAATAATATATAACAATTGCCGGAAATGAAGATCACAATAAAACCATTTATTTGAATGCAGACCTTACCCACCTAGAACATAATACGTGGTGTCCCAAAAGTCCGAGACCGCCTGAATATCTTTTGAACAGCTTTATGTGGAATTTTGAAATTTTGAATGGTATTATACCCCAAATTAAACCACCTGATGGTGAGAGCAATTTTTCAGGGGCGGGTCCCATGTGGCCCCAGGGAGCCCAACTTTTTTTTAAAAAAAAAATACGAACCCCCATCTTGCGATACTTTTTCAGAAAGACAATAAAATTGGAAGTACTTTCCAAAAACATTTACACGTCTAGCGTGTTTGATTTTAAAATGGCGGCAATTTAAAGTTTCCAAGATTGACTTCCAAAAATGTCTAAAAAAAAGGTTCCTCAACATTGGTGTCCTATGCAATCATTCAATATCCCATTGCAAAAAATTCGCCTAGTTTTAGACACTCTTGGAAGTCATATCTTGGAAATTTCAAATGGTCGCCATTTTGAAATTAAACACGCTAGAAGTGTAATTTTTTTTTGCAAAGTACTTCCAATTTTATTGTCTTTCTGAAAATGTATCACAAGATGGGGGTTCGTATTTAAAAAACAAAAGTTGGACCCTCTGGGGGCCACATGGGACCCGACCCTGAAAAATTGGTCACACCATCAGGTGGTTTAATTTGGGGTATAATACCATGCAAAATTTCAAAACTCCACATAAAGCTGTTCAAAAGATATTCAGGCGGTCTCGGACTTTTGGGACACCCTGTATAACATTCTGGAGTGATCCAATTGATATTTTAACCCTATTTATTCTAAAAAAGAAAACGTTAACAACACATATTTTAAATACCATGTGATGTCCGATTTAACCTTACGTAATGCTTGTTCTTGTGATCTCTCCAATATGTGATCTTACAACACTTCTCTTGATCTCTGGCTCGACAATTCTCGGGAAGCTAAGCAGTACCTCCTCATATTTGTAGTTGTTCTTGTTGATAACTTTTAATACAGGGTGCGGCAATTAGTTCTCCCACATTTGAAAGAGCTGGTAAATAAAAACGAAATGAGATATTTGAAAAAGTATTTTGCATTCTGAAAGCTTGTGTATTCTAGTTGTTTTTTTCCATTTATGTTTTGTAAATAATGTCGCCAAATGTACATCATTTGGCGAGTGATGCACATTTGGAGTCTTTCGCGAAAGTTTTCAATGACTCTCGTCAGCATACCAGCGTCAATTTGATGATTTCTTCCAGAATTGCCTCCTTTAACTCTTCAAAGGTCCTAGGACCATGTTTGAAGACTTCATCCTTGAGGTAACACCACAGGAAGAAGTCACAGGGACTCAAATCCACTGAGCGAAGGGCCTACGAAATGTCATGCATAAGGAGATTACGTGACCGGGGAACATGGGCCGTAGCCCCATACAGCCCAAAGCTGATGATGTCCTAAAGTTGTGAACCCACCTCAAAATTGTTTTTCGATCACGAACTAGATCTTTGGAGTGCAAACCATACCTTGTGCAGAACGCCGTCTGAATGGCTATAATGGACTCACTTTTTTTAAAAAAAAAGCTTGACAACGAACGATGCTTGCGCGACCAAACCATAGCGACACCTAAAACTAGATGTCATTTCTTGTTGAATATCACAAACCTCACGCTCCTCCAACGATTTTTGAAAAGTGGGAGAACTAATTGCCGCACTCTGTATTTATGTATTTCACCTCTCATATGATGTCTCCCCGTACCTTATTGTTGGTTCTTCTAGTGAGTATTGAAAGATGTACAGGTTTTTTTTTATCAATGCCTAACTATTAGCGCCAACAGTACAAGGCGTTCAACAAATCTTGGACTGTACTTTTTTTATCCAATTTGTTTAGTTTTTTATATTTCATTCTAAATAAACAAACGAAAACTTTAAAAAAGTTTTTTTTTTAAAAAAAAAAATATAAATATTTACAATCTTGGTTTCGATAAAATCAATTACGTGTCTGTCAGCGGGCATTTTCTTGTGTTCGACAAAGGTGATTATCATTCTTGATTTTGATGAAATTTCTTGAGTTGGTCTCCTTCTTGATTTTACAGAAATGAAAATGAAAACAATTGCCTTTAATAGGGAGGTCCATTTTAATTTACACCGTCTAAATATCCCCGAAACTGTTGGAAATTCAAAAACTCTGCCAATGTGACACATGGGTTTATTATTTTTCTGGCAAAAAAAATACCCCCCCCCAAAAAAAAATTTGAGGGGTTGGTTCTCGTGACGATTCCAAATCTGGGGCGCAATTAGACGCTATATTTGAAGTCTCTAGGTCTTACCATTCTCTTTTTAGACAGGAGTAATGAAAACCGCCAGCGGTATATTTGATTGAACCCAAAAGTTTCGGAGCTGAGACTCCAAATATGACATACATACAAAATTTAAAATCTCTAGCTCTTACCATTTTTATTTACCGCTAAAAAGCGGCAAAAATCGCCAAGGGTGTATTCGATGGTGCACAATTAGAGCCCAGATGGGACCTATGTCTATGTACCACATTTCATCAAAATCGGTCAACGCTAAGTGGCAAAAGTTCGCATCACGGCGGCCAAACGGATTCTTTTTATTCAATTTTTGGATTCTATACGTACTTTGAAACGTATAATATCAAATTTTGAGTGGAGGGGGGATTTTTTTTTTTTTTGACGATTCCAATGGTTCATTATTGAAAATAATAAACCAGAACCTATTCTCATCAAAATGTCACGATATTAAAGTTGTGATGACGTTAGTAGATGTGTCAAGATTTTCCTCCAAGATTATTACAAAGTCAATTTTTGTTTTTTTATTTAGGATAACCTATTTTCTTTCATAATCAAATTTTGCATCAAATAATTATTTCATTTTTTTCCCTTCACTGTCGGCAATTTTTTCACCCCAAAGTTACATGTGTGACCATGGGCGTACGCAAGGGGAGGGGGCATAGGGCCCCCCCCTAAAATTTCTGGAAAGATACACTAGATAAAATGAGTTTCAAACGGTATAGGGGGAAAAAGTTAAATTCAATAAAATAAGCCATGTTAACTACATTTTTTTTACTTTCCTTATCCTACACGAAGAAAAGTATTATAATGAGCTGAAATTTTCCATGTCGAGTTTTCAATGCATAAACACGTTTTAGGGTCCCCAGAGCTCAAAGAACGGCAATTGCTAAAGACTTGAAATTTGGTATGTATGTCAGTTTTATGTCATGAACGGCAAAATGAGCTTTTGGTGGAAATCGAATATACTGTTGGCGGTTTTATGCCGCTTGTTAGCAATTTTCGCATACCCTGCTTGAAATGAGAACGGTAATAGCTACAACTTTAAACTTGGTGCCTATGAAATTCATATAAATTTCATACATTCATATCAATCTCATGATCTGGTGGATGGAAGTCAATATGGGACGTCCTTTGCCTTGTTAAGCTGACCCTTGTTCTGGGACAGACTGGGGCTCCAGAGGCCGCCCGGGAATATTGGAAGAAGGGCTCCACATTAGAGTTTATATAAGAGGCTTGTGTATTTCGGGGCCAAAGCAGTGTAAAACTGACAAGTTATGAATCAAAAGGCAATAGAAATAAATAATAATTATGTGTCAGAAAAAATAAACATATTATTTCTTTCATATTGTTGCCCCTTGATGAGCCAGGGGCTCATATATTTTTTCTCTCACATATTTTACATGTATTTTTCTTTCAAAATAATGCCCACGATGAACCGGGGACCCATTGGGATCCACATATTTTTTCTCGTACATATTTTATATGTATTTATTTTTCATGTTTTTTCCCCCTCCCCAGATGGGCCTCCGTCGCACCGGGGGCCCAACCGGGTATTTGCCCGGTGGTCCAGCCCGTCCATGTCTTTTTTCCTCAATGAACGAGAATGTAAAGTGTGTATATACATAAGACAAGTAAAGCTAAATAAAATGTCCCCTAGAGTTTGATAAAATAGATTTTTTTTTTTAAAAAAAAAATGTCGCCTCTCCCCCCAAGCAAAATCCTCCGTACGCTCATGTGTGTGACATATCAATCGAAAGGTTTCGTCATTCTGGATGTAATGCTAACAATACTGAAGATTTTTCTAAAGAACATAATATTGAATTATCCGTACTTAACTTCATATTAGTAAAATGTATGTAAGGAACAGTTACTCAACAAGTGTTTTTTTAATTAGCTGTATTTTTCAAAAAATATAAAACGAGGAATACAATACTCTCTCTGTACCATTCGAAAATAAACATTCTACACCCATCGCCTTTTTGGTCCTCTCACTGACACAGATCTTTTTTTCCTCTTTAACTTCATCAATTATATTTTTCCTCAATTATATTTGGAGTCGGCGTTGCTTTCCTTAATTCTAACATGGCAGAACCTTTTGTTCAGACCAGTGAGCCCGTGACCGAAGTAGTCTCCCTGGACCAGTTTACTCCTCCGGCCCCTAATAAGTGTAAACAGTGGGCAGGTTTAGGAGAACAACTGATGAAGGGCTGCAATTTGGAATCCTAAGACAGACAGTGTGCGGAATTTACAGATGTTTTCGTCTTGAATGACAATGACTGTGGGAGAACCAGTCACAAATACCTTTCATAAGGGCGATAACCGATTTTATAAGCGTGATGACGAAAAAAAGTGCCATGACGGATGACAGAATTTTTAACAATTTTTTTATTTACGTATTTCTCAGGATATTTAGTCTCAGGATTGGGAATTATTTAGCCCCCNCACCGTTCATGGTGCTGCACCGCGTGCTCTCTCCTAAAAATCAAAGGCGCGGGGTATGTTTAGTATCAGGATTGGGAATTATTTAGCCTCCCCCCCCTCTCAATGGGATAAAAGACACAGCGGATCACCATTCATTTGATTATTTTTTTAAGAAAATACGTGATTAGGTATAATGAAATTTGAGAAACACCGCACACCGCCCGCTTAAAAAAACTGGGGGGGCGTGCCCTCCCCTATATCCGTGCATGGTGCTGCTCCGCGTGCTCTTTCCTAAAAAATCAAAGCCATGGTGTACAGTAATATTTATAGCTACAGAGATATTAGACTCGTATTTATAAACTGTTTACTACTATCAATATGTGTGTTAATATTGTCCAGGAGTGCATGGAGAAATATATTTTCCTTATTTTGTATTAATTGTTTTCACACATTGAATGTCTCGTGTTTGAGGATTTCAACTAGGTTAGCATTGGGTATATCAGCGTGACTCAGAGAACTTTTTGGTTTATTATCTAGGATTGTAGATTACACAAATTACACGTGTCTCTGTATCATGCGTTTTTGGGGCCTTTCAAGTAGGTTACGGAGTCAAATTAAGTTAGCATTGTATGCGACACGTGTTTTACTTTAAAATCTAACTGCCAGTCTTCGTTCCTTTCTTTAGTGTCTTAGAGGCATGGCCGTTTCTGTACTGTATTCATGCTCATAATCTTTATAAAGTATACATTGCATTTGATTTTTAAGAGAAACTGTCATATTTTTCTTTTACTGCACCTTTTCTCATTTTATGGACGGCGTTGTTTTTCTTTTTTTCCACCTTGCCACAACCTTTTGTTCATTGCCTCTTCAGCCGTACCCTATTCTGGCATGGTAACCAGGGCCGGGTTAAACTTCCGAGGTGCCCGTAGCACTTTCACAGAGCGGGACCACCTCCACCTATCTCCACCGGCGCCGTCTAATAGCATACTTTTTGGAGCTAGTACAAAAAATACAGCTTTCACTTAAATCTTTTTTTTTTTTCTTTTTGGCTTAACGTCTCTTTAACATCTATTGGTCATTCAAGACGGGGGTTTTACCCTCCATTCGCTGGAAACTTGCAAACCAACTACTCACATTGACCTCACCCAGCCTGGATTGCGTGAGGCAAAACACTCCAAAAATAGAATATGCACTTTCAATATAGATAGGTACATGATAAATTGTAAAAAAAAACGAAACAATTTATTTAGAATTTTCGAATATGCGAATTTCGAAATATCTGAATGTAAAACCGCAGTACGTGCTACAAGTGCTACCATTGTTAATCCGGCCCTGATGCCACCTGACAAT
>CM022880.1:32457652-32470234 GCA_012654025.1 Pachypsylla venusta
GAAAATTCAATTTTTTTCTTATCAATACCATTTCATTTTGTTTTTGCGTTTGAGAACTATCAGAATCTTTACGGTAATTAGGTACGACATAAAGTAATAGTACGAGTACCTACCTTTACCTTGAAAGTTGTGGTGATTTGGTGAATGTAATTTAAAGTTAGTTATATGATAGGAGTTAGGAGTGACTAATAATTTGGTCTAATTTCTAGATTTTATGTAATTTAAAGTTAGTTATATGGTAGGAGTTAGGAGTGACTAATAATTTAGTCTAATTTCTAGATTTAATCACTCATTTCAAGGCTGTTCTTGGTAAAAGATTTGTCCTGGGACCAATATAATTTCATTACCTAGCGGTGTGATCATTCCTTTCCAAGTATTGTGGTTTATGTTCGGTATTTGTGTGAAGTTTCTCAAGAATCATTGATAATTTTATTCAATGAGATCTGCACTAGTCAATTTTAGAGATCAGATCCGATCTATTTGTGGAGGAAGAGGTTTGTCTATCAGTCAAAATATGCCATCAACAAATTCAGAAGATTATATTGAAACTGTTGTGTGTAAGAAAGATGATATTCCTGAGAATGGAATGAAAGAAGTTGAAGTTGGTTTGGAAAAAGAAAAAGTTCTTCTCATCAAACAAAAAGGTAATCTTTTTTTTTTTTTTTAAATTGGGATACCGTGTCAAGTAATCCATTATGTGATAGATACAATATATTCACTTGACTATAAAATTATTAAGATATTAGTTAGATCTGTTTCTAACTAATATCTAGTTTCACTAAGTTCATCATCGTAAATATTAGTGTCTTCGAACTCACAAGTAGCTCTGATGTTGTAGTACTCAGGAACTCTCCTATGAAACTAGTCAGCTCTAATTAACATATTAATTTTATATTTAAGTGAAGATATAGTATTTTCTCTGCCTAATAAAGGTAATATTTAATTATCAAGATCTAAAGACAAAGTCTTGACCATCCTTCCGCTATCGTGAGAGGGAGGAATGGCTTCCAATGCGTTGAAAGCCGAACATCCAGTGCCTTCCTCAATGTCTCGAAAGTATCTTTTTGTAGTGACCGTGATCGCCGAATTGACCTTTCATTTTTTCAAACTTCCCAGTTAAAATTTTAACCAGAATTAATTACATTTTTTTTACAAGTCCCTTAATATCTATTGGTTTCTGGAGAATGGAGTTTTACCTTCCATTCACTTTAAATTTACAAACCAGCTACCCACATTGACCTCACCCAAACTGAGTTAGGCCGAGACTAGCCAGCATCACAAGGTGCACGAAATCTTTGAACATGTTGCTCGTACTTTTAAAAGATCATGTGTCCAATTATTTTATTTTTGGTCTATTATTTTCAATTATGAACCTTTGTTAATTATAAGTGTTGAACTTTTAAATAAATTAAATTAAAACAAAACACCAAAAACACTATTTATTTTAATTTATGAAGACACTAGTTTCGAATCATTCGATTCTTCATCAGTCTAGTCGAGTCGAAGGATGGAAGTTGACTGAGTATAAATTAATTTCACCGCGTGCTGTGTAGGGTCACGCGATGTACCATCAAAATATCTATTGTCTATTTCTAAAACTTTTTTGAATCTAATATTGTCACTGGCCTTATCAATTTCAATTTGATTATTTAATAATGTATAATTTTCATTGTTTTTTTATAAACCTTTTAGCATTGACCACGAGAAAAAAAAAAAAATACTCCTCCCCCTCAAAATTTGATATTTTTAGTTTCAAAGTACATAGAATCCAATTTTTTTTATTATTTTATTCCAAGTACCTTGAAACTTTATTTTTGTTTTTATTGAATTCTATGTACCATACCATTTTTTGTAGCCAATTAAATAATTAACGCATGTGCTGAATTGACAGTTGTTTTTGTGCATTGTTACGATCCTTCATCGTCTCCCATCTCCAGCACTTGCTCAATAAATAGTCTCTTGTACGTTTCCCTCTTATTCAAAGAACAAACAAATGTTTTGATATTAGGTATTTCCAAATAATGATATCTAAATGACAGGGCCATAGCCAGGGAACCTGTCCCAACTCTGATCAATATTTGATGTGTTATTACAACAAATACGATAGGTATCCTTTAGTTATCCTTGTGAAAATAATTGATTTAGGAATTCTAGTCTGCTAAAAGATTATTTAATATAAGTTGTTCTTTATTTAAGGTAACATTTATGCTGTCGGAAATAAATGTTCACACTATGGAGCTCCATTAGTTAAAGGAGCTCTTGGGGATGGCCGTGTAAGATGTCCTTGGCATGGAGCTTGTTTCAATATTGCTACTGGTGACATTGAAGATTTTCCTGGATTAGATAGTCTACCTTGTTACAAGGTTACGATTCAAGAGGATGATTCGGTTTTAATTAAAGCTCATAAAGAGGAACTTAAGAATAAAAAGAGACAGATACCAAGTATTGGACTATCTTCTTGTAACAAAGATACCTATGTTGTTGTTGGTGGAGGACCTTCAGGCGCTACATGTGTTGAAACATTACGTCAGAATGGATTCGATGGTCGACTTGTATTTATTACTGATGAAAATTATCTACCTTATGACAGAGTAAAGTTGAGCAAACAACTTGACGTGAATATTAATAGTATACTTCTCCGCACAGAAGATTTCTACAAGAAATATGGAATCGAGATTATCAAAGGTAATAAAATTACAAGCGAATCAAATTTGAAGAACAAAAATTTAAAATTACAAAATGGTACCAGTATTGATTTTACTAAAATTTATTTGGCTACAGGAGCAAGTCCTCGAACAATTACACAAGCTGAAAATGTAAACAAAGTATTCTATTTGAGATCGATAGATGATGCGAATAACATAGCACCTCATGTGAATGCTGACGCTCGTGTTGTCATCGTGGGTTCATCTTTCATTGGAATGGAAGCTGCAGCATTTTGTGCAAGCAAAGTAAAATCTGTTACAGTAATTGGAAGAGGAGCAGTACCATTTCAAGAATCACTTGGTAAAGAAATTGGTGAACGAATTACAAAATTATTTGAAAGTAAAGGTGTTACATTTGTTATGAATGCGAATGTGTCAAGTATTGAAAAACACGAAGACACTAAAAATGTAAAGTCAGTCAATCTGGACAACGACACCAACATTCCAGCTGACCTTGTGATTGTAGGTATTGGTACCGTACTCAACACAAACTATCTGGACAGTAATGATATTGCATTGAACAAACAGAAAGCTGTTGTTGTAAACGATTATTTACAAACTAGCCTTCCTTTTGTATATGCAGGAGGAGATATAGCTTACGCACCTTTACATTCATTTTTTAATCAAAATGCAGCTATTGGACACTATCAGTTGGCACAATATCATGGACGTATTGCCGCACTGAATATGGCCAACAAAGAAACGCCTCTTGAAACTGTTCCCTTTTTTTGGACAATGTTGTTTGGTGTTGGATTCAGATTTTCAGGTTATGCTGCAGGTTACACGAATATTGAAATTGTAGGCGATTTAGAAAATCTTAAATTTGCTGCCTATTATTATAATTCCGAAAAAGTTCTAGCAATTTTAACTGTTGGAGCAGATCCACTTGCAGCGAAGTTTGCAGAACATATCAAAACTAAGAACTATGTACAGAGGGATCAAATTGAGAACAATGTATGGGCTGCTTAGGCCCCACTTTGGCTTTCTTATTCTAATCAATTTATACTTAAAATGGTCCAGTTGCAATCAATTTTGTTGCCAAACAAACAGAGAAAATGCATCAGAGATTGGTCAATAATATATTGAAAAAAGGGGGGCCTATTTAAGAAAATATGCCCCTTGCCCCCTCTGGTGACCTTTTTCATAAAGTACTTTTTTACATACTAGTAGGGATGGGCTAGTCATCCACAAGTCGAGTCATGAATCGACTCACTCAAGAGTCGAATCATCTTTTTGAAATAAGTCGACTCTTCAAAGAGTTGACTTACGAGTAGCTTTCTTTTTGTTGACTGATAAATATAGTAAAGGAGAAATATTTTTCCGGGTGTTTGTTGTTTACTGAAGGAAAATGTTCTTTTATTCTGGTTCGTGATGTCTTTTTAATGTATTCGCCGAAGTTGGGGACGTTTATTTGATGGTAGATGCCCCTTTTGTCAGTTGGTTTTATTAGGTCTTTCTGATCAAATAAGGCGTTTTTGAAAATTGTCACTCGATGCGAGTCGAGATCGAGAGTCGACTCATATTTGTGGGTCGATCATGTCGACACATATTTGTGGGTCGATCATGTCGACTCACCTACGTGAGTCGAAAATCCCATCCCTACATCCTAGATTACTAGAAGACCATCCAAATTCCAATTTTGGCTCATAAACCTTTGGAATCATCACAAAAACACCCTTAAATTTTGATATTTGATGTATGTCATATGTTGTGTCTAATTGTGCATTGAAACTTTTCGTCACTATGGGGGGGGGGGGGGNTTTCAAAGAGTTGACTTACGAGTAGATTTTTTTTGGTTGACTGATAAATATAATAAAGGGAGAAATATTTTTCCGGGTGCTTGTTGTTTACTGAAGGAAAATGTTCTTTTATTCTGGTTTGTGATGTCTTTTTAATGTATTCGACGAAGTTGGGGACGTTTATTTGATGGTAGATGTCCCTTTCGTCAATTGGTTTTATTATGTTTTTCTGATCAAATAAGGCGTTTTTGAAAATTGTCACTCGATGAGAGTCGAGATCGAGAGTCGACCCATATTTGTGGGTCGATCATGTCAACTCACCTACGTGAGTCGAAAATCCCATCCCTTCATCCTAGATTACTAGTAAACCTTTGAAATCATCACAAAAACACCCTTAAATTTTGATATTTGATGTATGTCATATTTTGCGTCTAATTGTGCATTGAAACTTTTCTTTTCGTCACTATGAGGGGGGGGGGTATTATTATTATTTTTTAGCCAGTAAAATAATAAATTCATGTATCACATTGGCAGAGTTTTTTTTTTATGTTTTTACATTAGCAAGATATGAACAAGATTGTAGGGATGTACATTATCTGTGATTGGATTTTTATTTTAACAAATAAATACACCTTTCATTTGTTTGCAACTGACCCGTCCTATTTCGTTTTACACCTTACTCATATATACTCATCTTACTCGTCATTGTACAATTATATTATTATTTATTTATTTTTCACATGACTTTCATATTAAGCATGGTAGTAGTTTTGAGACCCAATATGACTGGGAACAAACCATGTTCCTGAGGTCATATGCATCATCTTGAAATCAGATCTTGACATGATGGCTTGTGGAATAGCATTCATTTTTGTTCTTCTTAACTGAAGAATTTGTCTGAGTGGTCCACGGTGAATTGAATCTGTGTGGTGACCACTCAGATATACATTGCATACACTTAAGTAGTAGCAGATTTTTGATTACTATTTTCAAATATTTTAATTTTGCAAAAATGTTTAAATTTTGATGGTTTAAAATTATATAATAATAATTATATAATTCTTTATTGAATAAACTTTTATAATAATAGTTCTTAATTGGTGAAAATAGAGATAGAAAGATAGTTAGAAGAAGAAGGTAAATAATATAAAATAAAGTTCATTCAAAGGGCGGAGTTAATTCCTGAGGAATTCTTTTCCATACAACACTTTTCACGTTGGTCTCATTCGAGTTTTTCATGCATTGGTCTCAACTTTAAATCCAGATCAACAAATGTTACTACCATTCAATTATGGGTACCAAAGGTTCCCAATCTAATTCAGTTATTATGACGTAGTTGAATCAATTTGGTATAAAAGGTAGAAAATAATTTAGCTCTATTCGCTGGAAGCATACAAACCAGCTACCCATACCCACATTGACCTCAGCCAACCTGAGTTAGACCGAAAATCGGCAGAATCACAAGGGCTCGAACCTTTGTGATCACCCACGAAGTGAAAACCTCGCTGGACGTTGCTTAACTTCAGTGATTTACGAAAACTGGTGTATTCAACATGACATTAACGCTGTCTACTTTAGTATAATAATTTTCATTGTAAAATTACATGTTTTTAGAAATAAAAACGAATTGAAATCGAAACGAATGCCGGAATTGTATTATTGAATTGTTCCGAGGCCAACACAAGAAATAATAATTATATGATAATTTTTATATGATATTATATTTTATATTATTATATGATATTATTATTATTATTTTTTTTTTAATTTTTCTTAACGTCTCTTTAACATCTATTGGTCATTCAAGACGGATTTTAAACTTTAGTAGCAGGTACTACCTATTGAACTACTATTGAACATAATGAAAGAGAATTTAGATTCCCGTACTTTAAGTTTAGCTTTAGAAATAGTTATCTTGTTTTATCCATTTTTACAATTTTTGCAATTTGACTATTCCAGAAACGATTTAAAAAAAACGGTTTTTCTTTTTGAATTTCTTTTTAAGTGACCGAATTAATAAAATAATGTTCATCTTAGTTTATTTTACATTATGCAAAGGATTTCTAGTTCTTAAAATAATTTCCGATTTCTTAACACTTTGCGTACCATGTATAGCATATATGCTAGACAATAAATTTCCGTTAAGACTCTGTCTAGCACATTTGCTAATCAGAGGTACTTTCCGTTTAGACTCTGTCTAGCTTATTTGCTACCTGGTATCATTCATGTTGCATTGGAATATGAAAGTGTGATCTTAAGGGAACAATTTAGTATACTTGGGCTGGGCAAATTCGAAAAAAAAACTAAGTTATGGCCATGAATGTAACCTAAACAAGGAAATGTAACCTTCAACATGAATGATACAATATAAGGGAATATTACGACTTGTATTTTATTGCAAAAAAAGAGAAAAAATATATATTATTTATGTATCTTGTAACACTTAAGTTATTTACCATTACCAATTACCAAAAAAATATGACAATGTGAGGTTTGTAAAGATCCTAATACTAATGGGAAACACGAGAATTTTGGTTGGAAAGAGCTGGTACCTAACGAAATTCTTCTCAAACAGCCTTGGTACGCAAAGTGTTAATATCATTGAAAATAACTTAAAAGCCTCGATATTAATTTGGCTAAATATCTACATTAATTTGGCTAGATTTTAACAGCATTTGAAATTTTTCTTCAAATCTTTTCTGAAAAAGGGACGATTTTAATTTAAAAAAAATCCTAATAATTTTATTTACCATTAGATTTGTAATATGCTCTAATATTAAAATATGCTCTCATGACTTAAACAATTTGTGTTTATTTATTAAAATTAAAAAAATTAATGTCTGACAATACCTCGAGGGCGACATTCGAGACAACTTCAAACTTATCGGAAGAAATTAAGAAGAAAAAATGCCCAGTGAATCCACGGGAGCAGGCAGATACTATTATTTTTTTTCTGAGCAACTACCTAACTTAAAATATGGATTAATTGAAAGTAGAAGGTTAATTTTCACGATTAAATGGTGGGAAAAACGAGAAAACTCACTTTTAAGCTTTTAATTCACAATTTTATTGCTTGAAAATCGACGAAACTTTGGAGAAAGCGAATGTTTATTCAGAATTTTTTTAACTATGCAGAGATTTTNATAAGTTATAGTTATTTGTATATATCTCACATAGATACAGTACATGAAAGTAATGTTAAATGGTTAAAAAATCCATTTTCAAGTTATTTATTTAAAAAAAAAATAATAAATAGAGGTATAATAGATATGAAAGGTTCTTTCATTAGTGTTTTGTTTTTTAATAAAAATATTTTAAATTTTATTTTAACTAATGATGAAGAATCTGTTTCTATTTATGGAATACAATATAGTATTAGTTTATTGAGTGCTGGAAAAAAAAATTTTTTTTTTTTTTTTTCAAAATAAATTAAAATTAAAGTGAATTAATAGTTTAAAAAGACTTTTTAAATTATTAAACCACATTTTGTAACTTGCTCCAAAAAAAAATAATAGAATCTGTCAGGAACCGAATCTACTACACAAGCTTAGTATTAACATCAAGAAATAAATTTGTTTTCGTGTCTACCACTTGTCTGTAGTGAATTTCTTGAGTTCGAAAATTTTTGTTAGTTGGAAAGTTGAAGCGTCATGTAAAATGAAACGAAAGGAGGGCGGAATTGTCAAATTCACCCTAAAAATTCCTATTATTCTGATTTTGATGATGAAATAGCGTCGTAATTTGCAAACTTTTTTTTTTAAAAAAAATGGCCTGTTTTGAATTAAGTATCTCCTATTCTAACCTAGGCGCAAAAGTCAATATCGGAGATATTAGGGAAATTTTTCCCTTAAAATAAATATTATCACACGACTTTTCTTATCTATAAAAGAAGAAAAAAATAATTGCAATAAGCTGACATTTTTTTATGACACACAGTGCAATTATTTCTCTTGATAATAACATTCTAGAAATCCGGTTTTTTTTATATCTCAAGAATTCACATTGATTTAGTGAAAGAATTGTATTATTGAATGCGTACACTTATTTTATCTTTGGGCCCTGCCAGAATTTCAACTAAAATTCAACAGATTTCAGTTCCAAACTCTATCAATTGATATAGATGAAGATGCAATTTTCAAAGTTTCACCCTATATAATGCAAAAACTGTCCATTGTTCGACGTTCAGCACATTGATACTTTTTATCTACACCCCAAAATCTACCTGTCATCAAAATTTCAGCAAATTTGATAAAAAGCCGATTTCCTATCTTTTAATGCGGGTTCTTTCAACTACCAAATATGGGTAGATAATCTCCTAATCTATTTCAAATCAGAGTATTAAGTAGTAACTTACGCTTACATTTGAATATTCCTACTGTTTAGGCAATCTATAAAAACTTCCACTAAATAACAATTTATGCTCGTGAACTTTGCGATCCAAAAATTTTCCTAATTCTTGAATAGAGCATTGAATCGAAGAGGGTGGTGTTTGAGAGGCGAACATTTTCAGCATTTGATGAATTCTTTCTAATGGGAGGCCGTCAAGATTTGTTAACATGGCAACAATGTACGACCAGAACACTTGTAGTTCTTCTTGCCGGAGATCATGAGCAGACGCCATCGCACTTTCTGTTTCTTCATCTTCACAAACTACATCTGAAAATACAAAGTCCAAATTTTAGAATACGAAAGGTTACATTTGTCATGTGGTCGGTTCTATGCACCAGAACGACCTGGAGCCCAGCCAAGTTCCTAATTATAGTTCCAGCCAAGGCCATAAAAACCATTTCGTTAACCTCATATCAACCTGTTTCTATCATTTTTCCACACCTGAATCTAGAAATGGGGAAACAGTTGATTTTAATAGAACTAGTATTAAGATCTTAGTGTTTCTCGCTTGCAATTCGCACCTGCGCGGATGAGAACATAAAAATGGGTCTCTCTAAAAGGGAGATTTATATATTCTCTTATAGCCAGGCAGCGCTGAAGGCTATAATCAGATACAGCACGTTTTCCGGGATAACGTGGGAATGTCAGCTTGCGCTAAAAGAACTGGCACAGAACAACCGAGTCTGCCTAGGTTGGGTGCCAGGGCACAAGGGCAATTGCTAGCAATGAACGGGCCCATGAACTGGCGAGAATGGGGTCTGCGACACCATTCATCGGACCAGAACCCGTGATCGGCCTAAGCACGACTGAGGTCAGGAGCTTCATTGAGGGCTGGGTACTTAAAAGACACCTTGAACGGTGGAGGGCCGTCTCGGGACTGAGACAAAGCAAGGCCATGCTGCGGGGACCGTCCAGGAGTCTTACGATGAAGATCCTGGCCCTCAGTCGGAAAAATATCAGATTAGCCACAGGCCTTATCACTGGGCACTGTGGTCTGAGAAAACATCTACACGCTATGGGCTTCCAACAGAACCAGATCACGTGTAGACTCTGCGGGGAGGATGAGAAAACTGCCTCTCACGTCATTTTTGACTACAACTCCCTGCTTGCATGGAGACTGAGTATTTGATAGGTACAACCCAGGTTCGACATCCATGAAAAACACCTAGCCAAAAGGCTGATCAAGCTCGCGCAGATCTTAGACCTTAGCTAGGAAAACAGGCTATACCCCAAGCACAAAAAGCCCACCAGAGGCTTAGGTGCAGGAGCTTACATACTACATAGCCCCAAAGAGGAACTTAGCTCACGAATATACGAATAGTGTTTCTCGAGAATTTGCAGGAAATAGATTTTTTTACTCTGAAGGAAAATAGAAAAAAAACAAGTGCGGCATATGACAGGAAATCCTGGACAGGAAAAATCCACCACTTTTAATCCCATGATATCCTTAATATTTTTCCCCCTTTTTCTTTATCTCGGATAAACAATTTTTCAAATTTGGTACACATTACATGATGAATATCACGGTCATCTTTCCTTGACAGCATGATAAAAAAGAGAAAAGCATTGTGCTTACCTGACACAGTGTTTGATCTCGTTTTACTTGGTGAGGAAGTATCTTCAACTAAACAAAATTTATCACTACTTATTTCTCGGATTAATCCTTGTGATTGCCAGTAAGTTATTTTTCTTCTCAATACGGTGGCCGAAATGTGTAGAACTTGGCTCAGTTGATCAATAGTCCATTCGGACTGTTGCTCGAAATGATAGATGATCGCTGCATGAGTAGGTGAAACTGTGAGGTTCAGTTGACGGCCATTCTTCAATTCAATTTCTAGATTGACATTTCCTAGATGGGGTTTCCAATTTAGGGTACGATTTCCTGAAATGAAACATAGAAATGTACTTACCACTGACTAAAACGGTATGATCTGACAAACTGGAATGCATTGATGACATTACGATGGTCAGTTCTAAGCACAGGACATTCTTGAACGCATAACATCAGAGTTTCAACAAAGACCCCACAAAACCTTTTTGGAATCCTTAGCTCATATCATGATACTGAAAAATCAGGTATGCTTTGAGCATCGAATTATCAAGTCACAAGAGACCCAATTTCTTGTGACGCCATAACTCAGTGCGAACAAAGTATTAGTACGCTTAGAACGTAGGTACTTTAGATTACGTTTTGATTGCCATACCTTCCTTTAAAATATTTCTTAGAGTGAAATCCTAATAAATCTTCGTAGACAAATCTCTCGCTAAAGGGTCACTTGTGACGTCATACGCAGAAAATGACGCATTTGAGATGGCATATATTCATACCTTATCTCAAATCTAGAAATGGTTTATGATTCTACGTGTAAATGTAAAATATGAAATTTGAGGGAGAGTTTTTTTCGTGGTTCATTCAAAAGAACTGGGTGAGATCCATGTGGGTAACTGTGGCCTATTCCACAAAACTTAGCACTCCAACTTCTCAATTCCTGTTCCATGAACGTTTTTGAGAAGTGAAAAGTGGAGTTGTAATGCAAAGTAAATTTCATTGATTTGTTTACTTTCTGTTCCATGAAACTTTTATGATTGCAAAGTGAGGAGTAAAATGTGTCTTTTCCTGCAAAGAACTTTATCACTCCTCAGTTTACTTTTGAATATTAATATTAAATATTAAACTTTTGAATATTAATTCATATAGAATATTTTGAATATTGGAACTAAACTCAACTTAACTGAACACTCTAAAAATAAATCAAATTAGAAGAAAAATAAAATCGGTACTTAGATAATTCAATAAATTTTGAGAATGAAATCGACATGAAAAAAATGTAAACAACTTTGTAATGTGGAAGATTTTGAAAAGTTTCGTGGAACGCAAATATTCATCACTCCATTTTTTTTTTTGAAAAGTACGAAGTGAGAAGCTGCTTCGTGGAACGCAAATATTCCTCACTCCATTTTTTTTTTTTAAAGTGCGAAGTGAGAAGTTGCTTCGTGGAATAGGCCACTGGTATCTAAGTTCCTAGCAAATGGAGGGTAAAACCCCCGTCCCAAATAACCTTCGATGTTAAGAAAAAAAAAAATCTCAAGGGAAACGATAGCCATCACACCATTACAGTAACAACGGGTGATTTATATTTACTTAACCCAAAACTTTCAGAGAAAAAATTTCTTCGGTTCGCCCTCAAAATGATATTTATAATATAGAGGAAAATTGAAAAATCTATTTCCAAATTTTGTGTAAACTAGAGGCGATTTTTTCTTTGGTTAAAGAGGCGGTAGTCACGGTAGAACGAGTATTTATTTTGTACATTAATGTACGACTATTCTATAACCGTCGCGCCGCCTCGCCTGGGTTAACTTTTTTTTGAGTTCTTTCCATTCCTTGGTTCAAACAAAAAAAAATAAAAAAATGTACAAATTTTCTGCTCCATTAAAATACTTTACCTTCCATAGGAAGAGAAAGTAAAAAAAAACGTTAACTACATTTGTTTGTTCCTTACCTTTAAAACTTTCGAAAGCTTTCGTATAAACATCAAAATTATTTTTAAAAACTTCAGGCAACTCCAGCGTCTCGTCTTTAAAAGTTGGCCAAAACTGAGCAGACAGAATCATCGCTGTCAATGAGAAGTCCTGGTTGTTCATTTGGAAAGTCGCATCTGTGTGTAAGTGAGCGTTGATACGTTTGGAATCATAAATATCCTTTAAAAAAAAAAAAAAAAAAAAAAAAAAAAAAAAAAAAAAAAAAA
>CM022880.1:32470270-32489487 GCA_012654025.1 Pachypsylla venusta
TTTTTTTTTTTTTTTTGTAAAAAATAACTTTTTTTTTACAAAAAAAAAAAACTATGGAAATATATACAAATGCAGGTAACTGACGGCTATACAGGGTGTTTGGCTATAAATTTGACCCATAAATATGGTGGCAGCTGAGATTATATGGAACATATTTTACGAAATTCGTTGGTCAGCGAGACGAAGCATAGCCCAGTTACAGGGTGGGGAAGGTCATTTTTGGACGATGTTTTCAAACGGTGGAAAAAAATATCTTTAATCAAAGATTTTTCAAACTTTGGAAAACTAATATTTTCGTGCAGCTCATTTTTCGAAATTCGACAGTTGTGTTCTTATTTCTAAAAAAATATTGTAATCGGAACTGTTTCGTGGTTTCTTATTAACATGGGAATAAATTTTCAAAATCTTTTTACACAAAAGACTTACAAAAAGAAGTACTTTTCATGTGTCAAATCACATTTGAAAAATTGATCACTATTAAGGTTTCCCCCATTTTTTTTTTTTTTTTTTTTTAATGCTATATTTGAAATCTGCACCATCAAAAACTAGGTCCATCTACTTTTTCTTCAATCATACTGAACCCACCAAGAGACGCTAAATATTATGCAAAAATATCTTCCCCACCCTGTAACTCCGCTATGCTTCTTCTAACTTACGTTCCATTTTATCTCAGCTACCTATCATATTCAGGGGTCCTATTTATAGCCGAAAACCCTATACATATACATAATATATAGAGACATAGGCAATAGTCTGCATTTTCTTTTGGGTCTTTCCAAATAATTTCATTATTCAAATTTAAATAATTTCTCATTTGCACAGGCTTACCTTGAGCATAACTTCACAGCAATGTAAAAGCGTATCTCCAAATCTTAATTTCAGCAACTCCAAATATCGTATCTCCTTCTCTGTCTGATACGTAAAGTTCGATAGCAGTCGATCTGCGAGCAACGTTCTATATTCATTTACGAACAACTCCTTACTTCCGTACACATTAACTAACATGGTAATTATATCGGATGTACGTCTATTTTTTGAATTACTCGATGGATCTGCATCCACTGGATCAGGCATCCAATTTTCCCAATCAGCTATATCATCTTCATCCTCATTGTTCTGAACATTGGCACTTCCGGAGACCAACTCTTCCGCCAAATCACTGGGTCCTTCATCCGTCAAGCTATGTACCACACAACGAATTGTATCATCTCGGTTACGCAGATATTGTCTAGAAAAATAAATAAATCGGTTAACACACAATTTTTGGAATGTGAAATACTACAAATGATAGCTTGAGAAAATATCTTTGTTGTTTTTTCCTTAAATCAATTAATAGCAGTATCATCGAGATGTATAAGATTGCAGTTCATAATAAGTTGTTTTATAAAATAAGATATTTTTATTAGTACATAAGATACATGAAAGCACATCGTACATCGTCAATTTAAATTAAATAATTCAAATAAATGGCAACAATAATAATGATTGTAATTTTTTTTAAAAAAACAGGTAGGTATCTAATTGAGGGGAATTAAATGACCTATTTATATAGGTATAAATAAATACAATACGATACGTGACTCAAGGAATGCGGTATATTCGGGCAGCCTCTCGTGAATTTAAAGATAGGAATTCAACCACAATGTAGAATGCCCTCTCTAACAAGAAATTCTCTATTGTTGTTTTGTATTGGCTGACAGTCATTGACCGTATCTCAGCTGGTATTTTATTGAATATTTTTATGCACTGGAACTCAAAGTTTTTCTGTATTTTAGTGAAATATATAGTTTGTAATTTTTTTATCATTTTTGGCTTTTGTTTGATAGTCATGCTTTATCTCCAGTTCTTGAAATATATTGGCATTCTTTTAAACAAACATGAGACATTGTAAGATGCATAAACAGAGAAGGGTTAAGATTTTTCTGTCAATATAAATTGGTCTGCATGAATCAGTTTTTTCTATTCCATACATAGTTCTTATGCATTTTTTTCTGTGCTCTAAATGCTCTTAAAGAGTCGCTGAAGTTTCCCCAAAAAATCAAAGCGTATGAAAGTCGAGACTGAATGAATGCATGATATGCACTCATTGCTGCCTCATGATGGATCGAATCTTTTATTACATTGAGTGCAAATTACTTTATTACCTATGCTGCTCAAGTTTATAGCTGTCGGTCGTCATATGTACATCTATGGTGACCAAAAGTTTCGGAGCACAATTAGATCCCGAATGGGATCTATATGCCAAATTTAATTAAAATAGTTGGCAAATGTGTCCATCGTGGCGTTCGGCAGACAATTTTTTTATTCAATTTTTGGAATCTACGTACCTTGAAACGTAAAATATCAAATTTTGAGGGGGGGAGGGAAAATTTTTCGTGACGATTCCAAAGGTTTATTATTGAAAACATAAACCAAAAGAAATAATTGAAAAAGCAACTTCGACATTTTTAGCAATTCCCAAACAGCTATAAAGAGTTGTCCATTTTAATTTACGCTGTCTAAATATCTCCGAAACTAAATATTCTGGGATGCGGTACACCAAATTTCATGTATCTCACTTTTCCAATGCATCAGAAGTGTCACCAGTCACCGGGATGTATCAAAATGTTTTCTAGTAACGACTGAAGTAATAAAACCACATAGAAAAAAATACCTGATTGGTTTGGTGACGGTTTCCAAGAGAACGCCAGAGGGGTCCACTTGTTTCAATGAACGAATGGCTGAAATATATGCTGTCAAGATATCAGAAGTATTGACACCAGGATGTAGCAGACGGGTTTCTAGTGACGACTGAAGTTTGCTGGTTAAAGTACTCCTTAAGTTGATACGCTTCAAACATTTTCGGAGATCATCGATAGCTGGTCCGGAATCAGGATATTCTGTTGAGAAGATGAATAACATTCAATTGGAAACACAGTTCGGACTCGACTCAAAAGGTAAATTCTATATAATATATCCAAATAATGTTTGCAAAGATTATACAGAAATAAATCCAAATATTAATTTTCCGTTTTCTAGTAAGGTACCCTTTGTGTGAGACTGGCAGTAACGCTAAACTTCTAGACCATTTATACCGGAATGGATACTTATACAGAGAGCACCAGAATAACATTATCACAGCCAAGGGCAATTCCAACACAAAACACTCCAATGAGTATATACCGCTTTCAAGATGGCGTAATTTTATAAATTTCAACCTTGCCAAACAAAATTCCTAACAAACTTTTTTTCAGATAGAAAAATATAATTTGACAAGTGAAACAAGTACACAAATTACGAAAATACTAGTAAAAAATAAAGTTTCAAAACTTCAAAGTCTTTATTATTTACATTTTTGTGGGGGAGAATTTTTTTTCGCGATTTAATTCCAAAATTAAATTTCTATCTTACCTATGATAATATTAAACAACTGATCAATTCTCAACCTGGTATAACTTTCCACAAGCAAGTACAACAATCTCCGTTTAGTTTCTTCAAAATAGATTGCCAACTTCCCATCCACAGATTTGCTCTCTTCACCACCATCCTCATTTCTTTCAATTTTCATGTCTACAGTTTCCATTTTTGTACTATCGGGTTTTAAATTCTGAGAATTTGTTTGCGTGGATAGTTTCACCTCACCAGTTTCCATTTTCATATCTGGTTCTGATTTCTTCCGAGAATCTATAGGAATGGCTAATTTCGCGTCATTAGTTTCCATTTTTATATCCGGTTCTGATTTTCTTTGAGATTCTATTTCAATAGCTAATTTGACGTCACCAGTTTCCATTTTTATATCTGATTCAGCTCTCATTTGGGAATCAATTTGAATGGTTAACTTCTGATTGGAAAGATAAAAATCATCCAATTGATCTTGTTCAGAATGTGAATGAGGTTTGTACACTTTTGATAACCACTCGTCAACGACGTGTCCCAACCACTGAAATAATAAGATTTATTTAGTTAACGTAGTCAATTCAACGAGTTCAGGACCGGAATGAAACTTGATTTCTGAAAGGAGGCAAAACGAAATTATATTGGAGTACACGCGTACAAAACAGGGTTTTACTTTTTAGAATTTTGTACTCGAAGAGTAAAACTAAAACCCTATTACCTACCAAGCCAACGATGTCTGTCCGTCTATTGTAGTAATAACAGCATTTAAATCAAATTATGTTGGTTCACTTTTGTCACTTTGGTGGGATCGAGTTACAAGTCTACATAAGCTATTAGAATTGTGGCATTTACTGTAGGGATAGGATTTTCGAATCACTTAAGTGAGTGGACATGACTCGACTCACAGATATGAGTCGACTCTCGATCTCGACTCACAAATATGAGTCGACTCTCGATCTCGACTCCCATCGAGTGACAATTTTCAAAAACGCCTTATTTGATCAGAAAGATATAATAAAACCAATTGACAAAAGGNGATCTCGACTCTTATCGAGTGACAATTTTCAAAAACACCTTATTTGATCAGAAAGACATAATACAACCAATTGACAAAAGGGGCATTTACCAAATAAACATCCTCAACTTCGGTGAATACATTAAAAAGACATCACAATCAATCGTCACCAGAATAAAAGAACATTTTCCTTTAGTAAACAACAAACACCCAGAAAAATATTTCTCCCTTTATTATCTTTATCAGTCAACAAAAAACTCTTAAGTTGACTCTTTGAAGAGTTGACTCATTTCAAAAAGATGATTCGACTCGTGAGTCGACTTGTGGATGACTAGTCCATCCCTAATTTACTGGGGGGAATTGTTTAATTCGAGTCAATTAGAGTAGCACCTCGAACAGACCGAATGATAGGTGCTGCTCCGTTTTAAAAAATCTATGACAATGGAAGTGAACGTGGTCTTTTCTTGGAGTTGGTATACTCCAAACTGTCCTCGGACATGGACCCAACGTCCACTCTTCTCTAGAGTTGCAGTTGATAAGGTTATAAAAAAAAATGTTGATGTTCCGTGACTGAAACTGTGTTGATAATACAGGAATCAAGTGAATTTCTGAGTTACTTCTGTGAAAGCATTTGGTTACAGACCATAAACTTTTTTTAACAAAAAAATCTACCCGAAGGATGGCTAATACTTACTTGTTCAAGAGGTTTTTTGTAGGATCTATCAAAGTTGCCCGTACATGTTTCCACCACATGTTTTTCAATATGTTTTTGAATTAAATTAGTTATTACATTTCCCGCCAGTTGTTCGAAGAGATCCCAATAATGAAGGAAATCATTGACTCTGCTGAACATCTCATTACAGCAACATTGCATTGGCTGATGACACACATCGCAACAGCTGTCTGATTTCTTGTCGTCTATAGCAGAAAATTAATTATTTAGTAAAAAAGAGTATGCAGGAATGGAGAATACTAGTCTAAATTATTGCTCAGCATACCAGAGTAGATCAATAAGTATTTACACTTATTGATCATAAGTACCCGTGTTTACACAGGTACTTATTGGGTACTTCCCGTGTTTAAGGATATGTTGCGTCCTCACAATGACCGGTTCTATACACCAGGACGACATTGAACCACAGTTCCAGCCAAGGGGCATCAAACCTATCTCTACCATTTTTCCTAACCTAATCCAAAAATGGGAAGAAACGTTGATTTAAGAAAAACACTGCTAGAACAACATATGTGGCGTTGTTAAGGAAATCAGCGTGTTCCTATAACTCTCAGATATCATTGTGTAGCAAAATTCCTCTCAAAATCAACTCTTGTCCGCAGTTCAATTTCTGATGGAAATATTTTAATGTTCCGTGATTGAAACTGTGATGTTATACAAAGCAGGAGGTCTTGTTGTATAAAACCAGCCTCCGCGAAGCTGGTAAAACGTAATTCATGGTGAAATTTAACATTATCTAGGGAGATTCTGATACTTTATGTCTCTTTTACCGATTTCTTTTTATTTAAATTCCAGTTAAATTATGAAATATTTATCTTATTCAGCGATATGAAATCTTTATCTTATTTAGGTCAATTGTTTATCGACATTACTCAGGGAAAGGTAAGGTTGTTGTTAACGTTCTCTCACTGTGTCTCCAGGCAAAGAAAGGCGGCCTCTCCAACAGGATCTGTCCATAATGCTGACGGCTCAAGATTAGTTGGGTTTGATGGATAGTTGCTGGCTGCTCATGATTTACATCATGCTGGCTGCTCATGATTTACATCATGAGCAGCCAGCATACATAGACGACAACGATCAGATACTTCAGGGTTTAGCAAGTATTTATATACCAGCTCTTTGAGGAAGTATCTGGAGCAGCACGGCTGGGTCCAACGGAGGAAAAACACAATGAGTTGTCGTCGGAAGGGTGTTAATGGTCTTTGGCCGTGCCCGAGGACACGGGTAGCCCCGGTACAAAGAACCAACCATCTTGGGAGCCTTGGTAAGGTCAAGACTGTCGCCTCCAAGTTTACACTTATTTTGCTAACTCTCTAATTAAAGGTAAACGCTGAAACGGAGACACGAGAAGTAAGTTAGTTTCCGAGTGCCCTCGACTTGATCATCCACATATAAGTAGTATCTTACAGCATAAAGCACTTACCAATATTCAAAAATAAATCAAACGAATGTTTATAAAACAAATGTGTGATCGTCTCATAATCCCGCGGTAGTTTGGAATGTAAACATGACTTTAACAAAACTTTATAACTCAGAAAGATGTTCTCCGAGCCATACAAACACCTTTTGTATCCATTCGCATCTCTTAATTTTTTAATCAAATTAAGTTTCAATAGATTGACACTATTTGTTTCTTTCAGATATTCAATGGCCAATATAAATTTCATGAAACCTTCGCCTGTTGAGGTAGTGCAATTTGTATCTTGATCAAAGAAAGACCAAATTTGATCAACAGCGGAATATAGGAGATCATCTTGGATTAATTTCAATATAAAATCTTCCAAGTCTTCAGCTAGATTATTCTTTTTAATTAATTTACAAATTGATTTAAATTCATCATCCGAACAATTTGTGGAATTCTGTAAATAAGAATTAAGTTAAAGATAATAATTCTTGAAATGTCATTCTTCAATCTCCACAGTCCAGTCGGCTTAAAAATGTCTAAAGCGCTTGTGTCTGAACAAAATGTTTTATAGTTAATAAATAAAGTTTTTAGAAATTTATAATTGCGCACAACCTTTAATTTTTTTAAAAATTAATACAAGGTTAGGTTGAAAATAATGTTAAGGTCCAATGGCCTCTTCTCACTTCACAATTTGTTTGGGACAGCATACATCTAACAAAGGATTTTTTTTTACTCTTGCCGCCACTGATCGTTCGTTACTAACAGTAAAGTACTCGAGTGTAATGCGAGTGTGATACCTCTAGACCAGTAGGTCTCAGGTTTAAAAAACACTACCGTTATTTATGACGAGGATTCACTTCCGACTCGAGTTTCGTCTACTTCGTAGACATTTTCAACTTTCAACACCAAACTGATTGTTTGGTGTTGTTGTTATTGTTGGGTGTCCGTTGGTAACGGACACCCAACAATATCAAGTATCTTTTAAAGTTACCAATAGGATGTCTAATAAAAATTTGTTAAATAATAAGGTCTCAGGTTGAAAATGTTTTGTTAATTTTTTGAATGAAAAGAAACTGTTGGATATTGGCCATTATTCTTGGCGCTTTTAAGTACTTAATTTGGCTAAAACATAGAAAAAATTGAGTAGGTAATTCAACATAGTTCTGGAATTAATATGAAAACCGGCTCACATTGTTGGATACTGGCTACCATTATGACAACAAAAAAACACAATAATTTTGGTTTATTATTTTCAACAATGAACCTTTAAAATCGTCACAAAAAAAAATATTACCCCGCCTCAAAATTTGATATTATACGTTTCAAGGTACGTAAAATCCAAAAATCGAATAAAAAAAAAGATCCGTTTGTCCGCCGTAATGGGCACTTTTGTCACTTAGCGTTGGCCGATTTGGATGAAATTTGGTATATAGGTCCCGTCTTGGTTGCAATCAAATACACCCTTGGCGATTTTTGCCGCTTTTCAGTATTGCTGTCTTAAAGGAGAATGGTAAGAGCTAGAGATTTGAAATTTAGTATGTATGCCATATTTGGCGTCTCAGTTAGCTCCGAAACTTTTGAGTTCAATTAAATATACCGCTGGCGGTTTTTACCGCTTTAAAGCGGTTTTCATTAATACTGTCTAAAAAGAGAATGGTAAGAGCCAGACTTCAAATTTAGGCGGTGGGGGGGAAAAATGGTTATTATTTTTTCCAGAAAAATAATAAACCAATGTGTCACATTGGCAGAGTTTTTTCAATAACAATTGAGCTCACCATTCAGTTCCTAGTTGTCTAATTTCAAAATATTCCGTCAGTTGACTTTCGTCTTCATTTTGTGAGAAAGTAAATTACTCTCTCTTTTTCGACTCAGATTTATTTTATATACATTTTATTTACATCAGATTAGATTGTAAACAATAACGTTAAGGGAGGCTTATCGTTTAAACGTTAGTGTGAGTCTAGGATATAAAGATAGATCTTCTGATAGGTGTCACCCTTGCTCCCCTTTCATTGCGTTGAACTTACACTATACTAGGACTAGCGCCCATCTAAGGAAACGTATTAGTAAGTTACCCATATTTATATATATAATCAGACTTACCACTGATTTACCAGTTATTACAGGAAAAGCGTAGACAATTTTTTCCCAGAGAGTATCATCTATGTCTTCCATTGCCACTTCAAAAATCAAAATCTAGCAGTGTTACCGTACGGAAAGCTCAAGTTGTTCGTCCAACCAAAGATATTTCTATCAATTCCAATTTAACTGAATAATAACTATAGATACTATAATATAAAAATATCATTATGTAGACTCGAACCTGAAACAATTATTTTTAATCTCATAAATTTCAAACTTTACCACCAATAAAGTACTGTTCACATGATGCATGATTTTCAATATCTCTTTTTGCATGCTCCTAAGTGTTCAAATATTATTTGAGCCGTTGTAATACGATTCTTCGCTTGTTCATTGTATTATAGTGTAGTGTTCAGTGAAATGTATACCTCGCTCAGTTTCACGACTATGGAAAGAGAGATGGATAATTGTTTACAAATATCATAAAGTGTGAGTGTCGAGCTTCTAATGTCTCACTTTTAAATTATTTAATCGCGACTCTCGTTACCCTATAATGTGCATCACCCCCCCATCCAGCATTCTGAATCTCATAATTATTTATCACACGATGTGCGCAGATAATTAGGATAAGCTTTGTAGGTCCACCTTAAATTTAATAATAATTGGTCTCCAGTTAGTTCAAGAACGAATCAGCTTATTCTATGAACGACATTGTTTGCAAATGTTGGAATATTTGACCATTAGGCCATTTTATCAAGTGTTTTCCAATACTTCTTCAAAATGTAATTGATGATTTCCTGGGCAGGAAGTAAATTTTATTTATTACGAGGATTTGAGGCCGACTTTGTGGAGCTGCTGAGCAAGGCAGTCATGTGCCGTAAACACTCTAAAGCTACTACTGCGAACTTTCTCGGTAGCTTTGGAATAATGCTTGAATTTTCTACACAACTGGTTTCTAATTTTTTCTTTCTTCTTCCAATTTAATTAAATTTTTATGCCTTTCTTTAAACGTTGCTCTGATTAATGTCTTGACTGATTCAAAACAAGGATTTTGGAGCATCATGTTGACAATTTTTGCGATAAAATTAGGATTTCCGTTGCCTGGAAGGCCGCAGTAAGCTGAAATGCATTGTAGTACTACTTTTTTTTATGCTTTATAGTAATTTTAATTTACGGACTTCAAAAATCAGGTCTTCCTTATTTGTTAATATGCCTCCGATTCAACAAAGCAAAAATGACAGCCTTTTCAAATAAACGTAAGGAATGTCCATCCACTCCAAGATTCAAAATAATCGGAAAATTTGTTCTCAAGTTATCGTGGTACAAACAAAGATAAGGAAAATAATTGTGGTGTTGAAACTAGACCTCACTTCTTTCGTTCGAAAAAGCACGGCCGTAGGTATATGACAAAATTTTGTGAACTGCTAATAAAAAAAAATTATAAAAATATCGGCCCCTACGTGGCCTCTACTGAATAATGTATACCATTTTATTTTTATTATTTTAAAAAAGAGACATACAGAACATGAATACAATATCGGGCCGAGCTCAATTTCAGGCCATGCCTCGGTTGATCTAGTTTAGAGAACAAAGACCGAAGGCCCCCTTTAAAAAAATGTGAACTTCCAAAAATTCCAATCTGCCATTCCATCGTGATCGGGAAAAATAAAATTTAGAAAATGCATTTGAACCACACAGAAACACCATACTTCTAATGCGCCTGGCGAATCAATCGCAGTCGAAAAGGGAACTCAGCGCTTAACAAAGAAACGCCTGGTTTTCTACAAAAAAACTGATCAGTTTCTTGAAATACTTTGTAATCCTGTGATTACTAATGCATTTTGGACTGTTAACCATAAGATTGGGGCGATTTACTAGTAATGACTAATTTTAGTTTGAAAGGCATTTTAAAAGTCAATTTCAATTCATCTTCTGCAGACAAAGCTATCCTTCTGATATGACTGCCGCCGGGGCCATTCACCACTCGCTCTACACGCTGACTCGGACATCGAATCAAACAAACACATAATGCACCTTCTGTAAGTAAAATCACATTTCATAGGTAATAGAGAATAGAGATAGTTTCATCAACAACTGTACACTATGGGCTTCACTAAAAATACTTAGTCAAAAGACCAATCAAGCTTGCTCAGATAGTTTGCTTTAGCTAAGTAAGCATACAAGCTACTTTCCAAATTTCAGTTCAGGCTTAGGTGCAGGGGCTTTTATAGCCTTAGAAAGGAATTCAGCATTGTACAAATTTATCAATCATACGATAAAACCGTCTGACAAGTGTGGCTAGTTGTTGTTGTTAACGTTCTCAACGACTCTCACTGTGTCTCCAGGCCAAGAAAGGCGACCTCTCCAACAGGATCTGTCCATAATGCTGACGGCTCTAGATTAGTTGGGTTGATGGATAGTTGCTGGCTGCACATGATTTACATCTTGAGCAGCAAGCATACTTAGAGAACAACGATCAGATACTTCAGGGTTCAGCAAGGATTCTAGCCCTTTAAAGAAATATCTGGAGCAGTATGGCTGGGTCCAATGGAGGAAAAACACAGTGAGTTGTCGTCGGAACGGTGTTGATGGTCTTTGGCCGTGCCCGGGGTATAGTTCGATAACAACCACATAAACATAAAGAAGAAAATGGAAAAAGTAAAATTTAAAAGTTGTTGTTGTAGCGGTGTCCCTTTTAGAATCTGCCTTCCCATTTGCAGATCCGTGTTTTAAAAAAAGGTAGAAACAGGTTTATATGAGGTTACCGAAAAGGTTTTGATATCCTTGACTGGAACAGTGATGGCACAGGTTCTAGGTCATCCTGGTTCGTAAAATGGAACATTGTGTGGACGAAATAAAAACTCTGCCAATGCGTTTATTATTTTTCTGGCAACAAATAATAAACCTTTTTTGCCCCGCCCCCCAAAATATTTTTTTTGGGGGGGGGGCAAAAAAGTCAGGGGGGGTCTCGTGACGATTCCAAATCTGGGGCGTAATTAGACACTAAATTTGACATACCTACTAAATTTGAAGTCTCTGGCTCTTACCATTCTCTTTTTAGACAGGATTAATGAAAACCGCTTTAAAGCGGTAAAAACCGCCAGTGGTATATTTGATTGAACCCAAAAGTTTCGGAGCACAATTAGAGCCCAGATGGGATCTATATACCGAATTTCATCCATATCGGTCAAAGCTAAGTGGCAAAAGTGCTCATCACGGGGTACGGCGGACAAATGGATTTTTTTTATTCGATTTTTGGATTCTAAGTACTTTGAAACGTATAATATCAAATTTTGAGGGGGGGTAATTTTTTTTTTTTTCGTGACGATTCAAAGGGTCATTATTGAAAATAATAAAACAAAAAGCTATGTCCTCATAGACATGGTATAGATAAATATGAAATAGTTCTGATTAATCTAATATGTTTGTATGTATTAAGGGGAATCTTGTATTGAACAATTGAACTGTAAGTCTTATGGTTCAGTTCACTACTACTAGTTCATTTAGTAAGTTTATTGAAATAGTTGGTTAAGTTCAGTCAGTCAGTCGTTCTTTATACACCTCTATTCTGAATACTTTCAATCTTTGTTGTTTTTGTTGTTGTTAACGTTCTCAACGACTCTCACTGTGTCTCCAGGACAATAAAGGCGGCCTGTCCAACGGGATCTGTCCAAAATGCTAACGGCTCGAGATTAGTTGCATGTTTGATGGATGGTTGCTCATAAATTACATCATGGGCAGCCAGGATACATAGACGACAACGATCAGATACTTCTGGATTTAGCAAGGATATACAGGGTGTATCCAAATTACGCCGCCAAAAAAACATGGGTGGTAGAACACACCATTTGCAGTCGCCAATACACCCCATGGCGGAAATGCACCATTCCCAAAATGGCGGCCTTCCGGTGCCACTTTCAAAATGCATGACCCTGCGGCACTTCCTGAGGAACAACCTCTCCTCTGCACATTGTATCGAAAGAAATCCTCTGCACCAAAAGCCACAGAAATAATATGTCACATGGGGCCAAACAAAAAGTTATAACCAATCCTTTCCAATTCAAAACAAAGAAAGCTCCAAAATTTCAGCGGACGTGCAAAATACCCCGTGAAAAAGACCCGAAAAAACCTCCGCAAACCCAACACACTCTTTATGAACATGCCCCCTCCTTTGGCCTCCCAAAAACATGACAATCACTTAAACAACATGCATATTGGGAAAGCCACGAATCGACCACCTGAGAAAGCCGCGGGTTGCCCCGAACCGAGTACGTAGTAAAAATGGAATAAATGAGTAGGTATCAACCTTTATGTACTCAATGATTGGTATGCAGCATAAAAACGAAGCAAATGATCTAGCCATAATCAGGGTATCTACCAAATCGTCAAAGTCAAATTCCCTGACTTTTCCACTTTTTTCCAGTGTACTTTTTCTAGTTTTAACACTGACCCACACCGGCGTGTTTCATGTTATAAGAGAGTCACCAAATGCTGCACAAAGCAGTTCAAAACAGAAGCTGTTATATATATGGAGAAATAAATTTATTTTTAAAATTATATTGAACCCCTACCAATAGTGCCGAATGAGAGATTATCTGAAGAGTATCAATATTGGCAATTTTCTAAGAAGTTCAGAAGAAAGGGCGATAACTATTCATTATATTACGGCTAAAAAGTTATTTATTTTGATTTATTAAAGTGGGCCAACAAAAAAATAATTGTTATATGCACTATAATTACTTTCTAGGTAGAAGGAAAAGGATTCTTGTTCATAGGAGGGGGTACGTTATTGACTGGTTGCAATTACTCTCTATACAATGTATTGGGCGATGGGGTCGTCATCGTCACATCCCTACCCCGGAATTTTCGTAAAGAAAAAAATGTACAACAAAACTGACATTTGAGATTGAAAAAGAAAAATACACAAAACTGAATACATAAACATCACAGGCAAAATTTTTAGAGGAAAACGATAATAAGCACCGCAGGCGAAATTTTTCGGGAAAAGCATGTTCACGAATAAAAATCAATCTGAAAAATTCCCTGACTTTTCGCGTTTTTTCGGAGTTTTTTTTCTCCTAAATTCCCTGACTTTTCCCTGACATTTCCAGTCTCCTAAAATTCTCTGACAATTCAAGGTTTTCCAGTCTGGTAGACACACTGCATAATACTTCGTTGCATCTCTTCTGAGTATTTGCTCAAGTAAGTTTTTCTTTTATGCATACTAACTATCTTACCGGGTCGTTCAAAATCCAGATATTCAACTTGTACTCCCGCTCTGTATGGAACTTCTTGAGGCAAATCATTCAACAGACGAGATCGTACTGTATCCTCGATGAGAACTACGGGATCTTGGTCAGTGAAAATATCTTCAGAAAATAGCCATCGATTTGGTTTTGCTTGACCGAGAAGATAGTTCTGAAAAATTAACAAAAACTAAATAGTAGATACACGCGATCTCAGAAGTTAACATTCAAACAGTATTTGTAGGCATGAAAAACTTGTTTCACATCAACGAATGCTCCAAAACCATGTCCTGTAGCCAAATTTATCAGAATTGCATTCAGAAAGATGCCCAAACATAAATTTACCGTACTAACAGACTACTGCTTTGGCATTATTAGGCTGTACACGTAAAAGTTAATCTGACTAAGGCTAAAATTCTGCTTTTTAAGGTTAAGATTAGCCTTTTACCGAAACTATAATATGGAATTTATTTGTGTTAAAGCTAATCCTTTGTCACAATGCACTTCCCCATGTTATTACTAAATTTATTGTCTTCGCTTAGATTCGAACCAACAGCCTCTTGGTTACGAATCCGTCATTCTTACCAACTGGGCTACTGAGGTTGCCCCGAAACTATAATATGAATTTCATTTCAGACATTTCGACTACAGGTAAAAAAAAAATCGGAAGGTCCTTTGCGCAAAAACCCTAATCCTTGCACCAGGCCAATCTGCAATTGATGCATTATTAATCTGCTAAAGTTAATTTGAACTTCAAAGACAATCTACAACATCTTACCAGGATCCTTGAAGCGAAACAAAAATTCTACATCTGGATATAAGTAAGTACAACTTACCCTCAAATCCTCAATACCAGTCCCCTCCAAGGCCGATACCATGAAGATATCGTGAAAATGTGAGTATCCTCGACTTTGTGCGATCCTCTTGTTAAGACTAATCTCAGTAATGGGTTTATATTTGACAGATCGTTGCACTTCGTCCGTAATCTTTTTCAGTGAATCATTTGTTACAAGTCTCGCTATGTCCAGAAGATATCTTTTCGTTTTCAATGCATCCACCTGGGGACAGAATATAAAGGTGAGCCTAAGGTCTCAACCCACTCTCAGTATCTCGAGAACCACTCAAGATGTCAAAAAGCCGTAAAATGCGGGTAGCCTCAATTTTGGGGGGGGGGATTAATTTAGGGCTCAAAATTAATAGATTATTAATTATTTTATTACCTTAAAGGTAATAAAAGTTTATTAAAACAAAGTTCACCACTCTATGAATTACCGTTTTTGAGATATGGGGCCAAACGTTCTAAAAAATGTTAAAATGTTTTCCTTTCTGTATCACAAGAACCGGAAGTGGTAGAATGCTAAAACTATTTGATATGAAATACTCTCAACCAGACCTTTCAAACAAATACTAGTCAACCTTTTCTGATAATGTTAGTTTTGAGTGGTGATATGCCCTCAAATGACAAATAAAAAAAATTACTACAAAGAGTACACACAAATATAGTAAACAGTGTCACCGAAAATTACGAGCCAAATAGGGTCCTTGGTACAAATGTGCTACCCGAAGTGGACGAAACTGAAAAAATATTGCCCAGAGCAACATTGGCCCAACTTCGGTTAGGGTGGTGTAAAACTCTTCATAATTACAAAGCCAGAATAGATCCCACTGTATCTCATCTATGTCCACTTTGTCAAGCAGACACCCATGATGTACACCACCTGTTTAATTGTCCAGCCAAACCAACTAGTCTGGACCTTACATCCCTCTGGACAAATCTACGTGAAGCAGCAGTTTTTCTTGACCTGGAAACGGTGTGATGGATAACGTAGACGCAAACGTTAGCAACAACAACATGTTAGTTTTGAACTGCCGGCCGGCGCGGCGACCAGCCTGTAATATTTTCTAGTAGAAGGATCCGGCAAAAATCATACATCATTTGTGATTATTTGCAACCACTTCAGAACGCTATTTATTTTTCATTTCTTTTTTTAAACATAATTTCAAGCAGATGGATTCAATTGCCTGAGTAATTATCTCCTCATTTGACCCTTAAAATGTTCCCTGTTAACGCTATGCAGGGTGTCCCGAAAGTCCGAGACCGCCTGAATATCTTTTGAACAGTAAATTTTGCGTGGTATTATACCTCAAATTAAACCACCTGATGGTGTGACCAATTTTTCAGGGGCGGGTCCCATGTGGCCCTCAGGGGGTCCAACTTTTCTTTTTTAAATACGAACCCCCGTCTTGTGATACATTTTTAGAACGATAATAGAATTGGAAGTACTTTGCAAAAAAATTTACACGTCTAGCGCGTTTGATTTCAAAGTGGAGGCCATTTGAAATTTCCAAGATATGACTTCCAAGAGTGTCTGAAACTAGGCAAATTTTTTGCAATGGGATATTGAATGATTGCATAGGACACCAATGTTGAGGAACCTGCTTTTTAGACATAATTTGCCTAGTTTTAGACACTTCGCCTGGGCGAATTATTTCTAAAAGTAGGCGAAGTGTCTAAAACTAGGGAAATTATGTCTAAAAAGCAGGTTCCTCAACATTGATTTCATATGCAATCATAATATCCCATTGCAAAAAATTTGCCTATTTTTAGACACTCTTGGAAATTTCAAATGGCCGCTATTTTGAAATCAAACATGCTAGACGTGTAATTTTTTTTTGCAAAGTACTTCCAATTTTATTGTCTTTCTGAAAATGTATCATAAGATGGTGGTTCGTATTTTTTTTAAAAAAAAAAGTTAGGCCACATAGGACTCGCCCCTGAAAAATTGGTCACACAATTAGGTGGTCTAATTTGGGGTATAATACCATGCAAAATTTCAAAACTCCACATAAAGCTGTACAAAAGATATTCAGGCGGTCTCGGACTTTTGGGACACCCTGTATAAGCAATCCATAGATACACACTCTATCTGTTCTACTTACTTTGTTCAGGACAAGTACTGCATTTTTTTCGCTAGGAATACTCTCTAATATTTTCATTATTTTATCGTCCAACGTGTATCTCGTGTAAATATTGCTGGCGTCATGAATCACAAGAATTGTATCTGCCTCGACTGCAGCCTCAGTGCCTCCCAAAATGAACTCTTTCTCTAATTTATACTTTTCACCCTCTTCGGCACTCACCAGTCCAGGTGTATCTAAAAATACCAACTGGTTTCTATTTTCAATGTAAACACCTCGAGCTCGACATTTTGTGGTATGAACTTTCCTTGACATGGCGAAAATCTGGAAAATCAGAATACTATTTGTGAAATACGAACTACTTTCTAAGAAAGCAAAGCACATGAAAAGCGAGAAAAGCCCTAATGCGTGAAACTAATCGTATCTCATATTATTGTAGGTTTAACACGCAGATCGTATTCATAGTTCTCGCAAATTAAGGGTGGTATGCAGAGTCCTCACTGTAGGGATCCCTGTAGTGTTGACTTCATGAAGTAAACACTATAGGGACATGTGTCCCTACAGCTGATTTTGTTATGCAGAGACGATTGTTTGAAGGACCTGCAAACTGGATGCAACAAAAGACTTCAAAGTAATTTTTGCGCAAAAAGGCAGACAATAAATAATTCAGCTCGTCCAGCATTGTATTTATTTAAAAAAAAAAATCTTTTCACCGCCAATTTTTAACGGGACCGGTAACCATGTAAGAAATGTGGAGGTAAAAAGGAATTGTCAATGTCGAAGTATTCCCTACAGCAAGTCCTATTTGTCAATTTATAATTTCAAGTCGGGACTCCGGTCTAACTCTTGACAGTTTGAGTACTTTTTATTTAAAAAAAAAACATCATAAATTGAATTATTAAAATTTAAATTATTTTTATTTAATAAATGTGTTTTGATATCTTACCCTTCTCTTAACTAACTGATTTACAAGTGTACTTTTACCAACATTCGGCAATCCAATCACGGCAATTTTGAGTAATTTATCTTCTTCACTATCCTGTCTTGACACTTCGACTTGATTATTACATATAGCTCCATGATAGTATTTGGTTAGCAATGAACAAAGTATTCTTTCAGTGTTGAAAAGTTTAACACCTAATAGTTTTGAAGTCAATACAGACATTGTTTCTTTGAAAACAATTTGGGTCATAGCATTCAAAATCTAGGCTGAATTATATATTCAGTGCTAGAATAAAAACAAACATCTTAAATTAGCGCCATTTGGAGATACCGATAAACCCAGTTACTGGAGTTACCCACCCACGTTTCTGGAGGTCTATCGCAGTAACATAGAAACAATCTTCAGATAAAATAGAAATTGATTTGAAATTCAACTTACTTCATTAAGATCAGATTGACTGAACTGAATAATATTATTACTATTGACAGTCAGATAGACTTATCATTATTTAATTATCAATCTAAACTTAAAAAAATCTATTATCATGATTTAATTTAAATTTTTTGTCTTATCTCTTATCAGACGAGCCGTCACAGAAAGCGGCATATCACAGAGAATCCTGAACAAGTAACGAGGGATTTTCAGACACGCGGGATCTTTCCCATTTGCGGCTTGCAATCATAGATAAGGGTATGACTCCGAGGAGAACCGTAGGGTCCCTTGTTGTGGGATTTTAGTCGCGGTGTCGTGACTAGGGATGGGTTAGTTATCCACGAGTCGACTCATGACTCGACTCACTCATGAGTCGACACATCTTTTTGAAATGAGTCGACTCTTCAAAGAGTCGACTTACGAGTAGCTTTTTTTAAAAAAGGCACCACAATGTCCACACTTTGCCTTATTATTAGCAATTGATGTGAAATGGTCCCACACGAAACTGATTTTTCTGCTCATTTTATCTACCTAGGTACGTTAGTTTAATTATTTACTCAAAATTGATTATATTTAGATACAATTTTAATATAAATTAGTATCAAAGTGATTAATGCTACGAATCATTAAAGCGCACCAAGAACAAATAAATTGATAGCTAATTCAAGAACAAATAAATTGATAGCTAATTAAATAGATTAATTGGGCAAATAAGTCTGTTAAAAAATATTTATACTTAATTATAAAAAATGTTAGAACAAAAAATATTAATTAAACTTCGCAATCACAATTTGACAAAAGTAAATTTTACTTGAAATTTAATGATTTTACACTTCTTTCTTATTTAATATATTTCTATCACTTGTCACACAAAGACCAGAAAATACAAGATACCTACAATTGAAAACCAAAAGTAAAAGTAGATAGGGTGGATCTGGGTAGAAGGGGGTATTAGGTATCATAAAATATTCTTTGTTTCAATTTTAAATCTGTATCTATCTCTCTATCTCTATCCCTCAGTGGTCTCCACCTAATATGTCACCCGACCAGACGAGTCACAGGATGAT
>CM022880.1:32502335-32514771 GCA_012654025.1 Pachypsylla venusta
TAAATTAATTTGTGATTAACAAGTACCAAAACTTGGATTTGTTTATCAATCTTAAACGTATATTTCAAGAAAATGAGTGCCAGGCATACAAAATGAAATATCTTGACTTTTGATAGGTAATCTGTTAAAGAAAAAAAACTGCAGAGTTGTTCCACATTGCAATACAGTACAAAATGTATTGATAGTATATTTATCAACAAAAATCACAACTTATAGGCACATTAGTAAGAATTTAATCAAGTTTGCTCATTTTTTATATTCGTCAGTTATTGGTATAATGCACTTTGGGAATAGACCCCGAAAAAATTGACTCTTCAAAATTTTGTATCTCAAGATACCTAGAATCTAAATCTTAATATATAAATCAGAAATTTGTGTGTGTGTACCTATGAGGGGTTGTCTGTTACAATACCACAGCCCAAACGGTAGCAGATAGAGAAAAATTGANAGATCGTAGCGAAGCACGGGCGAAACAGCTAGTATCCAATAAGAAATCCGTTTGTTCGCTATATCACTCAATGTTGACCAATTTCAATGTTTTTGTTGTGGTAGCGGCGTTCCTCTTAAAATCAACTATTTTCTCCATTTTTACATCCAGGCTTAGCATTTTTACATCAATAATGGTAGAAAAAGTTAGATATGAGGTAACCGAAAAGGGTTTGATGGCCCTTGGCTGGAATTGTGGTGGTATGCGTTCCAGGTCGTCTTGGTGCGTAGAACCGGCCATCGTGAGGACGACCAATTTTAATTTTAATGAAACATGGCACTGTCGATGTCGGTCCCTTTTGAGGTCCAGTTGGTCATCAAAGATTCAACCATAACGAAAAGAACAGGAAGTGAGGAACTTGCCTAATATAACAGGGTGTCTACCAAATCGTCAAAGTGAAATTCCCTGACTTTTCCAGGTTTTTCAGTCTACTTTTCCAGATTTTCCAGTGTACTTTTTTATTCAAGATTTTGACTCCCCCATCTGACTTCAAAAAACACAATATTGGGGCCCAGGGACCCCAAAAACTATACAGCAAATTTCCTTCATACCCTAAACATGTATACCAAAATTTTAGAGGAAAACGATAATAAGCGCCGCAGGCGAAATTTTTCAGGAAAAGCATGTTCACGCATAAAATTGGCCATTGAGATAAAAAAAAAAATCAATTTGAAAAATTCCCTGACTTTTGGCGTTTTTTCCTAAATTCCCTGACTTTTCCCTGAAAATTCCAGTCTCCTAAAATTCCCTGACAATTCCAGGTTTTCCAGTCTGGTAGACACCCTGATTTTAATTTTAATGACACATGGCACTGTCGATGTCGGTCCCTTTTGAGGTCCAGTTGGTCATTAAAGATTCAACCATAACGAAAAGAACAGGAAGTGAGGAACTTGCTTAATATAACCCATGCGGCGGCAGAGGGACGGTAAAACTCTCAAGAGTTATTGAGGTTTGGAGTCGGGGAGTATAAGTTATCGGCATATCAGCTCATTGAGTGTAAACCAATGCTGTTATCGTTAATGATAACGATAGAGACTAAAAAAATCGTTCTTGGCCCAGCATTAAATGGTAACGTTCTTGTTGTTAACCTTCTCGACGACTCTCGCTGTGTCTCCAGGTCAAGGAAGGTGACCACCCCAACAGGATCTGTCCATAATGCCGACGGCTCTAGATGGACAGTTGAATAAGTGATTTACATCTTGAGCAGCCAGCATACATAGAGGGTAATAATAATATGTCGTTGGTTGGTGTGCAAAGTCTATAATGCCTCCCACTGGAATGTGACACACTCTAGAGGCTGTTCACATATAACTGCATGAGTTTACACATTTTCTACTCTATTCGTTAGGTTTTAACTTTAAAACTGTCCGCATTGGCCACATATCCTCATACATTATAAAAATTAAGGTTCCAGTATGATGTCTCCTTACAGAAGGAACTGATTTGAACAGAAGCTTCTGGATTCTTGTAAATAAGAAAATTAAGCATCTACTACTGACACTTTTATTGAACCTCAATTTTTTTTTTCCAGGGATTGAGAGAGGTCAATTCCAAACGTTGATAATGGACAATAATAAACCAACAACTGATGAATACAAAAACCCGGCCAATATCTTCCTTCCTAATCTTCCTCGTTTTCATCCTCATCTTCGCCGCCTTTGCCGTCACCATTTTGTCCTCCTTCGTTATCAAACTCGTCATCATCTTCCTCGTCGTCATCAGCAGCAACTTCTGCATTCTCGGCTTCCGCTCTTTCCATTTGTCGAGCAAGTTCAGCTTCATCACTAGCGGTGACAACTTTAGGCTGAAAGTAAAATCCATACTTATAAAACGTAAAGCCCAGTTGGTATACTGACTGACTGATAATCAACGTAGCTCCACGATGGCTAAACGTAAAAACTTGAAACTTTGCACAAAGGTCCCTTCCAGTATGTAGGTGCGTAATAAGAATGGAATTGTGAGATGGTACTTGAGACGAGCCGGGTCCACCTGAGTTGTTGTAAAATAAATAATATAGAAAGCAACTCTGCAATATAATAGTTCTAACAAATGTCCATCTGGGAGTCCCAAACTTATGTTTTATCGAGATTGGTGCACATCTCAGCAAGAGGCATGAGTACACATCTGGCTCATTCTGAATGATTAAGCCAAGCACTTTCTTCTGCCAGATAATGTCTATCATTAATTAGAAAGCCAGAAGCGTTCCCCGGTCTGACTTGAGTTTCATTAAACACACGCTAATTTACTTGTAAAGTTAACTTACCGCCATTTGTACTTCGAACACACCGCCTAATTCTTCGATTTTTTGTTTAATTGTGTCTATTGCTTCTTGCAGAGCTTTCAATCCATCTGCCTTCTCAGGCGTTACTGTGGTCATTACTGAAAGAAAAAGTGGTGGAATAAAAAATATTTGTAGGATTCACGAAGAATGGTATTCAAACTGTAGTTTTGAAAAATTGGTTCAGTGAAAGTGGAAAACGGAATCGATAAATTCGACATGACTGCGACCGAAATACTTTGATTTGGAGCTGGTAATATTTTCATACATCTACGGCTTGCATAATGTAAGTTCTGAGCAGGATTGGCATGTTTTAAACACCTGTTTAAAACATGTTTTTTTAGCTGTTTTAAAGACCGTGTTTCTTTTCTATCTCGAATGGTACCTCCTCTTACGAGCAACCAGGATGATGTTATGCGCCGAAGAGGACGGGTTTTGGTTTTGCGTGTGGCCTACCTTGTCTCTCCTTTATACCATAAAAAAATAGACTCTTTAGTGGAAAGTAACCCATCACTAGGCGAGCTCTAAGGGTTAGGTGGTAGATAATGCCTGAGGCATTTTCTACCACCTAACACTTAGAGCTCGATTTTAATGTGGTCAAATACTCAAAATAACTGTAACTTTAATTTACATTTACCTAGTAACTTTTGCTATTTTTTTTATGTTGGTACAACTATGGCTTCAAACAAAACAAAAATGTCTGCTTCATTTCAATTTCTTCAATAAATACTAAAGAAAAAAGTTTTTTTTTTTCCAAAATAAATTATTAAAACGTTTAACTTTTTAAATTATATTAAACCACATTTTAAGTTTATAAATTGCTCCAAAAAAAAATAATAATAGTATCTGTCTGGAACCTACTTACCATATAGAGGAGGAGCGATGAGATTAATTTTGATGGGCATTTTTTCATTTGACAAAGCAAGTCCTGTTTTTAGAGCTGTTTTAACAGCATCGATACCTTCATATCCATAGCATGCTACTTCGATATCAGCACGGATTTTCACAGCTTGAGATGTGAGCTTACGTTGAATGTTATTCACCAAAACATCTCTTGTATGTTCATCAAGACCACACTCGATGAGAGTAGTTGGGTCCCTGAAAATATCAAATATTCGAGAGTCAAAACTTGCACGTTAAACTTTCGTCAATAAAGATGGTACAGTGTGAGTCCAAACTAATGAATCCTTCAAGACTTTAAGGGCATAATCTAAAGATTAAATTAAGAAGAAAGTATTCCACGGACATAGGAACGGAAATCCTTTGTCTGTATTTCATCAAGGCAGAAAAGACGGTCTTCTGTATGGCTTAGTGAAAATCAATAAAGGGCGTGAATGCAACAACTTCAACGGCCTTAGTACTGCAATATGCATGGTTCTAGGGTCCTACTCATATTACCAGCCTCGTGTCTTCAATATGACAAGGACAAACATTATTTTGACTCAGGTATTTTTCTTTTGTCTCGCAGACCGGTTGGCAGCCAGCGCAGCTTGATTCTTCTATTGATCCAAGTGTTAGAAATCCACAGTAAAACAGAGAAAGCTGAGCTATGCTGGACAGATCGTGAGAGAATCGAACGAGTCAATCCTAATCAAAATCTTAGAAGGCAAAATTAAACATGGATAACCCATTTGAGAAACTATGTTCATCTCAGGAAAAAGTGAAAACTGAAGATCGTAGGAGATTTGAATAAATATGACCTTTTGAATAGAAGGCGTCACGAACGAATGAATGAATGAACTTACAGAACCGCTTGCTTGAAGAAGTCATACGATGAACCTTTTTTCTTCGTTTTATCTTCATAGTTCCATGCCGTCCTTTGATACAAATCCTCCAATTGATTGTCAGAATCGAAATGTAAGATTTCAGCGACGTGCCTCAAAATAGAATGGACAGCTTTAGCTTTGGCATATCTTTCTGTACATTTTTCTATATCTTCTGGCGAGACTCTTCTTTTACTTAAATCAATGTAACCTGAAATAGGACAAGGAAGTAATGAGTATATCGACATTAAACTAATTGATAGTGTGTTATCGTTCTCGCGTTGGCCGATTCTATACACCGGTACGACCTGGACGCATACTACCCGAGTTACAGAAAAGGGCCATTAAGCGGGTTNTTTTGAATTGGTATTTGAGGAAGTTGGGATATTGAACAGTTATTGAAGTATAAATAAGATGTTTTCGTGGTGTTCAAACAGAGTTTATTTGAAGTGAACCATGACAAAATAGAACCAATATATTATAATGATCAATATAGTGACCATGTGCGGAATGGGCTGATGTAGGTATTATGTTGATATTGACCTTTGCTTTAATAGATTACCTTTTTCTTTGTCCACTCTAATGACAACAACTGGCTCTGTTTTTCCAACTCTGATGAGTTTATTGATAGATCTAATACGCCTCCTGGACAACTCTGACAACAATATCATGCCCTCAATATTATTATATTCTAAAAGATGAACATAAGCACCCATTTCAGCTATACTAAATACATTAACCATAACTACATCTTCAACTTCTGGATATTTTTCTGCGTAGAATCTACAAGAGAGTGGCATTTTAAACGTGTGATTGCAGTACTGTAAACGAATGAAAAAATGAAACTATTAAGAATGGGAAGAAAGGCAAGATGAGTTTACCCTTGCGTCGGATTCGGGACCAGACAGATACTATTATTTTTTTCTGAGCAACNGGACTTCACCACATTAAATTGAGAATAAAGAAAATACGATTTTTTTTTTTTTTGACTAAGTAGCCATTAAACATTTTTACAGATAAAATACATTGAGTGGGTACAGTCTGTACTTTCGAAGGGTGTACAGTACTGCAACTACAGCAATCTACTGATTACTGATAGCAGCCCACTGTAAACAAACACATACGACCAGCAAATAAATAATGACAACTTGTTTCATACCTATGATCTCTGGAAATATAAGCAGTAAGAGTGGTTTTCTAGAGATATAAAAAGAAAAACTAATTTTAGTATAGATATTATTAAAATAGATTAATAAATTAAATTAATTCATTTGCCAAAGTTTCGATCTAAATTTCTAAATACCGAAAGGAAAGTTGAAACTAACCTCAAAATGTACAAACTTTTGAGTGATGCAACTCACGGTATGACTCCGGGGAGAACCGTAGGATCCCATAGTTGTGGGATTTTTGTCGCGTGCGGCGTGACACATCGCGGGAAAAATCCCATCAACCATCTTTCCTCTGTTTTGATTTATGATTTGATTGAATGAAAACAGAAAATTGAAATGAAATCAGAATTAAAGAAACAACCATCTTTCCTCTATTTTTGTTTTGATTTATGATATTTGAACCCCTCTCGACAGGTTAGGAAACGTTTTTACGGCCATGCTTTGATGAGCAATATTGCTTGAGCAAGATTTTTTTCCCCCTGCTGCCTAAACGGGAAAAATATTTTGAACGTGGGATTTTTGTCTTATTCGAGGACCCTACAGTTCTTCCCGGAGTCATACCCTGCAATCTCACAGAGAAGATAACAAAATCGTAGGGTCTAGAACCGGGAGAAGTGTCTGACAACAAATTTTAACAATTTTTTTTTAAACTCGCATTTTTTAACCGTCCATTTGGACGGTTGTACCTAAATACGCAAAAGAAGCATGGTCGTTTAAACGTTTCCTAACCTCTCTAATTGGGTTAAAGTTGGTTAAAAAAATTCAAAGGGTTGCCAGACACTCCTCCCTTGTTTCAGAACCGAAAATCCTAGCAGAGAATTTTCAGAGATCCGTTTATACAATGCGATTTGAATTGCAGGCTTGTAATCAAGTGAAAATAATATATTTAACATTTGTGACCTTTAACCACTCATTGTATTTCGTTCATACTGTTGCTTACTGTGAAAATAATATATTTAACCTTTAACTACTATAACCACTCAACACACAGGGTGTCCCAAAAGTCCGAGACCACCTGAATATCTTTTGAACGGCTTCATGTGGAGTTTTGAAATTTTGCATGGTATTATGTCCCAAACTAAACCACCTGATGGTGTGACCAATTTTTTAGGGGCGGGTCCTATGTGGCCTCCAGGGGTCCAACTTTTGTTTTTAAATATGAACCCCCATATTGTGATACATTTGCAGAAAATCAATAGAATTAGAAGTACTTTGCAAAAAAAATTTACACGTCTAGCGTGTTTAGTTTCAAAATGGCGGCCATTTGAAATTTTTCAAGATTCATATGACTTCCAAGATTGTCAAAAACTAAGCGAATTATTTGCAAGGGATATTGAATAATTACATAGGACACCTGCTTTTTAAACATAATTTGCCTAGTTTTAGACACTGTTCGAAGTCATATCTTGGAAATTTCAAATGGCCGCCATTTTAAAACCAAACACGATAGACGTGTGAATTTTTTTGCAAAGTACTTTTAATTCTATTGTCTTTCTGAAATTGTATCACAAGATGGGGGTTCGTATTTAAAAAACAAAAGTTATCTAAACACAAATAAACATTTGTGACCTTTAACCACTCAATATATTTCCTTCACACTGCTGCTTACTGTGAAAATAATATATTTAACATGTGACCTTTAGGCTAGGTTCACATGAACGCGCGGTAAGACGAACAGCACGGCACAAGATCTATCTAAATAGTGCATATTGTTTACATGACCGCGCGGTACTAGTTCTACACACTTGTATCGATTTGTTCCTATGACACCGCCCGGTCATGTAAACCTAGCCTTAAACACTGAATATATTTCGTTCATACTGCTGCTTACTGTGAAAATAATATATTTAACATGTAAACAAAATTGACATTGAAGTCATAGCCTCATAATTATTGTCTAAAATAAATACTTACGTTACATATAGAAATAGGCATCATACCTACAACCAGCAAGAAGAAAATAAATAAATTTGGCAAATTACTCAACTCATAGGCTCGAATTTATGAGTTGCTAGCTGTTTCGCCCGTGCTTCGCTATGATTCTTGCTATCTTTGTTTGTGTCCACCCTGTATATTACTACGTTTAAAAAACAAGATTTAAAAGTTTCGCCAGGCGCCTTAGTGGCATTTCCGACTTTTTTTCTTCTAAATTTTATTTTACCCGTTCCCAGTTTCGAACTTGTAACTCTGGAATGGCTGGCTATACCTTTGCTGAAACTGTTCTAAAATAAGAACTAAACAGCAACCTTAAACTTTCTCGCTTTGAGTTGATATGTTGTCGCGACAAATTTTAAGATATCGGACCATGACTGTCCGATTTTCATTCAAATCAATTTTTCGCTATCTGCTACCGTTTGGGATGTGGTATTGTAACAGACAACCCCTCATACATGGGTACATACATACAAATTTCTGATTTATATATTTTATATTAAGATAATCCGAGACGATTAGACTACGAACAGTGGTAGCACAATTCATGCTGGGCTCCCGCAAACTTTGAGGCGGGGGGGGCTACTTACAAAAAACTCTTGGAAGAGGCATCCCCGTTATAACCAAGCATATCGTTATTGTCCGAAGATTTTAAAGATACACATAGTCCGAAGGGCCCCCAAAGGACTTGGTTCATTAGGGGCTCCGCAGATGTTCCTCAAGGTTATTCAAGTTATATATGACCAAAAGGGCCCCTAATGACTTTACCTTGGCTCCATCAGGGTTCTTAAGAAATCTAGATGTTTATGAGAAAGTATGTCAGGGACCGCGACCTTTTACCAACAAAGGGGCATGGGGAAAAATCATATACATGGTCAATAGGACCCCCTGAAAAACTTTCCTCTTGGTTCATCAGTGGTCCTGCTTATGCTCCTGCAACATCTTGAGGGTATATTTATACAAATACATGATACATGGCCTATTTTTGGGTATACTTTGGTATGGGAAGCTGGTTTTCCTATGGAAAAGGTTGTTCCCTGTCTATCCGTTTCGGAGTTACTATAAAATCCTTTTTAAGATAGACCCTAACCTGAGAGAGAAAACTACAATAGAATGAGAACAACAAGATGTTAATATTGAAAATTACCAATGATTAAAATTTACGAAGTTGGTCTTTATTGGTGTTCAGTACTTAGAAATCTTCTATACTTATAAAACGCAAAGCCCAGTTGGTATACTGTTATAACTTGATTTCTTTGTTCTACTTAATATTGTTTAAATTTGATGTAATAAGTTTAAAATCTGATGCAAAAGTCGATACCACACAAGATATCCTGAGCATTGCTAACTCTTATGATCCAATTAATATACTGGGTGTATTTTACGTCCAACACTATACAGGCGGTCCCCTAAAATACTTTACATTGGATCCAACAAGATTCCTGAGAAATCTTGCTATACATGGCCTAAAGTTTGTCAGGGACCTGACTTTTTTCGACGAAGAGCCATCGAGCGGAAAATTATTTTTTACTTTCATCGTTGTATGACGCACGTTCCGGGTCCCCCGCTGACGACGGACAATGTATTTTGAAATCGTTCCTGAAGTTTTGACATTGTCGGAATGTAAAACAAATGGAATTGCACATTACAAAAAGACAATTTAGCATTGCTCGTCACTTTGCACAGTTTTTGTTCATTTGGCTTAACGTCTCTTTAACATCTATTGGTCATTCAAGACGGGGGTTTTACCCTCCATTCGCTGGAAATTTGCAAACCAGCTACCCACATTGACCTCACCCAGCCTGGGTTGGGCAGGGAAAATAGCCAGCATCACGAGGGCGCGATCCCACGTGGACACCCACATGGAACAACCTCACTGGACGTTCCTTACCTTCAGTGATCTATAGGGAACTGGTATATTCAACGTGCCATAGACGCTGGCTACTCAGTCTGTTTGCAATGAATCAAATTTCATTTGCAAGTTCCCAACTTAATACTTAACATTTTGTCAATCGCGGTTACACAGTCCAGGATCTAGAAAGATGACTCGTATGCCAAAATATGACTCACATAAGGATATTTATCATCCCATGTGCGGGGCCCCCACCACCCCACAACCCCCGCGCCTACCTATTGGGGTCTGGGAGAGGGTACCTAGTGGCCGTCATGGGTCCATGTTGGACGGTTGTACATATGCAATAGAGAAAAACTATGCAAAACACATAGTTGAATAATTGATTGAAGAAGTAGGGGAAGATTGAAAATATAAAATTTGTGGCATTAATATCTTGAGAAGTTTTTGATTTACTAAAGTTAGATTTCGAATCTTAAGATTTTCCCGTCAAGGAGTTAATTTATTGTTGGTGCACAAAATCATTCAAACAAAATGGGCAAAGGAAAAGGTGAGAGAGTTAGATATTATATCTTTATTCGGGACGGAAGACATCACCGTTCGAAACAATATCATAGCTAGTTACCAACTGGTCCATAAGGTGAGAGAGTTAGATATTATATCGTTATTTGGGACGGAAGCCATCACAGTTCGAAACAGTATCATAGCTAGTTTCCAACTGGTCCATAAGGTGAGAGAGTTAGATATTATATCGTTATTTGGGACGGAAGCCATCACAGTTCGAAACAGTATCATAGCTAGTTCCCAACTGGTCCATAAGGTGAGAAAGTTAATTTAATTTTTTTGTTTTTGGCCGTCGAAGGGTTTCTAAACCTCTCGAGTCGGGTGAACAGTACGAAAGTAAAATTAGACTCAGTACGTAGCCAGGGTCTATGGTACGTTAAATACACCAGTTCCCGTGAGAAATTAAGCAACGTCCAGCGAGGTTGTTTCATGTGGGTGTCCACGTGGGTTCGCGCCCTTGTGATGCTGGCTATTTTTCCGACCAAACCAGGCTGGGTGAGGTCAATGTGGGTCGCTGGTTTGCAAGTTTCCAGCGAATGGAGGGTAAAACCCCCGTCTTGAATGACCAATAGATGTTAAAGAGACGTTAAGCCATAAAAAGAAGAAAAAAAGATCAACCAAAAAAAAAACAGAAAAGGAAATTTTATTCCAGCGATTTTTTCATGAGCTATAGATATCCGGGTAGACCACGATTTTTCTTTAAACGTCTGTTCGTCTGTAATTTTCGAACGCGTTGTCCGATTTTGATGAAAATTGTTGTGTAGGAAATCGTAGGAGCGTGGAATAAATCTCACAAAGAACTCATAAATTATAATGGGTGCTGTAAAAAAGCTTAGCATTATAGTAATACATTTATTACTATAAAAGCTCATAGTAATCAATTTATGATACTTATTTTAATGAGACCTTTAATAATTGTCACAAACAATATTTTCCATCATAGTATATAAAAATATGTATGTTCTAAGCCTTCTAAGGGATGANATTAAAAGTGTTAAAAACATTAACTTTTAAATAAATTTAAACAAAACACTTACCAAAAACACTATTTATTTTAATTTATGAAGAAACTAGTTTCGAATCATTCGATTCATCATCAGTCTAGTCGAGTCGAAGGATGGGAATTGGTCTAAATTAAAGCTGTTTAATTAATTGAAGGATGAGTTGACTGTAAGTTGAAGTTGATAGTCAACTTCCATTCCTAAACTCGACTAGACTGATGATGAATCGAAACTAGTTTCTTCATAAATTAAAATAAATGTTTTTGTTAAGTGTTTTGTTTTAATTTAATTTATTTACAGGTGTTTTTTTAGCTAGTAATATAATAAACCCAGCCAACGATCATACCACGTTAAATACACCAGTTCCCGTCAGATCACTGAAGTTAAGCAACATCGGGCGTGGTCAGTATTTGGATGGGTGACCACTTGGGAACACCACGTATCGTTGGCTCTTTTTTCCCGTCCAACCCAGGCTGGATGAGGTCAATGTGGGTGGTTGGTTTCCAAGTTTCCAGCGAATGGAGGGTAAAATGCCCAATAGATGTTAAAGAGACATTAAGCCAAATTAAAAAAATAATAAACCCATATGTCAGATTGGCAGAGTTTTTAATTTAGGTATACCCAAACCTTTATCCCCTAATCCTGGGCAAGTCCCTATTATTGGGCAAAGGTCAGTACCTATTATATTTCTTTATTGTTCTTTTTTGGTTGTAGAAAAAAGCTGCACCTGCAGTCGCACCTAAAGGAGGAGCTGGAAATAAGGGCAATGAGAAGGCAGCGCCAAGCGGTGGTAACAAAGCAGCTGGTAAAAAAGGTAAACATATTATGATAGTCACTCGTTGAATTTGAACCAATGGGCACCTGAAAATACAACGTTCTAAGTGTAGGAAATTATTTTGAGAGGAAAAGAGATACGGCCACATTCCCTTTTCATAAGCATAGTACTAGAGGGCAGGGCCGTAGACAGAAAATCCGGGCCGGGGGGNAAAATTTCATTATGATAATTTTCTCACCGGGCCTCTTAGGAAATTCCGGGCCTGGGGGGATTCTCCCCATTCCCCCCTCTCGTCGAGCCGGCCAGAGGGTAATTCTGATAATTCTAATGAATGTATAAGATAATGAGTACCTCCCCTTTGCATCCGTCCAAAATCAAAAGAAATTCTCCCCGATCCAGCATTTGGCCCCAGGTAGCCTTTGTTAAAAAAGTCAGCATTTAGTGACAGGTAGCCTTTGTTAAAAAAAATCAGCATTTGGTCCCAGGTAGCCTTTGTTAAAAAAGTCAGCATTTAGTGACAGGTAGCCTTTGTTAAAAAAATCAGCATTTGGTCCCAGGTAGCCTTTGTTAAAAAAGTCAGCATTTAGTGACAGGTAGCCTTTGTTAAAAAAGTCA
>CM022880.1:32525163-32536501 GCA_012654025.1 Pachypsylla venusta
TCTTGTAGATGAGTGCTTTGTTCTCTAGTGATAGGGTTGAATCCACAAACATAATTTTAAAATTTAATCAACATTGTCTAAATTACTTCACAAAACAGTCCCCTATTTTGTGGAAAAACAAGTAACTTTTTTTACGGTTCCTTAGTGTGGACAGAAGGCATCCTTAATTTGTATTAATATTTCTTTATAAAAACTAAAAGTTATACCAATAAAAATTACAATTACCCTCATTATATAGGTATGATTGATAGAAGAAGTGGAAACATTTTGTTACTTTTGCAACTCGATCACCGTAACTGGACGGTCAACTCTAGCGCTGAAGTAAAAATAGAGAAGTTTTGATTAGTTATTGCATATCAGCTGATTGAGTGTGCAAACCAATGTCGCTGATCTTGAAAGATGACGATAAAGGCCAAAATTATCGTTTTTGGTATGCACCCGTATCTAAACAAGAATAACTAGTGGATAAATATGATCAGGTGTTCACGTTAGTGTTGTAGTCATTAATAGAAAAAATATCTTGATCAAATCTAAGTTTTTCAAAATCGAAAAGTCCTCAACACCAGCCATTACATATCAAAATTTACGTTTCTATTACAAACCACTAAAAAGAGAAAAATCATTTCAAAAACAAATTAATTATAGCCCCCCCCCCGAGGAGAGGGCCCCCACAAAGTTCAAAATCCAAAAGCCCTTAATACCAGCCATCACATATCGTTTCTGCAACAAACGATAAAAATCATTTTCCGCTATATTCGTTATGTAGTAGACACAGAACAATAACGCGGAAAGAATGTATGAGTTGAAATCGCTAGACACTTTTGAAATAAATTAGCGTCTTAGTATTCGCGCCGAGAATTTGAATGTACAGTGCTGGATCCTACAGACTTTTAGGGGAAACAACAACCTAGCGTTATAATAATTATTTGGCTAGCTAAACCAAACGTTTTTTTTTTTTTTTTTTTGCAAGCGTTTTATTTCTGTTTACAAATAAAACATCCCAAGCTATGGATGGATNGCACGGAGTAGAGTCCAAAGATCTTTTCACAAACCCAACACTGAAATTTTTAATAAAAAATGTAAACAAAGATGGGAGCCTGATGGCGGTAAATTTCAAATTTTTTGAAAAATTAAATCATTTTTTAAGTGGCGATAAAAACATTTCAAAAAATTAAAAACGCTATAAAACACCATAATTAGATATAAACCATCAATTACATACGAAAAAATAATTTTTAAGTGAGTAATAAACGAAAAAAATAAAAATGGGTCCATCGAGGAAAAAAAAATAGTCCGCCATTCCAGAGAGGTGTTAAGACCCTAATTTTACAAAAAAGTGTATTTTTGTTAATATATATTCGTTGTTTGTTAATATATTCCTTCCTGTTAATATATATTCAAAGGTAGTAGATATGACAATAATGAAACTCACTTCCAACCCATCCGGAGATATTTTTAGATATTCACTTGCATCTTTGACNGCCATTCCAGAGAGGTGTTAAGACCCTAATTTTACAAAAAGTGTCTAACGATTTTTGTATGAAGCTAATAAGAACTTACATTACTTCCTGTTAATATATATTCAAAGGTAGTAGATATGACAATAATGAAACTCACTTCCAACCCATCCGGAGATATTTTTAGATATTCACTTGCATCTTTGACATTCAACATTGCATGCACATGTTGCAGATTCATCAATTGATAAGTATATTTTCTATCTGGCACTGGAAATAGATTGTCTAAACACCATTGAGCACAAAATCCAACTTGAGCTCGTACTTGATCGGAAGAATTTAACATTGACTCTAATGCCAAGAGTGGATTTTTATTTTCTAAATTAAAATATTTTTTGATAGTAATTTTATTTTCACCTGAAATCATAAAGAAAATTTGCATGAGAAAAATATTTGCAAAAAAAAAGAAAAGTATCGATTTAGATTAAAAGTAATTATCTTAAAATATATAAATCACAAATTTGTGTGTATGTATGTAGGGGGGCTGTCTGTTACAATACCACAGCCCAAACGGTAGCAGATAACGAAAAATTGATGGGAATGGACCCCCCCAAACCAAAAAAGAAATCATGATCTGCGACCCCAGGAAAATGATCAGAACTGAAATATGTTAAGTCGTTTTCGAGTTACGGCCAAATTTATAATTTCTTCACAAAATCGGGCAGTCACGGTCCGATATCTTAAAATTTGTCGCGACAACCTATCAATTAAAAGCGAGAAAGTGTTAGGTGTCTCTTTAGTTCTTATTTTATTTTTTACCAAAGGTATGGCCAGCCATTCCAGAGTTACGAGTTTGAAACCGGGAACGGGTAAAATAAAATTTAGAAAATACTAAAAAATCAGAATGGCCGTGCTCCCAAGGCGCCTGGCGAAACTTTTAAATCTTGTTTTTTAAAGCTTGCAATATACAGGGTGGACACAAAGCAATATCTCCCCTAATTTCCATTTTCCTTGAAAAACAAGGATATATAAGAATCGTAGGAAAGCAAGAACGAAACAGCTAGTTATGAAATAGAAATACGGCGAGCTTTCTAGCACTCAGACTATCATCCTGAGGCCTGTGCTGACTCTATAGCGTTTACTTTTCTTGATCGAGCGGAGTCTGATATATTCTTATACTAGCTGTTTTCCCGTGCTTCGCTACGGTTACAAAATTCAACAACAAAAATCTTCTCAATTTTAGATTTTTGGTGGAACCGACCCCAGCAAAAAGCTTCACGTTTTTTCGACCTAAATGACATTTTTTTTCACGTTTTCCGACCCAAATGACATTTTTTCTCGAAATTTTTGTCTAGGTTCCATACCTCTAATGTTAAGCTACACCGAGTAGGGACAAACAATGGATAGGTGACAGCAATAAAGTTCACATTTTTCGACCTAACTGACATTTTTTCTCGAAATTTTGTCGCGATGACCTATTAACTCAAAATATTATTCTATTTTGAATGAATATTTATTAAGGTAAGGAAAAATAAAGGAACTATGATATATTATGTTATGACGTCTCTGTGGCAGAGTTGTGTGTGTCTGCTGAGCGAGGTACTTACTAGTTTGTGCAAATTTTTCTAAGGCAATGAGAGAGAAAAGAACAACCACGGGCTCATTTTTTTCATCCTGGAACAAATCAGAAACAAGAATAATATTTGCTTGATACATAACAATAGATGTAAAACTCGATGAAACAATAGATGTAAAACTCAATGAAACAATAGATGTAAAACTCAATGAAACAATAGATGTAAAACTCAATGAAACAATAAATGTAAAAATCAATGAAACAATAGATGTAAAACTCAATGAAACAATAGATGTAAAACTCAATGAAACAATAGATATAAAACTCGATGAAACAATAGATGTAAAACTCAATGAAACAATAGATGTAAAACTCAATGAAACAATAGATGTAAAACTCGATGAAACAATAGATGTAAAACTCGATGAAACAATGGATGTAAAACTCAATGAAACAATAGATGTAAAACTCAATGAAACAATAGATGTAAAACTCAATGAAACAATAGAGGTATGTGTGTGTATATGTGTCTAATTGTTTAGCCAAAAGAGATATCGAAAAATATGAAATAGGTTAGTTTGTACTAAATAAGCACCTTACTTCAGATTTTCTACCCGAAAATGACCTTTTTCAAAAAGGCCCATTTTTAACTTACTGAGATTTCACTTTGTCCTCTTACGACACTGATGAAAATAAAAATATACACTTTTGATGGTGTAGGTAGATGAGCATTTTTTGGGACACAAGAAGTCAATAGGGGGACTTTCACATTATACAGGGTGTAACAAAATAAACTTTACACACCTCTGCACACCTGATTATTTTTTGAAACAATGAAAAAGTAAGTTCTTCCTTATTTTATTTGCTCTTTTATTTTAACAAAAAATATTTTTACAATTCTACTAAAATTCCTTGAGAAATGTACAGTTTTTGTCAACAAAAGTCACTTCCGGGGATCGAACCTGAGGCAGGGCGTAAGCTGAGCCGCATGCGGCGCAGCACACGTAAGAAGAAAGTAAAAGTATAATAAAAACCTACGTCAAACCTCATGAACCTACACTGATTGTTTCTAAAACTTTGTTACGACATTGGCCTCGATTGCACGCAGATCTCGCGAGTAAAATTAATTCTATGTCACGAATCCAATTGCTCTCATATAATGTCGTATGTCTTTGTATACCAATGAAAAAATAAACTCAACAATCAGGCCCGACGAGAGGGGGGGGGGGTCCCGGGATTTCGTAAGAGGCCCGGTGAGAAAATTATCATAATGAAATTTTTCATGTTTTTTTTTCTGAATAATAAATAAATCAACTTAAAAAGTTTCGAAAAATTTTCAAACACACAATGTCAGAAATTTAGCGATAGTGGGCTAATATGGAACAATGGCTATTGCAAGACACTGATTTTAAAATATAGTGCGACCTTTCAGCTTGTACAACAATCATAAATATTGGTATATTTCGTAAACATCAACATCTGATAATCGAATTATTTGTTGCCAAGAAGAAGCGTACACGCCTTTTTACATCAACTACGTGAATTGCCTACTTTTACTTTTATTACTGCCCATACGGTGATTTTAGATGAAAGAATAATAGAGGGGCCCGTAAATTTTTTCCCCCCGGCCCGGATTTTCTGTCTACGGCCCTGTCAACAATACTATACGGATCGCCCACAGGTTCAATAAAAAAAACCACTCCTACCTCCTAGTTGCCGCCCCTCAGTAATATACCTTCATCGAATTTAAGAGAAAATGCACTTCTGAAGCAGAATGACAAATATAACCTGACGAGCCGCCCGAGAACGATGATTTAGCTTTATAGGTTCGATTATCAAAATTTGATTTATAAACCAGTGGTAAAAAAATCGATTAAGAATTCGAATTCAGGATGATCATTGGAACTTGAGAGTGAGCCCAGGATAGAAAGACAGAGAATCTTCTGGTAAGTCCCATCCTTATTACCTTTTTCACTGAGTCGATTGTAAATAATAAGAATCGATTGTAAATAAATAATAATCCTTCTTGAATGACCAATAGATGTTAAAGGGACGTTAAACCAAATTAAAATAATAATAATAAGATCGTTGGAAGTTGGAACTGTAAGTATACCAGAGCTTGAAGTGAGTTCTGATAGTGTGATCAAGAGAGTACGAAACTAGCCAGCTCTAATTAAAATCTTAATAATTTTATAGTCAAGTGAAGATATAGTAATTTCTATCCCTCATTACATTGAAATTTTCAACTTTACCTACAATGCGTGCACCGGATCTCCATACGCATTTATATCCATAGCTACTCATTGTCCTCACGAGGCTGAGTGGGCACCGAAAACATCCAAACCACAGTGACAAATTATTGCCCCTGTCAGGGTTCCAACCCGGGTCTCCCCGAACCCAGATTACAAGGCTAGTGTGCAGAGACCACTGTTCCATGGGAGCTGATAATATATCTACCTATAATAAACTGAGAGTATATTTATTGAAAGATGATGATAATATTAATCATGTGATTAAAATAGAACTTTCTATGCATAGATCCGTTCACGGACAATTGCTTTTTTTTGAATTTGATGACCTGAATTTGTATAATTTAGAATCAAAATCCAAAAGTCTCAAATGTGCCTTGATTCTTCAGGCGTTCTAAAAAAGCCGAAAGATGGGTCTTGGGTCCCAAATATCAAATGCCCATAAAGGCCTAATAACAATATATTTGAATTTAGAGATGGTATTTAGGATGTTTGCAGTCATTATGAAATATAAATTTCAATAAAAAAAAAATTGTATCAACTGCAAAAAATATTGATAATGTCGAAACAGACGAAAGCACTCGTGACTCAACAATATTTTTTTGCAGTCGATACAAAAAATTTTTTATTGAAATTTATATAATAATATATTTAATCAAAGGTTGGACACTTTTTTTTTCTGCCTCAGATATGTATAGATCCGTAGATGGTAAATTGCTTGTATAATATCTTGAAAAACCGCAGCAAAAGCTTTAGATTAAGATGTTTCGGGCATTATTTTCCATTGTGGAACATAAACGTCAAATATTTTACTTCAACTTGTCACAGTGTGTAGAAACCAGGGCTGCGGATCCGTCGATAAAACCTCCAGCTTCTTTATACGAAATCCACGGCTTAAGGAATTGGATAATGATTGATATTGGGAAAATCCTACAATGCTGCCGTGGGCACCAAAGTTGTGACATTATAGATATATTTTGAGATCATGTTGATAGGCATGTTATAATAAATTATTTTATACTGTCGACCCATTTCGGTATAATTCGGTAAACCGTCGAAGCACAAGACAAAATTGAGAATTTTGGATATTGAATACATGTTGATACTTTTAAGACTACAGACAATCAGTATTTATCGGCATTCAAAGCTCTCCAACTATTTTCCAAGTTCGGCCGCTTTTTGTATGGGAAATCATAGAACACTATTAGTACGGGAACAGCCATACCTCTAAGGCGCCAAGTAAAGAGGGCGTGGCCTGCTAGTAAATAATTAAATAAAATATAATTTGACTTACTAAATTTGCAACGAGATACTCCAATGTTCCCTGAGTAAGCATTGCTACACTGCTCGGTCCCGTCAGTTTTTCAGCAAGAAGACCCAATATGATTGACATATTACATTGCTGACAAGGACTTTTTCTGCCCTTGGATGAACCTTCTTTTGAAAGATCAAACATTTGCGACAACTTTATTACTGTGTCCTAAAAAAATAGAATTAATCTTTATCAAACCTTTCCTCTGCCAGCGTCTATGGCACGTTGAATACGCCAGTTCCCGTTAGATCACTGAAGTTAAGCAACGTCCAGCGAGGCTGTTCTATGTGGGTGTCCACGTGGGTTCGCGCCTTCGTGATGCTGGCTATTGTTCCGGCCCAACCTAGACTGGGTGAGGTCAATGTGGGTAGCTGGTTTGCAAGTTTCCAGTGAATGGAGGGTAAAACCTCCGTCTTAAATGACCAATAGATGTTTAAGAGACGTTTAAAAAAAAACCTTTCCCCGTGCTTACGAGTATATAGGGTCGGCATTACTTTCTCCTCCATATTCCTCTATCTGGGGCTTCATTTTCCTCCTTTCACGTCTCTGTGGCAGAGAGTGTACATCAAACACGGCTTGCACCGATAAGGTACCGGATACAAATCCTGGTCGGATCGAAAAGTTTTACTATTTTCTTCTTTGTCTGGTTGTGTTTGGGAGTAACTCAGTCTCCTGAGGACAATTGAGTAGCTATGGTAATAGCGACAAACGGTAGCATTCTGAGTATGTATAGCTAAGTGATATTGGAGTGAAAAATATTGTAATGCTATGATTCCCACAACAATCTTGATATCATAACACAAGGAGATATACATTTTTTGGTACCAGACAGATACTATCATTTTTTTTTTGGAGCAAGTTACAAACTTAAATTAATAGTATCTGTCTGGTCCCCATTTTTTCACCATTCAAGGTTTTTTATTTTTTCATTTTCAATAATGACTAACTTTGAAATTGGCCACGGGAAATACAACAATGAAAATATCTATTCGTCTGTCGCTCGCGGTACTTTTGCCACTTAGCGTTGTCCGATTTGAATGATTTTTTGAATGTAGGTCACATGGGGTCCCGAACAGAATACACAGAAAAACTATATATGATCTTATATGTTTTTTAGTTTCTGTATCCTATAAATAGTAAAGTATTGCAATATGGTGAATTTTTCGATGTTGAGTGTTTTATGCCAAAAGACGTTACTCGGTCGATGCCGAGTTTTTATAAACTATACATATACAATGTATATTATTACCTTATTAGGGAGAGGACAATCATCCAATAGAAACACTATAACGGCAGGTCCTAATGGATTATCAACTGGTATCACAGATATCATTGAGTTGATCATTTGAATCCATCCCTCTTCTTGATCTGCAATATTGTGAAGCTTGAGAAGAACTTCTGGCGTACTGAAATTTAAAATTAAGTTTATAAATTTAATTTACAAGAATTGCCGACACAACTTCTTTAGTATGACATGTTTCATGACTAATAAAATATCCAGAGAACAAAAGAACCCGAGATGCTTACAGCATTCATGGCACAATTAACACACCAGTTTTCATTAGATCACTGAAGTTAAGCAATGTACAGGGAGATTTTACGAAGTGGGTGACCACGTAGATTCGCACTCTCTATTCCTGGCCAACCCAGGTTGAGTGAAATCAATGTGGGTATCTGGTTCGTAAGTTTCCAGCGACTGAAGGGTTAAAATCAGTCTCAAATGACCGATAGTTTAAAAAAAAATGGGTAACCACGCAGATTCACGCCCCTGTTATGCTGGCTATTCCCGGCCCAACCAGGGTTGGGTGAGGTCAATATGGTAACTGGTTTAAAAGTTTCCAGCGAATGGAGGGTAGAACACTCGTCTCGAATGAAATATGTTGTTACTTTGTGATGTTAAATAAAATTACTTACTTCTCAATTCCAATTTTTCCTATTACTTTTAAAGTTTGTAAGATAAGATAATCCACATGTTTAGGATGATATTTTTTACTTGGTAAATACCAATCATTGTCATTATCTAATATTTGAGCACTGCTTGATGAGCCTCTATCGGCAGAGACAGAACTATGAATATTAATTGAACTGTTCTCTATATGTTTACAACATTTCCAATGACAAGCTCCCATGATTGCAAAGAAAATATGATTGCATTTAAACGATCTATTAATATTAAGAAATAAACAGTTATAAAAGTCAGTATTTGATACTGGAATTGACTGGGTTTTTTTTACTTAAGAAAAATTGATTTAATTATCTCACTGAACATTCAAAAAAATAAGTTCCTCTTTCAATATCTAATCTACAATTCAGTAGATAAGAAATTAGATTAGACGGAACACTTCACACACTGCTATTGATATGAACTTTTCATTTGATTACTAATTGCTGTTGTGTGTAATGAAAGGTGTGATCTGTAATAAATTAATAATAGCGCATATGTTTTTAATGATGTTGTTGTTGATAAGCTGATAAGTGATAAGGCATTTGGCAGACCATTATTTGTTGAGTTCTTTTTTTAACACAAAATAAGTATGTTTTCAAGCTCCAGACAATCTTATCATGCATTGAGTTTGAATCATTACATTCCCTTTGTTTTGTTTGTAGCCTACTTATATATCTTTGTTGGTACACTCATTATAAAAAATTACGCACGTCAATTGAGTAATTGAGAGCGTATTACTTGAATCACTTCCATAAATTAGTCACAGCAAATATTAATTTTTATTCAAGTATTAGTCTCGAATGCAAAGCTATTTCTACAAACTATAGTTGAAGAAAAAAACAGAAAAGCACAACATACCTATCTCACATCTTTGGTTTGAGATTTGAGTCTTTACCAGTCTATTATTTCTATCTCCTAGAAGTTAGCCACAGTCACTCGGTTCGGGTATTTATTGGGGTTGAAAAACCTACAATAAAAGGCAAAGGCCTTTCCCCTTTCCATTCATATTGGTATTAAAAATCATCAAGTCATAACCGTACAAATGTAACCCTACCGTACATAGGATTAAGATTAATTTCAATGAGGCATGGCCGAAGTTATGCTTTCAGACTCAAATAATATTTGATAGGTTAATAAACCAAGATCACCACTGTACTCTTGGCAGAAGTGGGGGATGACTCCGGGGAGAACCATAGGGTCCCATAGTTGTGGGATATTTGGGGATTTTTGTCGCTTGCGGTGTGACACATCGCGGGAAAAATTCCACCAACCATATTTTTATTTTTTCCACTTCTCTTTTGAGTTTTCTTTTTAACTTTTTATGTTTACTTGTTAGCTTTATTGACATAGTTTAACCCCCCTCGACAGGTTAGGAAACGTTTTTACGGCCATGCCTTTATTGCTTGAGCACAATTTTTTCCCCAAACGGGAAAAATATTTTGAACGTGGGATTTCTCCCTAAGTCGGACCCGCAGAAGTGGGAGTAGCAGACGATCGACAAAGGATCAGAAAAAATCCCATGTTTAGAATTTTTTCTCAAGAAAGTCCCATTTTATCTTACCAGCTGTTTCACTCGTGCTTCGCTACGATTCTTGTAGTCTTTAAAAACACAGATTTCTAATTTCATGATAAGCAGTCCTCCTAATCTATTGGGTAGCACAATGGCATTGCACTTTGGGGACCCAGGTTTAATCCACGGCGGGATCAGAAAATTTTCGACTTTGGGCTTGCAATTTGAGTAGCTACTTTAATGTCAGTAGCAAATGTTGCGAGTAGTGGTGATATTACCAGAGTAAAAAGATTAGAATTTTGAAGAGATGATTAGTGCAGGAGGATCTTAATAATACTGTGATACCCACAAAAATTAGGAAATTAATTAGGAGCTAAACGAACCCAAAACTTTTTTCGTTTTGCCGATTTTGTAAATAAAATGGGAATTTGGCCATAATTCGAAAAAGGTTTATCTGGTTTGTAGTTCTGGCACTTTTCCTAAGGTCAGAGACTTGAGGAGGGGGGGGGATAAAGCTAAGATAATTATAATAAAAATCTGGTGTGATATCATACGCCTTTCCTTGTCAATATATAAAATGCGTTTACTTATGTACGCGCGTGAGAACTATACTTCTTTTTAAAAGTAAATTTAATAATATTTCAAAAAAACATACTACCCCACCTGGGAGTGAACTCAGAACCTACCAACTATGAAACAGGGGCTTTGCCACTGAGCCACGATGTTCTATGGATAGAAAATACAATATTTAAATTTAACTCTCATCATTTTTTCATAGTTAACTCCATCTTCATCAATTTTCATAACTAACTTCATTTGTGTTAATTTTGTGTTACACTGATGCGGTAATAATTTTTTGTTATAGGTATGCGCGCATCTTAAAATTTCACTCTCATCATTTTTTTCATAACGCGCTTAAAGAAGTATAACTTAAAAAAAAAAATTATAATGGGCTGAAATCAGTATTCTTGTCAGCGAGACATGGCCGTATGAGCGTAACGTAACTATATCGATAGTTATTAAAAGTCACAATTATTCACAACTTAATTGGAATCCCAAGTTTCAATCTTCAAATTCGATACTTAAAACGTTTCCTAACCTGTCGAGGGGGTTAAAATATGTCAATAAAGTTAACAAGTAAACATAAAAAGTTAAAAACAAAACAAAAGAGAAGTGGAAAAAATAAAAATATGGTTGGTGGGATTTTTCCCACGATGTGTCACGCCGCAAGCGACAAAAATCCCAAAAAATCCCACAACTATGGGACCCTACGGTTCTCCCCGGAGTCA
>CM022880.1:32543026-32553790 GCA_012654025.1 Pachypsylla venusta
TATCAAATGTTCTATATCTATTACCGTTTCTTATAGTATTCTATGATTTTCCATACAAAAATCGAAAAATCCGCCGTACCTCGGCCGGTTGACCAGGTTGTAGAGTTTTGAATTCTACCAATAGGATGTCTAATATAAATTTGTTAAATAATAAATTTTCTGGGGTCTTAGGCTATGGTTTTGGAGGGGGTTCATTCCCATCAATTTTTCTATATCTCTTACCGTTTTGGCTAAACAATGAGTATTGTCAAAAATTTATTGTGCCCGATCCAGAATTCGAACTTGTAACCCTCGAATGGCGAGTCACAATTTTGCAAAATATGTCCTAAATGAAGAATAAAGATGTTACCTAAAACTTCCTCGCTTTGAGTTGATATGTTGTCGCGACAAATCTTAAGATATTGGCCAAAATTCGGAAAATTTTGAGCAAGACATTGGAAAATCGGCCGTAACTAAAATGGCCGAACAACACCGTGCCTATTACCTTCCCCGGGTAAAAACAAATAAGTGTGCAAAGTTTTGTGCAATTCCGAGCTATAGTTCGTAAGTTATAAGCGAACAAACAAACAAAATAAATAACCAACCAAACAAACAGATATTCACTTTTATATATATAGATTTCATTCAAATCAATCATCGATAAGTGCTCTTTCAGCTCGGACAATTGGAATTTTAAAATTGAAGTGGGAGTTTTTTTTTTTTTTTAAAAAAAAAAAAATCGTCGATTCCAAGAATGAACATTGAAAATAAACAACCAAGAAAGTGAAACCCGTGAACAAAAAAAAAATTCAAAAATCTGTTTTTTAAAAAAGTTTTCTTTTAACGTATATGAAGTTCACCAATACCATGAACTGACGGTAAAAATAACGCAGACAGCTATTCTGCTATATTATTATGTTTGTGTTACTGATGTAATTATAAAGATTCACAAAGATCTGGGGGCCCATGTCAATCTTTAACCTCCAAGATTAGATGTATGATCAAAAAAAACGTTTAGAAGCAAACAACAACTTATTTAGAGTTGCAGTCTGATACATCAGGTTACCATAGAAAACCATGATGCCATTTTGATAACATAAGGTTGAGTTTTTCGTCATTTTTATTTTTTGCACCTTTTTAAAGTTATAATATTAGTAGTAGTAATAAAATAATTGTATTTATTTTTTAAAAAAAATATTACAATAGGTTGGCAACAAAATACATTCAATACAAATACAATTTTACGCTACAAAATATAACAATATTACTATGTAACATCCGTTACCAAAAATTTAAAATTAACAAATAAATTACCCATATAATAATCATGTACGTGTACTTCGTAAACGTTTTTAAATCATATTTTTTCCTAGTCATTTCTGATAAAAGCTCTCAATTTTAATGCCGCCTGAACATAAAAATATATATTATTTATATCTTGTCTAGATGGGTTTTCAACAATGTTTTTTACTTTTAATCTGAGCAGCGACCCTGATTCTATCTATAGGACCCCATTGTAGTATATAATTGGAAATATTTGCTTTCATGTCTACGTTTTGGTTTAAGCTCTTTATAAAATGCATAGTAAGATGATTGCTCAAACCTAGGGAATATAGAATATACAAAATACCACATAAGGATATTGGGGCCTGACATCCTCACGTCCCGGTCCACCTGAGCTGATGGTATTAAAACTATGCGATTAGCTACCCCCCGGTATTAACATATGTTGCATAGCAAGAGATTATGCAGGGTATTTTAGTACTGGAGAAAATAGGGCAGGAAACAACATGTCACCCTATCCAACAATGATTTCCTTTTCCTTGAACAACAGTCTACGCAAATTGAATTTACACATTTTAGAAGACTATGACAAACCAGTTATTTAAATAACTGTTAACTTGACACAGTTTCCTGTGGATAGGGGGAATGAAAAAGAATACTTCCAAGGCACCCAAGTCCATGCCAGTCGTAAAAGGCGACTAAAGGAAGGGTCGGAATGTCGGAAACAATATCTTTTCCATTACTTATGCAGAAAGCAAGGCGAAGCTACTGCATTATCTGTAAGGATTCTCAAGTACAACAACTCATGGCGAGTTGTTGCAAACCAGCCCCATGGCTATTAACCTATGATGATGATAATTTGATTATGATGAAAGTTAAATGTAACGATAGATGTACGCTAAAAAATATCGAAAAAAATATGGGGATGGACCCCTAAAACCACAAGCTAGGCCTCAGAAAAATAATGAAACTTAAAATTTTCCAATCGAGCTACGGTGCTAGGTAATACTCAAGGCATTTCTATCATCTTTCCCTTAATCTCTATTTTTATTTGGTTAAATACTCAAATTAACCCTAGAATGACCAGGGGAGGGGGGGGGGGCAAAATTTGCCCGCGGTTTAAAAAAAAAGCCCAGATTTTTTTTTTATTTGGTACCAGGGGCTTGATATCCAATTGTCAAAGATATGATTTATTTACCTATGGTAATGGTGGAATAAGCCCTTCTACTGATAGCTTGTGGAAAAATCAGCTTTTCTGGAGCGCGGGCAAATTTTGCCCCCCCCCTTTGATACAAAAAATTTAAAAACTAAATGTACACTTTTTGTTTTCCACCTCATTGTATCTCTGGAAAAATAAATTGTTAAAGCCATTGTGCCTTTTAAAATGTACTCTGCCGACTTTTTTGGCCATATTGATAAAAAAGTCAGCAGAATGGACTACTAAAAAACATAGCGAATCCATAGTATCTTGTGTCATTTGTATAGAAATCATAGACTTAGACTATAAGGGGGTCAGTTGGGCAAATCAAATGATAGATAATGGTTTTATTTGTTACTTTTCTTAATTTTTCTTATATTTTTGAGTTCCTAATGAAAATAAATAAATAAGGTTTCTACTGATAGCCTGTGGAAAAATCAGCTTTTCTGGAGCGCGGGCAAATTTTGCTCCCCCCCCTTTGATACAAAAAATTNTCTTACTTGGTACAAAAAATTTAAAAACTAAATGTACAGTTTTTGTTTTTCACCTCATTGTATCTCTGGAAAAATAAGTTGTTAAAGCCATTGTACGTTTTAAAATGTACTCTGCCGACTTTTTTGGCCATACTGATAAAAAAGTCAGCAGAATGGACTATTAAAAACATAGCGAATCCATAGTATCTTGTGTCATTTGTATAGAAGTCAAAAACTCAGACTTGGGGGTCAGTTGGGCAAATCAATTGATAGATAATAATATGAAAAACCAGACGATATATAAGCTGGATTCATAAAAATAGATACATAGACGATAATATGCTGCGATCTTGCGGACATTTCAAACACTCACTGAGTTCGGTGAAATAACCGCCCATTGGGTAGGGATTACTTAAGAGTTACAATGAATCCGTACCTCTTCACCAAGCACTGGTGATGGTTAAGTCTCTGCCTCTCAAATCCAAGGGTCCCGGGTTCAATTCCTAGCTATGCTTAACTGATGAGTTCTAACAAGAACGAAACACGTGTGTTAGGCTGCTTTGTGGATAGGTATTTATACATTGTTCTATCTGCGTTGACAAATCAAGGTAAATGTTAAAAATATATTCATGGTTTAGATTAATTGTCACTAAATGGTTCCACTTAAATTCGTTGATAGATAATGGTTTCACTTTGTTACTTTTCTTAATTTTTCTTATATTTTTGAGTTCCTAATGAAAATAAATAAATAAGGTTAGTCATCTACACTATGACAATCAGTCGGCAAACTTATGTTAAAGGTGATTTTTGATGATCAAGTTTTTTTCTTTTTTTTTTTTCCAATTTTTCCTTGTTTTTTCAAGTCCATAATTTCAAATAAAGATTTTAATTTCATTTTATTTACTTTGAAAGATAATTATCAACATAGTTTTTCTTATTTAAACTGATTTTATAGCTAAAAACTACCGCGGACACTTTTTGTCCCCCCTTGGTCTTACTTGTGACCAAAAATACCTTGGTCATACTAGGGTTAATAAGAAGTAAATCCTCATTCAGGTGGGGAAAAAACCACGATTCCACACCATTTTTCAATATTTTGGATTCATAGTTTTGTTTATACTATTTTTCATTCTCGTAACTTTTGCTTTTGATTTTAGTTAGAGAGACTGCAAGCTGAAAATGCTTCGGAGTGGGGCAAAAGAGAAAGACTAGAAACGGAAAAATTAAGTTTGGAGCGGGACAATAAAAAGTTGAGAAATGAACTCAGAGATGCAATGGAACGGTTAGAAAGAAGAGGCAAAAGTCAACCATCTGCTGACACCGAACTTAGAACTTTGCAACAAGAATGTAACGATAGAGGAAAAGTAAGAACCGGTTAGCCATCTGACAGGAAATCCCTGATAAGAAATATGGATTTTTTTACGAGCCTCGGTAGCTCAGTGGTCACAGCGTTTGCCTGGTAATCCAGGGGTCGTGGTTTAGAAACTCAGCCGGGTCATGGTATGTTATTTTCTATATGAGATTTTTTTTCTACATAATATTACGGCTTAGGCTTACTGCTTGCAGAAAAAGACCCTTAAGAATCCTCAAAAGCATATAACCTAAACATTAAATATAAGTATCCATGATGTATAATATAAACTAATAATGTTAAATTACTTCTATTAATAACAAATCATGATCAATGAATCAAATCAATCAAGTTTAAACGAGGTAATCGACGTGGTAAAAGCTTTAAAAAAAATTTTTTTAGCACTTTGAAATTCCGGGCCCTCCAAAAAAAACCGGCCCGGGGGGGATTCTCACCATTCCCACCCCCTTCTCGGTAGGCCTGCCCTTAAGACTGTATAATAAGTGTATTATTATTATTTAAATCTCGTTTGTTGAATCACCCACATTTTTCTGGTTTTTTAATTTCAAGTTTAATATCCATATAGATCATCTTACGTCAAAATTAAGATCAGTCTCATACAGATTAAAACATATACGATTTTCTGTACCTCAAAATATTATGTGGATTTTGTATAAAGTCTTTTTGAGGGTTTGGTCAGATATGCTTTGACAGTTTATGGTTTGGCATCAATTACCCGTTTAAAAACGATTTCTGGTATTCAAGGAGTCTGTTGTAAATAATATTTTTAAAAGAAATAATTCCTATTGGGACAGAGCCCTTCATATATTTGATCTTCATAAATATTTAATTATTGTAAAACATTTCAATAATAAGAGTTATAGAGAAAAAACATCTATTCCATATAAATTGAGAGATCAGAAATATAAAGTACCGAAGGTAAACTCTAATTATGGTAAAAGATTACCTAAATATTTTGTACCGGTGTTTTTGAATTCGATTGACCAATCATTGTTAAATACTGAGTTTGATACTCGGGAACAATTGGAGTCGGGGATATTGAAGTACATACGTCAATAGTTTGTCAGAGCATACAGAGTTTAGATTCTATACCTACAACACTGTATTATGTTCTAACAATGTATCAAATGTCCAAGTATCTAGTTATATTTATTATACCTATCCTGATTTTAAGTAATTGAAATTGTAAATTCCCAACTTAGAAGCTAGACCGTCTAGCTTAGGGAGGGAAATTCTAATTGTGTATATTGTTTGAATTTTATATAATAAACATTTTTCTACATTCTACATGACATATCTCATATCTCTCCCTATGTCAAGATGAATTGCGAGTTAACGCTATCTGGTTCGATTCTAGTCTGGGACAAATATACTATAATTTTGGTATGGAACCCTATGTATGACTGACAGTGACGAAAAGGTTGGGGACACAATTAGACCCCAAATGAACCTACATACAAAAATTCATAAAAATCGGTGGGAGCAGACAGATACTATTAATTTTTTTCTGGGCAACTAAGCTAACTTAAATATGGATTAATTGAAAGTAGAAGGTTAATTTTCACGATTTAATGGTGGGAAAAACGAGAAAACTCACTTTTAAATGTTTAATTCACAATTTTATTGCTTGAAAATCGACGAAACTTTCGAGAAATCAAATGTTTATTTGGATTTTTTTTTAAGATGCAGAGATTTTTTTTTTTTTTTTTTTTTTTTTTTTTTTTTTTTTTTTTTTTTTTTNCCATATGGTGCAAGAGTTTTTAGGGAGCGACTTTATGAGAAGAACAAGTTTAATCGAGGCATGGCCGATCAAAACGTTTCCTAACCTCTCTGGGGGGCGTTCATCTTAAAGCTTATATTGATAAAATAAACAAACTTGCACTGGATATTCAAACCTAGTAACTTTTGCTATTCATGTTGGTACAACTATGGTTTCCGAACAAAACAAAGATGTCTACTTCAGTTCAATATATTCAAATTCAATAACCTTCAAAAAGTACGGAAGAAAAAGTTTTTTTTTTTTTTCAAAATAAATTAAAATTAAATTGAATTAATTATTCTCCCACCCCTAAAACGTTTAACAAGACTTCTTAAATTATATAAAACCACATTTTTAGTTTGTAACTTGCTCTAAAAAAAAATTAATAGTATCTGTCTAGAACCAAATCGGTTAACGCTAAGTATCGAAAGTGCCGCTCACGGCGCCAGCGTGCGAGAGGCGACAGACAGTTATTATTCGGTTTATACTCCCCAAATGTTTGGGGAGTATTTTTTTTTTTATTCAGTAAAATAATAAGCCTAAGTGTCACATTGGCAGAGTTTTTTGACGCATCTGTTGGTATCACATTTCTTTTCTTTTTTTAAAGGAATTGGCAGAGCTGAAGCACGTTTACGGGAAACTTAAAAAGTCAATGATGGATAAGACGACAGAACTATCGCATTGTATGAGACGCGCTGAACAGTATGAGTCAGAAGTGAAAAGGTTAAGATGCAGAGTTGAAGAACTGAAGAGGGAACTTGCGGCGGCCGAAGATGAAATAGATTTGACAACCAATAATAATAAGTGAGTCGGTGGGAACTCAAGAGGCGATGTTTGTTTGCATGAAAAAAAAGGAAAAAGGACTCGTCACAAGGAGATTATAAATTTGCTTAAATTTTACTGATTTTAAGAGTAAAAACGTATAATATCTCAAAATTTGAGGGAAGAGGGGTAATTTTTTTTTGTGACGATTCCAAAGGTTCATTATTGAAAATAATAAACCAAAAATCTAAAATATAGTTTTTCTGTTTGCCAGTACATTTGTCTGTGACAGGCACTAACGCCAAAGACAAACAAGACCCACGATGGCCGGTTCTACGCATCAGGATGACCTGGAATGCATACCATCACAGTTCCAGCCAAGGGCCATCAAACCCTTTTCGGTTACCTCATATCAAACTTTTTCTACCATTATACTAAGCCTGGATGTACAAATGTAGCCAACGATCTTACCACGTTGAATACACCAATTCCCATCAGATCACTGAAGTTAAGCAACGTCGGGCGTGGTCAGTACTTGGATGGGTGACCGCTTAGGAACACCACGTATCGTTGGCTCTTTCTTCCGGCCCAACCCAGGCTGGATGAGGTCAATGTGGGTAGCTGGTTTGCAAGTTTCCAGCGAATGGAGGGTAAAACCCCCGTCTTGAATGATCAATAGATGTTAAAGAGACGTTAAGCCAAATAAAAAAAAAAAAAATGGAGAAAATAGTTGATTTTAAGAGGAACACCGCTACCACAACAACAACAAACAAGACCCTTCCTCACGATGGCCTGGAACAACACCATTACAGTTCCAGCCAAAGGCCCTCAAACATTTTACATTTACCTCATTTACATTTACATTAACCTCATTTTACTCAACCTATCATCATTATTGTCCACCGTGACAAGCAATAATAATAGGATATCAACCTATTTCTAGCATTATTCCTAAGCTGGATGTAAAAATGAAAAAAACTAGTTTATCATAAGAGGAACACCAATACAACAAAACAAACTGGACCCCCAATGAGAATAACAAGCATCATTAAAATCATTCGACTTCAAGTGACCGAAGTGTCGGGGCCAAACACGGAGGGTTAAAATAATCCTGACCTTGTTCAAGGTTAATTCTCGATTTGAACTAGTTAAGATATTGTACGCATGAGCTGTTAGCAGGCTAGGGCTAAGCAATTCCTTGTCTTTTCCTTAATATTGCGTGTGAGTAAGTTTAGGGGGGGATTTATAATTTGTTTAAGTCCTATTGTTCATCAACCTCAAAGCAAGCTCCTAAAATTTGTGTGATTTATTAACTAAATTACCAGTGAGATACAGTCCATTGTAAAAATACCGATCCAAATAAAAATTAACAGGGCTTAGAGGATAAGTAGACAACAGGTGCCGCTACCTCAAAATAAGATAGTTTTCTACTACCATATCAAATCGCAATGGGTAACTAACTATTGATACAGAGAGGGGTTTTCTGTTCCAATACCATCACAGCCCAAACAGTAAATATATAAATCAGACATCTGTATGTACCTATGTATGTATGAGGTAGGGGTAGGCGGATAAGTAGACAACAGGTGCCGCTACCTCAAAATAAGCTAGTTTCCTACTAGCATATCAAATCGCAATGGGTAACTATTGCTAAAAAGAAGGCTTAGAGGAGTTTCCTTGAACTAGACAACGCCTAGAGGTCAACCTTTAAGCCCCTCCACAAAGTTTTTTGGATCTTTTAACATAACCCTTCCATTGTGTGTGAGTGATTACAGCAAGGCAATTTTGAATCGCGATATTGACCTCAACTTGCTATCGCTTTAACACAGTCGCCCTTAACCGCTCTAAAGTATCAAATGGTTAGGGTTATTCTTATTTTTTTGTGATCACCAAAGTTACAAAACTGTCGCCGCGGTCTGGGTTTTCCAATAATTATAATCTATAGATATGATTCTTCTTTGTTTAATAGGAAATTCCAGAGAAGTAATGATGAACTCCAAGAGCAAGTTGATAGTCTTAATGTACAATTAGAACATTTGAATACAAGGTGAGTAAAACTCTCAATCTATAATATCGTTACACTAAGTTTGATTCTTAGATTGAATTCGGGCTCTATAAGGCTCTGCGAAACTTTACTTGGTATGTGCTTAAAAACACACTCAGCGATTCGGTTTTTATTTCCTTAATCGTGAAAAAACGCCGTACTTTCGTGGGTCTCTGCTATCTTGGGAATAGAGGGCTGAGTTTAGGCAGACTTCAACAAGCATTTTTTTTTNTTTTTTTTTTTTTTTTTTTTTTTTTTTTTTTTTTTTTTTTTTTTTTTGAACCTAACCCAGTACTACAAACTTGGTGTTCAATTCTATTAAATTATATCGCTTTTGTACAAAATTTTATTTATATCGGACAAAATTGTGCAAAAATTTTAATTTCCATATAAAAATAGGAAAAACGGCCGTAACTCGAAAACGGTTGGAGAGTTTTTAAGTTCGAACCCGAGTCTCCCGAGTGCAAGACCTGGGCAGTTACCACTAAACCATGGATGCATGTTTTTGATAGAAGATTAAAGAGATTTTCTTTTTATATATATAAGGCAATGTTCTGAGTAACTGATTAACGTAGAGCCGAAACTATTAATGCTACAGACTTGAAATTTGGCAGGGACCTTTGTTGCACCATGCAAGTGTGCAAGTGCACTAAGAAAGGATTTTTCAAAATTTTAATTTTAAGGGGTAGAAATCGCGAAAAGTAAACAATCCCCATAAGAAATACATTGAAGCAAAAGAGATAGTATGATACATCATTTAAAATATGCGCGGGCGAAGCCGCGATCGGTGGATGCTAGTTAGTACATAAGGCTCTTTGTAATGATGTGATGTCCACAAATTGTGAAGATGCCGTTGTACACCTTACCACAAAGAAAACTCTACATTTACATATTTGTGCTCAAATTTCAATTCATTGTTATTTTCTAAATTATTAGAATTTTTTCAGTAAAATGGCAAGTTTTTCTTCAACATTTCTCACATAATTATCAAACAAACGTAAGCCATTATCAGATTTGATAAACATTTGAGCAGTTCGTTTTTCATTGTAAGAGAATACACCAACAGTTTCGTACGCTATTTGTTTCACGAAATGTTCCGCAAACGAAATCAATTCTAAATTACTCAACAGAACACAGCTGGAAATAATTCCATTCTTTTGTAGAGATGTATAAATGTTTTTAATAAATAATATAAATTGTTTAGCTTTTCTCAGTTCAGATTTAATTTTCTCATTCAACGTGTTATCTTTTATATTGGAATTTTGAATTGATTCGTCATTTTTTAAATTATCTATGATTAACTCGAATTGATATTTGATTAAACATAATTTTTTGCCAAATATTCTAAAAAATGGTAGAAATTCTTGACAAATGTTGACTAATGTTGAAATGGTTAAAGCTTTATAACGAGAGATTGAGTTGAGAGTTGACATTTCTGTAACGATATCGTCTGGATGCGCTTGATGATTTTTCTTCGATTTTTTATTCTGACTTTTATAATGAGACGATGAACGTTTTAGGGGAATTGAGGCCATTTATTTAATTATTGTTTTGATTTAGGTATATAAAAAACAAATTTTCTTATAGTTTTGATTTAGGTATATAAAAAATGAATCTTTTTATTGTTTTGATTTAGGTATATAAAAAATAAATCTTCTTATAGTTTTGATTTAGGTATATAAAAAATAAATCTTCTTATGGTTTTGATTTAGGTATATAAAAAATGAATCTTCTTATTGTTTTGATTTAGGTATATGAAAAATAAATCTTCTCATTGTTTTGATTTAGGTATATAAAAAATAAATCTTCTTATTGTTTTGATTTAGGTATATAAAAAATAAAAAGATTTAGGTATATAAAAAATAAATCGTGAGATTTAATTATAAAAAAAAA
>CM022880.1:32587951-32601308 GCA_012654025.1 Pachypsylla venusta
ACAGGGTGATTCAGGTTGTTTGTATCATGGGAATAGGAGTTGTAGAACATGAAAAAAGAATCACTTTTTACAGGAGTGACTTTTTTGTTTAGGCCTTAGTTTGGGAGTTATCGCTAAAAACGTGATTTTTTTTGATAAGCTCATAAGTCCTTTAAAAATGGTCCAGTTGTCAATAATGATCTGAAATGCTAATTTTAAGCTAAATTTATTTAGTTCTACACATTGACTTGCTCCGAATCAATGTAACAAAATAACGGCCATTTACAGTTTTCAAATTTGATTTTCTTGAAAACCACTCCATGGAATTTTAAGACTTCTTCAGATGCAACTGGAGTATGTTAAACTAAGGAGTGCATGTGGCCCCAAAAATAGTAGTCCAGGGGGTTTAAATCGGGGGATCTTGCTACCCAACTTCTAGGTCCACCCCTTCCAATCCATCTTCCAAATGGAATACAGTTCGAGCGAGCCTAGAATAGCAAAAGGTAAGTTTTTTAATAGAAATTTTACCTACTGCTGGCCAATAAGTTAGCATCAGTGATTAAGTTTCAATGCTTTTTACATTGGTTAACAGCCGTTCGGCAATAAAAAAGGCATAAGGGTTAATATTTCGGAAAAGTGTTCCAAGTAAAGTTTGTAGTGATTTTTATTTCTACAAAAATGAGATAAAAAAAATAAAATTTCATGGAGTGGTTTTCGAGAAAATCAAATTTGAAAATTCTAAATGGCCGCCATTTTGTTACATTAATTCTGAGCAAGTCAATGTGTAGAACTAAATAAATGCAGCTTAAAATTAGCATTTCAGATCATTTTAATTATCAAAAAAAAAAATCACGTTTTTAGCGATAACTCCCAAACAAAGGCCTAAACAAAAAAGTCACACCTGTAAAAAGTGATTCTTTTTTCATGTTCTACAACTCCTATTCCCATGATACAAACAACCTGCATAACCCTATATTTTCCCATGTTTCAGATCTTTATTTTAGATACATAAAACGGACATTATTCACATCCCAGGGGTGGATTTAAGACTATATCTTAGGAGGAAGGGCGGTGCAGCACTTTGGGAGGGGATACTTCCGGAGGGTATGGAATACCCCCAAGTACAGGAGGCCGCCTCTGGGGAAAATTTTGAATAATTAGGAGTCAAAATGTGAAAATCTGTACTTTAAAACTACAATGTTGTTTCATATGCAAGTGACTAAAACTATAACATTTTTTTAAGAACATCATGCAAATACCATGGAAAATTTCAAAACTCCACATAAAGCCGTTCAAAAGATATTCAGGTGGTCTCGGACTTTTGGGACACCCTGTATATATGAAGATAAAGATAGTTAATAATATTAGAGAAAGTAAAGTAAAAATACATATTTTTAATAGTATTAATTAATATTAAAATATTGTGCAATAGGTCCCTTCTTTGGTTATAAAATTTCGCCATTAAATTAAATTATGGCGCATGAGAGTTACCAGGAAATTTTAATGTTCTAATACTGTTAATGAGAAATAATTAACATGATTTAAAAGGTATCCAGATTAAAATGTAAAAGAAAAATTAAATAGTGTAAAATAAGAACAAAATATAAATATATATATATATATAGGGTGTCCATAAAGTCTCACCCCACCCCCCGTATCTCGAGAATGGCTGAAAATATAAGAAAACGCAAAAACGCGTATACCTTAGATTTTAGAGGGATTAATTTTGCCTCGCCAGCCGTTTAGGCTGGGCACCGACTGGCTTCAAAATCTTAAATGAGAAGATATATAAGTGACACCTTGTTTTAAAGGTCTCGTTAATACGAGTTCATTACAGAAAACCAGAGCTCTCTATGATCTACCGTTCACGAATTACGGGGTGGAACCTGTGACACATTCCCTTCCGCGGCCGCACCGAAGTGGTAGGTAAAAATGCCTAGAAATATTTTTTTATGATCCCAAATAAGTAATTTAGTANCACCTTGTTTTAAAGGTCTCGTTAATACGAGTTCATTACAGAAAACCAGAGCTCTCTATGATCTACCGTTCACGAATTACGGGGTGAAACATGTGACCCATTCCCTTTGCGGCCGCACCGAAATAGTACGTAAAAATGCCTAGGAATAATATTTTATGATACCAAATAAGTAATTTAGTAAAAAATAGTGTTGCAACAAGATGGTTGTCCCGCCCACTTAGACCGCAGAGTTCGAGCTTTCTTAGACCAAAATAATCAAAACAACTGGATAGGTTTGGTCTAAGAAGGCTCAATTTCCGCGGTCAAAGAGGGCGGGACAACTATCTTTTTTACTAAATTACTTATTTGGGATCATAAAAACTTATTTGTAGGCATTTTTACGTACCATTTCGGTGCAGCCACAAAGGGGATGGGTCACATGTTCCACACTGTAATTCGTGAACGGTAAATCTTAGAGAGCTCTGGTTTTCTGTAATGAACTCGTCTTAACGAGACCTTTAAAACAAGGTTTCACTTGATATACCTTCTCATTTTGAAGTCAGTCGGTGCCCAGCATAAACAGCTAGCCGAGGCCAAAAAAATTTCAGTTTAAAATAATCCCGCTAAAATTTAAGGGATAGTGTTTTTACGTTTTCTTATATTTTCAGCCATTCTCGAGATACGGGGGGTGGGGTGAGACTTTATGGACACCCTGTATAGATATATTGCTTAGCTATTCTATGTAAATATATCTNTAATTCGTGAACGGTAGATCCTAGAGAGCTCTGGTTTTCTGTAATGAACTCGTATTAACGAGACCTTTAAAAAAAGGTGTCACTTGATATACCTTCTCATTTAAGATTTTGAAGTCAGTCGGTGGCCAGCCTAAACGGCTGGCCGAGGCCAAACATTTTTTAATCTAAAGTTAATCCCCTTAAAATCTAAATTAAAAAATACCGTGCATGTATCCAACTCGCACAAGGTTCCCTTATAATTGTTTTAGTTAAAAATGCAGGGTGTAACTTAAATTACGACATTACATTTAAGAGATTATTTCTAAAGCCCAAAATGAAAGGAATTTTTTATATACCACGGTATTTAGGATATCTAAGGGATACGTGTTAATATATCCCCCTAAAATCTAAGATACGTGTTTTTGCGTTTTCTTATATTTTCAGCCATTCTCGAGATACAGCAGGTGCGGTGAGTCTTTACGGACACCCTGTATATATAGTTCTTGTTTTATGTGAACCAAACTTTGTATACAAATGGAGTCGATACGTAATAATAAATAGTGTTTTTTTTTAAAAAAAACAAAAAACAAAAACAAATATGAAAATAAAATTATTTCATCCTTTGGAAACGACTACAATCTACGAGCAACTACGAGCGACTCCGAGAGACAAATCCAACTTTAATAGGATTTGAAGCTAGTAGTGTGTAATCGCTTAAGGTCGCTTTCAAAAAACAACTGGGATAAGTTATTTATTCATTCGAAAAATAATAAAGAAAATAGGTAGTTATACTAATTTTTTTCAATTTCTGACTTCAATAATTTACTAAAGACTAAAATAGTGTGCTTTATAAACATGATTTTTTTTTTTTCTTTTTAATTTGGCTTAACGTCTCTTTAACATCTATTGGTCATTCAAGACGGGGGGTTTTACCCTCCATTCGCTGGAAACTTGCAAACCAGCTACCCACATTGACCTCACCCAGCCTGGGTTGGGCCGGAAAAATGAGCCAACGATAAGTGGTGTTCCCAAGCGGTCACCATCCAAGTACTGACCACGCCCGACGTTGCTTAACTTTAGTGATCTGACGGGAACTGGTGTATTCAACGTGGTATGATCGTTGGCAAACATGAAAATGTTCCAAAAGTTCCACATAATTCGTTATTTTTCAAAAGGAAAAAAAAAATAATAATAATAATAAATATATTAACTACATACAGGATGATCACAGACATCCAGAGGTGGCGGGTAAGACCTTAGGGCTAAATCTAACTTATTCCATAGAACAGACCTTTTTTTTTTAGCCACAGTGATGAGGATCGCGGTAGAAAGATTGATTAAAAACCGCCAATTCAGCTCATGGGTTTATAAATTTACTGGCTTAAGAAAAAAAATACCCCCNCCCCCCCCCCCCCCCAAATTTTATTTTTTGTTTCATGGCACATGGTGTACGCATAATACAAAAAGCGAATTGAAAAAAAAATCTTTACTACGGTCGTCCGCTATACTTGTGCCCCTTGGCGTTGACTGATTCTGATTAAATTACTAAAGAAAATATTTTGTGGTCAATTCCATAGGGATTCATTATTGAAAATAATAAACTGACATAGGTCAAAGTATTCATATATTAAAAAAAAAAAATATTCCAGTTTCTGTATAAGGACGAAAAAAAGAACATTGCCTAATGAGTCCAGTCAAGTTCAATATTCGACCACTTTTTCAAGAAACTAAGGGATTATGCGAATGCACTGCAGATATGTATTTCACATATCCCCCTACAAAATGTTGGTATTTCATGAATCACCCTCTGCTATAAAATATTGAACAGTAGAAGTAAAAAAATAAATGTACATCCGCTATACTATACAGGGTGTCCCAAAGGTTCGAGACCGCTTGAATATCTTTTGAACAGCTTTATGTGGAGTTTTGAAATTTTGGTGTGACCAATTTTTTAGGGGCGGGTCCCATGTGGCCCCCAGGGGGTCCAACTTTTGTTTTTTAAATACGATACATTTTCAGAAAGATAATAAAATTGGAAGTACTTTGCAAAAAAAAATTACACGTCTAGCGTGTTAAATTTCAAAATGGCAGCCACTTAAAATTTCCAAGATATGACTTCCAAGAGTGTCTAAACTAGGCGAATTTTTTGCAATGGTATATTGAATGATTGCATAGGATACCAACGTTGAGGAACCTGCTTTTTAGAATAATTCGCCCAGTTTTAGACACTTCGTCTAAGCGAATTATTTCTAAAAGTTGGCAAAGTGTCTAAAACTAGGCGAAACTATGTCTAAAAAGCAGGTTCCTCAACATTGGTGTCCTATGCAATCATTCAATATTCCATTGCAAAAAATTCGCCTAGCTTTAGACACTTTTGGAGGTCATATCTTGGAAATGGCCGCCATTTTGAAATCAAACACGCTAGGCGTGTAATTTTTTTTGAATTTCCTACTTCCAATTTTATTGTCTTTCTGAAAATGTATCACAAGATGGGTGTTCGTATTTAAAAAACAGAAGTTGGACCCCCTCGTGCCACATGGGACCCGCCCCTGAAAAAATTAGTCACACTATCAGGTGGTTTAATTTGGGCTATAACACCATACAAAATTTCAAAAATTCACATAAATCTGTTCAAAAGATATTCACGCGGTCATGGACTTTTGGGACACCCTGTATACGATTACACAGAAATTAATAAAATTTTATCAAAAACACAGTCAGTACAAATTTGTCGGAGCTTCACAATAAATAACTTAAAATGAGATGAATAGAGACTTAACTTAAAATCCAATTATTTTCTACGATTGCAATAATTTACGTTTTATGGAAGAGAAAGTAAAAATCATAATGATTCCTTTGTTTGGTGAGAGAGGATTTTTAATAATTTGAGAATCATCTATCTTGAGGGCTACTGAGGAGGTGTTACTCATTCTAGATACAGATCCCCCATTGCTTTCTTTTCACTCTATTTTACTGTTCCAACATTTGGTATGAATTTCTGAGAGACTGGGATGCTAAAGTGCCAAACTCGATTTTTTTTTTAATTTTCCGGGAAAGAAGGAGAGATACAAAAAATAAATATTCTCACCAAAGTTTCATCATATCAAAGCTGATAGATTTCTGATTTTGGTGGTTTTCATAAATTATGAAAGCTTCAATGTGGTATGACATGTTACAAAAGTATGTCTGGATTAAAAAAAAAAAAAAACGATCGGAAATTGCGAAATAAAATTAAAAAAAAACAAACAAATGAATAGACGACTTTAAATGCAATGAAAACTAAATGATGTCATTACAATTACTATAACACCAGGTTTGCCTACCATATAGGCAAACTAGGCAACCGGGAAAAAAAATGTATACATATATAGACGTGCATTTTTGTGTATATGATTATGCGAAAAATAGGGACATATTTGTGATTTGGTATGTTGAAGCTTACAGTTACATGATTAGGTGAAGTATAAATAACGAAATTAGCCATGATCTAGTTTGTAATATTTTTACAAAACAAGTTGTGATTATCTCGTAATAATCCTGTGATATCGTTGATTTAAAAAATGTGTAATGATACTAATTTTTTAAATGTATAGTGACTTATGTTACATTCTTGAGTGAAAAATTCTAATTAAAATTGTGTGGATCTAACAAAAAGGTTTAGTGTCCATTACTTCTGTTGTAAATACATATAAATGACTCTGAATTGTTCAATATTAACCAGAGGAAAATTCATGGCCAGATTTTGATTGAAAAAATCATGAATTTCACTACTAGGAGGGATAACTATTCAGTATTAAATTACATATTATATTCAGGGGGCGGCAAAATTAATTTTGCCTAGGGCGGCAAATTCTCTTGAGCCGGCACTGTATAACACTATTATCCTCATGATGGCTGGTTCTACGCATCAGCACGACCTGGAACGTATACCATCACAGTTCCAGCCAAGAACCATCAAAACAGACCCGTTGAGAGGGGCGGGGGAAATGGGGAGAATACCCCCAGGCCCGGGTTTTCCTAAGAGACCCGGTGAGATTTTTTTTCTTCTTAATAATACGAGGTGTGGCTATTAAATAACGAGACTGGTTAAGAAAAAGGGTTTTATTATAAAAATTATTCTACATTCAAATGCTCCCCTCGCCACACACCTTTCCATACGTTTTTTCCATTGATCGAAGCAGTGCTGGAAGTCTTTTTTGGTGAGGACCTTTCGGAGCTCAGCCTTTTTTGGCTTTACCGCTTCCATCGACTCAAAGGTCCCTTTCAAAGCAAATTTGATCTTCGGAAACAAAAAAAAGTCGCACGGTCTGACAACAAATAGTAGGTCTGGTTGACAGTCTGACCCTCTGGAACCCATTCAGTCATCCCGATACCGTTAATGTCGAAAAAAAAAAAAAAATCAACATTGTCTTGAATTTTCATTTGAGGCGAACTGGGCGCTGGTCATCTTCAGTGCTCTCTCAAAAAAAATGTATGGAAATTTTTTTAGAAGTTTTACAAAAAGTTATGCCCCAGAACCGCTTTCGCATTACTTCAGGGCACTCCTTTTTACAGCCATGCCATTCTGGAAACGAGAAAATTCGATCAGAAAATTTTCGCTCCAGATGCTCTTAACAACTCGACCACGAGAACCTAATTCTACCATTTTTCCAAAACTGACTTTAGAAATAGGGAGAAAGAATTGATTTCGGAAGGTTTTCCGATACAAAATTACTATTAGCAAATTGCTTTCAATTTTTAATGAAAAATCGATAGGTACAAATTGCTGCACTGAATAGGAAATACACAATGAGAGACCTACATTATCTGGTACGATCATGGCTTTACTAAGTCTTCCGACGACTCATTCAGGCCCCCAAGATGGTTGGTTCTTCGTACCGGGGCTACCCGTGCCCTCGGGCATGGCCAAAGACCATCAACACCGTTCCGACGATAACTCACTGTGTTTTTCCTCCGTTGGACCCAGCCGTGCTGCTCCAGATACTTCCTCAAAGAGTTGGTATATAAATCCTTGCTATACCCTGAAGTATCTGATCGTTGTCGTCTATGTATGCTGGTTGCTCATGATGTAAATCATGAGCAGCCAGCAACTATCCATCAAACCCAACTAATCTAGAGCTGCCAGCGTTATGGACAGATCCCGTTTGAGACGCTGCCTTTCTTGGCCTGGAGACACAGTGAGAGTCGTTGAGAACGTTAACAACAACAACAACGACTCATTCAATAAAATCTTCGCAACTCGCAACCAACAACAAAAAAATATCTGATCTTTACATAATTTGGGTTCAAATCCTACCAAAAATTATATTCACGTCCTTAGGAAAAAAAATACGACTATGTACAACAGAGGTTCCCAAACTGGGTGGGGGGGGTGAAGGCAAGCCAAGGGGGGCGCGAGACCAGTTGAATTATTATCATTTAGTTAAAATATATGTACACAATTTTTTTGCAAAGGTAATTTTATTGAACATGATGTTTAGAAAATTTGAATGAGATTCAGAAACACATTAGCGTTTTGAATGAGATAGCATTCAGCAATTTGAATGAGATAGTATTTAGCAACACCCATATCTATTCATAATTTATAATGTAAAGGGGAGGGTGGCGTGGGAGGCTTTCATTTAAAGAAAAGGGGGCGCGGTACCAAAAAAAATTGGGAACCCCTGATGTACAAGATTTTTTTTTTTTTTTTTTGACGCTTTTACATCCCACTCCCCCTCATGAAGCACAACCGTATTAGACTAACTTAGGTATATAAATATGAAAAAATGCAAAAATAATTAATATAAAAACTTTAGAGGTGCTCAACCTATCAAGTTATTTGCTATTACACAGATTACATAAAATTAGAAAATAAATCACAATTAAAAAATACGTATCTAAATAAAATATATAAATTCTGTGTACTCTGAAATAGCAGAACGTCTGTGCTTTTCTACATAAATGTGTGTACTTTGTCCACTTTGTGCGCGTGAGACAGCTGCCTATTTTCCCCATCATTATAATAATTTGGACGTCATCAGTAGATTTGGGTTGGTGTGGTACTAGGTATTCTGCGAAAAAAATCTTCCTGAGTTTNATTTGGCTAAACGTCTCTTTAACATCTATTGGTCATTCAAGACGGTGGTTTCACCCTCCATTCGCTGGAAACTTGCAAACCAGCTACCCACATTGACCTCACCCAGCCTGGGTTGAGCCTGAGAAATAGCCAGCATCACGGGGGCGCGAACAGTTGTAAATATAGATCTTTCATTTGAGACTGGAATTCGATTGTGTGTCCCTTGTTATTCTTAGAAGCCAGTATTCACTTAGGAGGAGATCCTCTGTATATAAACTGTATACAGGGTGTCCCAAAAGTCCGAGACCGCCTGAATATCTTTTGATATTCAGGTACTTCTAATATTTTCTGAAAATGTATCACAAGATGGGGGTTCGTATTTAAAAAACAACAGTTGGACCCCCTGGGGGCCACATGGGACCCGCCCCTGAAAAATTATTATACCCCAAATTAAACCACCTGATGGTGTGACCAATTTTTCAGGGGCGGGTCCCATGTGGCCCCCAGGGAGCCCAACTTTTGTTTTTAAATACGAACCCCCATCTTGTGATACATTTTCAGAAAGACAATAAAATTAGAAGTACTTTGCAAAAAAAATTACTCGTCTACCGTGTTTGGTTTCAAAATGGCGGCCATTTGAAATTTCCAAGATATGACTTCCAAGAGTGTCTAAAACTAGGCGAATTATTTGCAATAGGATATTGAATGATTGTATAGGACACCAACGTTGAGGAACCTGCTTTTTAGACATAATTCGCCTAGTTTTAGACACTTCGCCTACTTTTAGAAATAATTCGCCTAGACGTGTAATTTTTTTTGCAAAGTACTTCTAATTCTATTGTCTTTCTGAAAATGTATCACAAGATGGGGCTTCGTATTTAAAAAACAAAAGTTGGCCCCCCCTGGGGGCCACATGGGACCCGCCTCTAAAAAATTGTTCACACCATCAGGTGGTTTAATTTGGGGTGTAATACCATGTAAAATTTCAAAACTCCACATAAAGCTGTTCAAAAGATATTCAGGCTGTCTCGGACTTTTGGGACACCCTGTATTATAAATTTATTACATTATCAAATCTCATGTTCATGCTTATATTCGAACCAACAGCCTCCTGGTTACGAATCTACCGCATCTACCAAATGAGGTACTGAGGCTTATCACTTGATACTGGTAGACTCTGAGTCTAGTTTACTTTAAGACTGAGTAGTACACCTTTTCCAGTAGTGATATGTGAATAAGTCATAAAATATGTTTTGGAGGGAATCATATTCCAGGTCTATTAGTAAATACTGTCATTAAACATCTCGTTTCGTTACGTCACAAAGCCACATTACAATGTGCGTTGTGCGCAGTCACTGAACAATTTCACTCAACCTTAACAATTTCAAGGTACATAGGGTCCTACCATATATGCTACAACCGTTGCATGATCCAATTTTCCTGGAATGGCATGTAATCTTTTACATACATCCCTTCTTCGTGTCCTCTGCTCTCCTTGTGATAATGTTTTTCCATCAGGCGCAGCGTATAAATCTTTATCTTCAAGAATGTGACGTTTAGCAGCTGTTAATCTTGTAACAAAATCTAATAATAATGTAACCAACTCTTGAGCAGTTTCTATTGAAGGACCCTTGCCTGATACGCCAAACCTAAGTAAATCTTCAGTTCTTAAAAGTAAAAGTTTGTGCCTTTGATGAGCTTCAACCGTTGGTAGTCCTAAAACAGAAGACAGTTCGTAGATGTAAGCTTTTGGAAAATATAGGATGTTTCCTTGAGCTTGATCTTTTTGGATAAAGAATAGGGCTAGTAGAGTGTAAACGGAGATTCTTGACTTCGAATCGTAAAAAAGAGGAAATTTAACCTACTTCCACACTTTATAAACACTAGCATCCCCCGATCGCGGCTTCACCCGCGCATATTTTACATGTGGCATACATATCATAGTTCGAAAATTGTGAAATTAGGCGTGTACGCTGTTGTATGTATGTATATACATTTATCATGCTATCTCTCTCGATCCAATGTATATCTTATGGGGATTGTTTACTTTTCGCGATTTCTACCCCTTGAAATTAAAATTTTGCAAAATACTTTCTTAGTGCACACTTACATGGTGCAACGAAGGTCCCTGCCAATCTTCAAGTCTGTAGCATTAATAGTTTCGGCTTTACGTTGATCAGTCACTCAGGACATTGCCTATAAAGATGTTTGATATAAGACTATGTTGGATGAAAATTTTAATATTCCGCCCAAACAATTGTTTAATACTTGAGAAATGTTTTCCCCAGTCAATAAAATAAATTGAAATTTTCAGTCATTGAAAATTGGACTACTCGGATCCGCATATCTATTGTGGCGAATACCCTATAAAATTTTACAGGGTGTCCCAAAAGTCCGAGACCACCTGAATATCTTTTGAACGGCTTTATGTGGAGTTTTGAAATTTTGCATGGTATTATATCCCAAATTAAACCACCTGATCGTGTGACCATTTTTTCAGGGGCGGGTGCCATGTGGTCCCCAGGGGATCCAACTTTTGTTTTTTAAATACGAACCCCCATCTTCTGATACATTCTCAGAAAGACAATAGAATTAGAAGTACTTTGCAATAGAATTTACACGTCTAGCGTGTTCGGTTTCAAAATGGCGGCCATTTGAATTTTCCAAGATATGACTTCCAAGAGTCTAAAACTAGGCGAATTATTTGCAATGGGATATTGAATGATTGCATAGGACACCAATGTTGATGAATCCGTTTTTAAGACATAATTCGCTAGTTTTAGACACTTCGCCTATTTTTAGACACTCTTGGAAGTCGTGTTTCGGAAATTTCAAATAGTCGCCACTTTAAAACCAAACACACTAGATGTGTGAATTTTTTTTTGCAAACTACTTCCAATTTTATTGTCTTTTTGAAAATACATCACAAGATGGGGGTATTTGAAACACAAAAAATGGACCCCCTGGGGACCACATGGGTCCCGCCCGTGAAAAATTGGTCACACCATCAGGTGGTTTAATTTGGGATATAATACCAAGGAAAATTTCAAAACTCCACATAAAGCCGTTCAAAAGATATTCAGGTGGTCTCAAACTTTTGGGACACCATGTATTTAGGACATGTTGCTCTATCGTGTAATTTGTCATGTGTAATAGAATAATAAATAACGTAATAACGTAATAAAGTAAATGTAATAGAATAATAAATTTTACAGTCAAGTGAAGATATAGTATTATATATTACCTACCTCATTAATAAATAACAGTCTAGATGAACGCCAGGATTTTTTCCTCATTAATTTGAGTATTCCGACACATAGAGCTGTAAGGTGGGTAATGGAGAATGCCTCAACCATTAACCTCGCCTTCCACTCAAAATCGATTTTTTTTTTTGATAAATCAATCAACTTATACAATACTAGTTGTTTTGCACGTGCTTCGCTACGATTCTTATATTGCTATCTTTGTTTTTCAAGGACAATGGAAATGGGGGGGGGGGTTATTGGTTTGTGTCCACCCTGTATATTGCAACCTTTAAAAACTAAGATTTAAACGTTTCGCTAGGCGCCTTAAGGGCATGGCCATTATGACTTTTTATTATTTTCAAAATTTTATTTTACCCGTTCCCGGTTTCGAACTCGTAACTCTGGAATGGCTGGCCATCATACCTTTGCAGAAAATGTCCTAAAATAAGGACTAAAGGGCCACCTAAAACTTTCTCGCTTTGAGTTGATATGTTGTCGCGACAAATTTCAAGATATCGGACCGTGACCGTCCGATTTTGGTGAAGAAATTATAAAAATTACCGTAACTCGAAAAAGGCTTGACATATTTTAGTTCTGATAATTTTCCTGGGGTTGTAGATCATGATTTTGGGGAGGAGGCCATTCCCATCAAATTTCGCTTTCTTCTACCGTTTGGGCTGTGGTAACAGACAACCCCTGATACATATGTATATAGGTACATAGATACAAATTTCTGATTTATATATTTTAAGTTTGAAAACAAAATCTCCCCATTTCGCTACCTTCCATTTTACACTAACCCTAAAAATTAGTAAGTTTTCTCACTTTATGTTCCATTCGTTATGCCGTAAAAATATTATAGTAATCAAACCATAATCTTAATATATAAATCAGAAATTTGTGTGTATGTTGTAATTATGTATGAGGGGTTGTCTGATACAATACCACAGCCCAAACGGTAGCAGATAGCAAAAAATTGATGGAAATGGACCCCCCCCCCAAAAAAAAATCAAGGCCTGCGTCCCCAGGAAAATTATCAGAACTAAAATATGTCAAAACGTTTTCGAGTTAACGGCCAAATTTCTAATTTCTTCTCCAAATTTGGACAGTTACGATATCTTAAATTTTGTCGCGACAACATATCAACTCAAAGCGAGAAAGTTTTAGGTGGCTGTTTAGTCCTTATTTTAGGACTGTTTCTGCAAAAGTAGGGCCAGCCATTCCAGAGTTACAAGTTCGAAACCGGGAACGGGTAAAAAAAAATTAGAAAATAATAAAAAGTAAGAATGGCTGTGCCTCTAAGACGCCTGGTGAAACGTTTAAATCTTGATTTTTAAAGGTTGCGATATACAGGGTGGACACAACCCCCCCCCCCCCCCCCCCC
>CM022880.1:32700581-32720542 GCA_012654025.1 Pachypsylla venusta
TAAAGGGAGAAATATTTTTCCGGGTGTTTGTTGTTTACTGAAGGAAAATGTTCTTTTATTCTGGTGACGATTGATTGTGATGTCTTTTTAATGTATTCACCGAAGTTGGGGACGTTTATTTGGTAGATGTCCCTTTTGTCAATTGGTTTTATTATGTCTTTCTGTTCAAATAAGGCGATTTTGAAAATTGTCACTCAATGCTAGTCGAGATCGAGGGTCGACTCTTTTGAACGGCTTTATGTGGAGTTTTGAAATTTTGCATGGTATTAATATCCCAAATTAAGCCACCTGATGGTGTGACCAATTTTTCAGGGGCGGGTCCCAGTTGGCCGCCAGGGGGACCAACTGGGACCCCCTGGGATATTGGGGGTAGCATGGTTTCCTGTCCATCCTGTATATAGCATCCTTTAAAACTTAGAGGCATGGCCGTACTGGGTGATTAGTATTTTCTAAATATTATAGTTTTTCCGTTAATGATTTTTTCCTTGAAAGTAAAAAAAAAAAAACATTATTGAAAAATAATAAACCATAAATCGAATATTTTTTTTTTTAAATTTGGCTTAACGTCTCTTTAACATCTATTGGTCCTTCCAGACGGGTGGTTTACCCTCCATCCGCTGGAAACTTGCAAACTAGCTACCCACATTGACCTCACCCAGCCTGGGTTGTTGGGCCTGAAAAAAAGAGCCAAGGATACGTGGTGTTCCCATGTGGTCACCCATACAAGTACTGACCACGCCAGACGTTGCTCAACTTCAGTTGACCTCACCCAGCCTGGGTTGGGTCGGAAAAAAACAGCCAACGATACGTGGTGTTCCCATGCCGTCACCCATCCAAGTACTAACCACGCCAGAAGTTGCTCAACTTCAGTGATCTGACGGGAACTGGTGTATTCAACGCGCTATGATCGTTGTCAAAAATCGAATATAATTATGTATTAAATTTCTTTCTGCTTGAAAGGGAATATTATATTCCTGAAGTTGAGTGAACTCAAAATTTTTTCAGTAAAATTTTGAAAATATGAAAATGAAAATTTTAAACACGCGCAAAATATTTCATGTATTGTATTGAAGTTTGAAAATAAAATCTAATACCTGTTTGTGAAGCTTCCTCAGGGCGAACTCTTTGTCAGTTTTGAAAGAATTTTCTACCTATATCATTTATTTATTATGTATAGCTAAAAAATCTTAACTAAATTGTTTATATTCCCTGAAAAATGTCTGATTTTTTAATGGTGTAGGTTAAAAAAAAGGTTAAAAGTGTTTGGGATCTTTCATGCCCCAAGCAACATGTCAGTTCGCCGATACTTAACAACAGTGGTGTTCAATATTTTCTAAAAAATATTTTTTTTTCCCGTTAATTTGGTTTATTATTTTCAATAATGAATTCACCCAGCCTGGGTTGGACCGAAAAAATGAGCCAACGATACGTGGTGTTTCCAAGCGGTCACCCATCCAAGTACTGCCCACGCCCTACGTTGCTTAACTTCAGTGATCTGACGGAAACTGGTGTATTCAACGTGGTATGATCGTTGGCTTTCGTTTAATTTAATAATGCATTAATAAATTGAAGTTTTACCTGTTTGGTAAATGAATTTAAGGCATAAAAATAATTATCCCTTAAGAGTTAACGTCGATGGACTCAAATTTGGTCAGTTTAAAATAAAATCGACGAGGATGGGAATCTTCAAAAAAAATACACCCCATTTTTCGACCAGAAAAATATTTGTCCACCCACAGACAGACAAAAAACCCAGTCGAGTGTCGTGGCTACATTGACTTCTAGATGCCCTTCCTGACATCAAACCTTCTGTATTTACACAGGCTTAGGACTGGCTCCTAATAAAGCTGACTAGCACCCTCGTTTGCTACATTGACTACTGGATGCCCTTCCTAACACCAAACCTTCTGTATTTACACAGGCTTAGGACTGTCGCCTAATAAAGCTGACTAGCACCCTCGTTGGCTACATTGACTTCTAGATGCCCTTCCTGTCACCAAACCTTCTGTATTTACACAGGCTTAGGACTGTCAGTTAATGAAGCTGACTTGCTCCCCTCGGGGGCTACATTGTTTTTAAAGATACTATTCCTGGGGGCGAACTCATATTTTGTCAGTTTTTGAAAGAATTTTCTACCTATATTCTATTTATTTACAGAAATATGAAATGTCAAATTAGTGAAGATGAAAATGTAGCTATGCAGTCCCTTGGCTGTCAGTAGTTAAATAAAATGCTAAAAGGGGGAGGAGTACTTATCTTGCTTGTCATTCTAAACATGTATTCAAATGATATGACCCATATCTCAGAATATTCCCTGTAAGGAAGCCATTGGGGGAAAAGTGAAAGTTGTAAATTCATGCAAGATTCACCCATATCTCATTATACAGTATGTCCCAGAAGTCCTGCCCGGTACCCATAACTTTTGAACTGCTTGGAATTTTGGAATTCTGTTTGTTTCTAGGGATAAAAAAGGGCCCATGGCCATTCGAATGATAATATCAGTATCCGGGTTCGAATCCCAGAAGTGGCTTTTTTGACACAAAGAGTCGATTTCTCGGGAAATTTAAATGGAATGGTACAAATATTTTTTTGAAAAATAAAAGTGCCAATAAAATAAGGAATATTCCCATTTTTGTTTTTTCAAAAAAATAATCAGGGGCGGAGCCAGATGGGTTCAAAACCAAAACTTGTTACACCCTGTATAACGAAAACCGAATATTATTTTGATGTAGAAATTCATTAAGAGTGGCTCAAAAAAGGTTTTCCATTTACATAAGTAATAAAAATAACAACCTTTAAGTTTTATCAGTGCCGTAGGTCGGGAAAACCAAATCTCGTATTTCTACCAGAGGTTAAAATGACGGATTTTAGAAAACGGCCATTTTGGGATAGAAGGTCTGAAGTAAGTATATGATTTAAGACTTAAAATGGGGAGTGGGCTCAATAAGGAACCATTTTAGCCAAAAAAAATTATTACTAACCCTCACACTGATTCACAACAGAGCCGTATTTATGAGAAAATTTACATAGAAAAACTGCATATTAAGTACACACGTGTTCTTAATATGCATGGGCCCTTTTCTATCCCTAGAATTTATGCAAGATTCACCCATATCTCATTATATCCCCCGTGTGGAAGCCATTGGGGGAAAAGTGAAAGTCGTAAATTCATGCAAGATTCACCCATATCTCATTATATTCCCTGTGTGGAAGCCATTGGTGGAAAAGTGAAAGTTGTAAATTCACCCTCAAGTAACTTCTTACAATCTGAAGTATGATTTACTTTTCCTCATGGAAAGTTAGCAAGTCATAAATAGATTGGAAAAAAATTACGCCTTCGGTAAGTGTTTATTAGAATATAGGTTAAAAATTGTACAAACTGTGACGTCACCTTGAAGGAAAAATAAGAAAAAGAAAAAATAAAATAATCTCATTTTCTCTTTTAGTGTTTATTAGAATATAGGGTTAAAAATTGTACAAACTGTGACGTCACCTTGAAGGAAAAATAAGAAAAAGAAAAAATAAAATAAAATAATCTCATTTTCTCTTTTAGTGTTTATTAGAATATACGGTTAAAAATTGTACAAACTGTGGCGTCACCTTGAAGGAAAAATAAGAAAAAGGGAGAATAAAATAAAATAATCTCATTTTCTCTTTTAGTGTTTATTAGAATATAGGGTTAAAAATTGTACAAAATGTGACGTCACCTTGAAGGAAAAATAAGAAAAAGAGGGAATAAAAAAAATAATCTCATTTTCTCTTTTAGTGTTTATTAGAATATAGGGTTAAAAATTGTACAAACTGTGACGTCACCTTGAAGGAAAAATAAGAAAAAGGGAGAATAAAAAAAAATAATCTCATTTTCTCTTTTCTTCACGTATAATGATTTCAATTTCATAATTTTCAAAATACGCCCTCGGTGTCTCACCTCACAGTAGAGTTCCATTAAATATTGTTCGTGTCCCCCTCCGAGCTGCTGCTGCTGCCATCATCACACAGGCTTTTCTTTGGCTCCCCCCCTCCCCCCACACTCTATCGTTACTACCTTTATACTATACGTATACATTTATGTCTCTCTATTAAAACCTACTTATTGGATGCATAGGGCACGATTTTGGTTTATTATTTTCAATAATGAACTTTTCGAATCGTCAGAAAAAAAAAATATACCCCCCCCCCCTTAAANTCAACATCGGCCTGACGACGATAGTCTGAGTACTATTGAAACCTTGCTCGATCTACACAAGTAATAACATCTCATACTCTGATACCCTCACTTCTACTTTGCACAACGTAGAGTCAACATCGGCCTGACGATGATAGTCTGAGTACTATTGAAAGCTCGCCACCAAATAATTTTTAGAATCGTTATTGTCTTCAAAATAATTTATTATTTATTTACGATTTACGACTCCTTTTAAAGATTTTATTACTATACGTTTCAAGAATCCAAAAATTGAATAAAAAAAAAATTGTTTGTCCGCCGCGCCGTCCGCCGTGATGGGCACTTTTTCCACTTAGTGTTGACAGATTTGGATGAAATTTGGTATATAGGTCCCATCTGAGCTCTAATTGTGTCCCGAAACTTTTGACTGCAATCGAATACACCCTTGGCGATTTTTGCCGCTTTTTAAGGGTGTTCAGTATTGCTGTCTAAAAAGAGAATGGTAAGAGCTAGAGATTTGAAATTTTGAATGTATCATTGGGGTCTCAGTTAGATCCGAAACAATTGGGGATCAATCAAATATACTGCTGGCGGTTTTTACCACTTTAAAGCGGTGTTCATTAACGGCAAGAGAGACTTAAAATTTAGTAGGTATGTCAAATTTAAGTTTAATTACGCCCCACATTTGGAATCGTCACGAGACCCCCCCCCTCATTTTTTTGGGAAGGCCGAAATGGTTTATTTTTTGCCAGAAAAATAATATACCCAAGTATAATATAAAATAAAAATAATAAACATTGGCAGAGTTTTTTGAAGTTATACTTCTTTAAGCGCGTTATGAAAAAATGATGAGTGAAATTTTATTTTTCTGTGACGCGGGTTTTCACCCACGACTGTGACGCGAGACTTTTTTTTCTAACGGAAATTTTTTTCACCCACAACGTTTGTTTCACCCACAAAACTGTATGCATTGCATTCCGAAACTACTCATCAGAGATAGTGGTTCAGTGAACTGTAGACCTCACTCAATGTCGATGACTATGAAGGGAGAGAGAGAGGTTCAGTGAACTGTATACCTTATTCAATGTCGACGACTGTGAAGAGAGAGAGAGATAGTGGTTCAATAAACTGTAGACCTCATTCAATGTCGATGACTATGAAGGGGGAGAGAGAGAGAGGTTCAGTGAACTGTATACCTTATTCAATGTCGACGACTGTGAAGAGAGAGAGAGATAGTGGTTCAATAAACTGTAGACCTCATTCAATGTCGAAGACTATGAAGAGAGAGAAAGAGAGAGAGAGAGAGAGATAGTGGTTCAGTGAACTGTAGACCTTTTTATGTTGTATTATTTGCTTAATTTTTAATAAAGACATATTAAAATGTTCCAATGTGTTGCGGACTCGTACGCGAGCTCATGTTACTTTACCAGTAGACCTCACTCAATGTTTAAGATTTTTTTTTTGTTGAAGTTATTCTTTAGGCGCGTTATGAAAAAAAAATGATGAGAGTGAAATTTTCAGATGCGCGCACACCTGTAACACAAAAGTATTACCGCATAGTGAAACATAAAATTAACACAGGTGAAGTTAGTTATGAAAAAATGATGAGTGTTAAATTTAAATATTGTATTTTCTCATTCTATATTCATAGAACATTGTGGCTCAGTGGCAAGGCCTCTGTTTCATAGTTGGTAGGTTCTGAGCTCACTTTCTGCCCCCCATTTTGTATGTTCAAACCGTACCAAAATTTTTTTAGATAGGAAGATCCTAAGTAAATTTTTTTTGTCTTTCTATTTTCATCATTTTTTTGGTTCGTGATCACGATTCCAACAGTCACGTTCCCGATACACATCTCGCACAGTCTGCATCAACCTTCCATCAGATTCTAAGTTCCTTCCACTCCCATTTATTTTGGTACGTGATCACACGATTCCAACAGTCACGTTCCCGATACTCATCTCGCCCAATCTGCATCAACCTTCCATCAGATTCCAAGTTCTTTCCACTCCCATTTATTTTGGTACGTGATCACGATTCCAACAGTCACGTTCTCGATACTCATCTCGCCCAATCTGCATCAACCTTCCATCAGATTCCAAGTTCTTTCCACTCCCATTTATTTTGGTACGTGATCACGATTCCAACAGTCACGTTCTCGACACACATCTCGCCCAATCTGCATCAACCTTCCATCAGATTCCACTCCCCTGGATTTGTCGCGCTAACATCTTTTCTCTTACTTTTTTCCTTCACTTTTTCCTTCACCATTCTGCCTTTTCAAACTACAATCACGCCCCCCCTCCCTTTGTCAATCTTTTCATAGCCTTTTCAGTACTCTTTCCGTTTTGTAAAGCATTAAGTATAATAATGTATTGAAACAGGAGTGGTGCATCAAATGCATAATTCTGTCAGCAAGAAACCATCATCAAAGTCTCTTGTTAATTGTTGTCCCCCCCCCTTTGTCAATATTTTCATAGCCTTTTCAGTACTTTTTCCGTTTTGTAAAGCATTAAGTATAATAATGTATTGAAACAGGAGTGGTGCATCAAATGCATAATTCTGTCAGCAAGAAACCATCATCAAAGTCTCTTGTTAATTGTTGTCCCCCCCTTCTCAATCTTTTCATAGCCTTTTCAGTACTCTTTCCGTTTTGTAAAGCATTAAGTATAATAANGGACGCGACGACGGGTCACGGACAAGACGTTAAAGAGTTATATATTAGAAACAACAAACCAAGTTTCATCAAGATCGGACAAAACGTTCGAGAGTTATATTAGAAACAAAAAACCAAGTTTCATCAAGATCGGACAAAACGTTCGAGAGTTATATTAGAAACAAAAAACCAAGTTTCATCAAGATCGGAAAAGACGTTCGAGAGTTATATTAGAAACAACAAACCAAGTTTCATCAAGATCGGACAAGACATTCGAGAGTTATATTAAAAACAAAAAACCAAGTTTCATCAAGATCGGACAAGACGTTCGAGAGTTATATTAGAAACAAAAAAACAAGTTTCATCAAGATCGGACAAAACGTTCGAGAGTTATATTAGAAACAAAAAACCAAGTTTCATCAAGATCGGAAAAGACGTTCGAGAGTTATATTAGAATATTAGAAACAAAAAACCAAGTTTAATCAAGATCGGACAAGACGTTCGAGAGTCATATTAGAAACAAAAAACCAAGTTTCATCAAGATCGGACAAGACGTTCGAGAGTTATATTAGAAACAAAAAACAAGTTTCATCAAGATCAGACAAGACGTTCGAGAGTTATATTAGAAACAAAAAAACAAGTTTCATCAAGATCGGACAAAACGTTCGAGAGCTATATTAGAAACAAAAAACCAAGTTTCATCAAGATCGGACAAGACGTTCGAGAGTTTTATTAGAAACAACAAACCAAGTTTCATCAAGATCGGACAAGACGTTCGAGAGTTATATTAGAAACAAAAATCCAAGTTTCATCAAGATCGGACAAAACGTTCGAGAGTTATATTAGAAGCAACAAACCAAGTTTCATCAAGATCGGACAAGACGTTCGAGAGTTATATTAGAAGCAACAAACCAAGTTTCATCAAGATCGGACAAGACGTACGAGAGTTATATTAGAAACAAAAAAACAAGTTTCATCAAGATCGGACAAGACGTTCGAGAGTTATATTAGAAGCAACAAACCAAGTTTCATCAAGATCGGACAAGACGTTCGAGAGTTATATTAGAAACAACAAACCAAGTTTCATCAAGATCGGACAAGACGTTCGAGAGTTTTATTAGAAACAAGAAACCAAGTTTCAAACCAATTTTCATCAAGATCGGACAAGATGTTCGATAGTTTTATTTAAAACAAGAAACAAAGTTTCATCAAGATCGGACAAAACGTTCGACAGTTATATTATAAACAACAAACCAAGTTTCATCAAGATCGGACAAGACGTTCGAGAGTTTTATTAGAAAAGAAACATCACGGTTAAAAATCTCATTTCGTTCGGTAAATTAAGAATGAGTTGCCAAAGGTATTTTTTTTTTTTAATTAGGTACTTGGCAAAATTAGAAATCAAACATAGGTATTGAATTTGATGTTTTGTATATCATTCACGTCCCCAATGTCGCGTGGGTCGCATGCCGCGCCGTGCCGCAAGTTTGACATGACTGTTCTAAATGAAGCAACAAAATTCTTAACGTCGCGTTGCATCATTTAACAAATCATCATGCAAAACACGAAACAATAGAAAACATCGCCAGGGCCAGATTTAGGTTTGCTATAGTTGACAACAGAAAACATCGCCAGGGCCACATTTAGGTTTGCTATAGTTGACAATAGAAAACATCGCCAGGGCCAGATTTAGGTTTGCGTTTGCTATAGTTGACAATAGAAAACATCGCCAGGGCCACATTTAGGTTTGCTATAGTTGACAATAGAAAACATCGCCTATAGAAACCTAAATGTGGCCCTCATTTAGGTTTGCTATAGTTGACAATAGAAAACATCGCCAGGGCCCCAGGGCCAGATTTAGGTTTGATATAGTTGACAATAGAAAACATCGCCAGGGCCACATTTAGGTTTGCTATAGTTGGCAATAGAAAACATCGCCAGGGCCACATTTAGGTTTGCTATAGTTGACAATACAAAACATCGCCAGGGCCACATTTAGGTTTGCTATAGTTGACAATAGAAAACATCGCCAGGGCCAGGATTTACGTTTGCTATAGTTGACAATAGAAAACATCGCCAGGGCCACATTTAGGTTTGCTATAGTTGGCAATAGAAAACATCGCCAGGGCCACATTTAGGTTTGCTATAGTTGAAAAAGAAAACATCGCCAGGGCCACATTTAGGTTTGCTATAGTTGACAAAAAACATCGCCAAAGCCACATTTAGGTTTGCTATAGTTGACAATAGAAAACATCCCCAGGGCCACATTTAGGTTTGCTATAGTTGACAATAGAAAAAATCGCCAGGGCCACATTTAGGTTTGCTATAGTTGACAAAAGAAAACATCGCCAGGGCCACATTTAGGTTTGCTATAGTTGACAATAGAAAACATCGCCAGGGCTAGATTTAGGTTTGCTATAGTTGTTCTCAAACAGCTTAGGGGAAGCGGCACCAGAGAAATGGACAAACGCGCGGCACGATTAAGAGACATACATCGTCTGGGCCAGATTTAGGTTTGCTATAGTTGTTCTCAAACAGCTTAGGGGAAGCGGCACCAGAGAAATGGACAAAAGCGCGGCACGATTAAGAGACATACATCGTCAGGACCAGATTTAGGTTTGCTATAGTTGCTCTCAAACAGCTTAGGGGAAGCGGCACCAGAGAAATGGACAAAAGCGCGACACGATTAAGAGACATACATCGCCAGGACCAGATTTAGGTTTCCCATAGTTGTTCTCAAATAGCTTAGGGGAAGCGGCACCAGAGAAATGGACAAAAGCGCGACACGATTAAGAGACATGAAAAGTTGAGGGGCGCTGCCATTACCCCAGATTTGTTTGCTAAATTTCGGGAAATTTCATCTATTCTTATAAAAAGCAAAGCCCAGTTGGTATATTGACTGACTGACGTACTGACAGACTGATAATCAACGTAGCTCCACGATGGCTAAACGTAGAGACTTGAAACTGGCACAAAGGTCTCTTTTAGTATGTAGGTGCGTAATAAGAAAGGAAAAAAAAATATAGTTCAAGTGGGAGCAAGTTACCGCCAAAAATGACGCTATTTAGGGTTTTTTTTTGCATTTTTTTTCTGGGCAAACTAAAAGATATAACGAAAAATTACCGAGAATAGGGGGTCAAAATTATATAAGGATATAAGGACCCCAAAAAATATAAAATTTGAAAATTTCGGGTTTCTCCCCGATTTATGGATGGTTTTCATCACCAAAAATCGGAATTGAGAAGTACCACTTCGGGGTGAGCGAGAAATCTAAAATTTGATACAAAGGTGTTCCGAAGTACAAAAAGTAATATCTTTGAATAAAATATTGAATTTTCGAAATAGGAGCCGTGTTCACTCTGGGGGTCGGTTCTACCAAAAATCTTAAATTGAGAAGATTTAATTTCGTGATCTCGAAATTGTTGTTGAATTTTGTAATCGTAGCGAAGCACGAGAGAACAGCTAGCAACTTATAGTTTTCAAAGATTCGTTATAACGACTAAAATCTTCACGTTCGTCATTTTTTGGTTTATTATTTTCAAATATGAACCTTTGGAATCGTCACGGAAAAAATAAAGATTACCCCCCCCCCCNTCAAAATTTGATATTATACGTTTCAAGGTACGTAGAATCCAAAAATCGAATAAAAAAAAAAATTGTTTGTCCGTCGTCCGCCGTGATGGGCACTTTTGCCACTTAGCGTTGACCGATTTGGATGAAATTTGGTAATTTGGTATAGGTCCCATCCCCAGCTGGGCTCTAATTGTGCCCCGAATACACCCTTGGCGATTTTTGCCCCCTTTGACGGCGCTCGAGGCGAGTGCTTCAGTCGCCTCCCCTTGCTACGGCTCTGGTCCTAACCACCATCAACAAATAAATAATGGGCTCACGATTTCTCATTATGTTTATTCTATAAAAACAATTAGCTTCCTAAGTTAGTCAAAACTAGTGATGACATATATCGTTCAAAAATATTTCGATATATCGAATTTCAAATATATAGATACATCGGGGATATAAATGGTTTTATTAGAAATTTGAATTTTACGAGGTGATGAATTGATGGAAATATCGTCCCCTCTCTGTACTTTCCTAACCTGACCCTCCCCTACTTTCCAGTTTCCACCAATGACCAGTTTCAAAGGGAAAAGTAGGATCCCTCTAAAATAGAAAACTTCGAGTAAAAAAAAAAATGGATTTTTATAGCTATATTAAGAACATTGAAAAAAAAACCTAAATTATAGTGTACAGTTTAAAACGAAATAATGTGAAAAATATATCGATATATGAAACAATATATCGTGAAAAATATATCGATATATGAAACGATATATCGTGAAAAATATATCGATATATCGAATTTCAAATATTTCGATACACAAATATATCGATATATGAGAAATATATCGATATATCGACGATATCGGTTGATTATAAATTAGAATTTTACGAAGTGAATTGGTGGAAATGTCGTCCCCTCTCTGTACTTTCCTAACCTGACCCTCCCCTACTTTCCAGTTTCCACCAATGACCAGTTTCAAAGGGACAAGTAGGATCCCCCTAAAATTAAAAAAAATGGATAACTTCAAATGTTATCGCTATATTAAGGACATTGAAAAAAACCTAAAATATATCGATATATGAAACGATATATCGTGAAAAATATATCGATATATGAAACGATAAATCGTGAAAAATATATCGATATATGAAGCGATAAATCGTGAACAATATATCGATATATGAAGCGATAAATCGTGAAAAATATATCAATATATGAAACGATATATCGTGAAAAATATATCGATATATGAAACGAAATATCGTGAAAAATATATCGATATATGAAACGATATATCGCGAAAAATATATCGATATATGAAACGATATATCGTGAAAAATATATTGATATATGAAACGATATATCGTGAAAAATATATCGATATATGAAACGATAAATCGTGAAAATATATCGATATATGAAACGATAAATCGTGAAAAATATATCGATATATCATGAAAAATATATCGATATATGAAACGATAAATCGTGAAAAATATATCGATATATGAAATGATATATCATGAAAAATATATCGATATATGAAACGATAAATCGTGAAAAATATATCGATATAATATATTGATACATCGGAAGAAAATATCGATTTTCAATAGATCGTGCCATCCCTAGTCAAAACGCGGGGCCGTAGCTTTAGCTTCTGTGTGTTGATTAGGCCCTGACCATCTTCAATATATAATATAAACAGAATATTTTTTTGCATCGCAATATTCTAACGATTCACACTGCGAAAGATAAATGTGCACAAAGCAAAGCACACTGGCATGATTTATGAACGAAATTATGTTCACTTCACGCTCAATTTTCAAAATGGAAAAGAAATCATGAACAGGGCCATAGAAAGAAAAGGATGATAAAACTAAATCTGGTGTGAACATCACAGAACCGGGCCATAGAAAGAAAAGGATGATAAAAATAAATCTGGTGTGAACATCACAGAACAGGGCCATAGAAAGAAAAGGATGATAAAAATAAATCTGGTGTGAACATCACAGAACAGGGCCATAGAATGAAAAGGATGATAAAACTAGATCTGGTGTGAACATCACAGAACAGGGCCATAGAAAGAAAAGGATGATAAAACCAAATCTGGTGTGAACATCACAGAACAGGGCCATAGAAAGAAAAGGATGATAAAACCAAATCTGGTGTGAACATCACACGACTTTACCTAAGAAAGTATTTTATTGGGCTGAAGTTTCTGATGTTTTGGCATTGATAAATCCAAAACAACGACTTTTGGATTCTCAAAATTTGATATTACACATTTCAAGGTACGTAGAATCCAAAAATCGAATAAAAAAAAACCGTTTGTCCGCCGTACGCTGTTATGGGAACTTTTGCCACTTAGCGTTGACCGATTTGGATGAAATTTGGTATAGGTCCCATCCCCAGCTGGGCTCTAATTGTGCCCCAAATACACCCTCTTTTTGGGTGCAATCGAATACACCCTTGGCGATTTTTGCCGCTCTTTAGCGGTTTTCAGTATTGCTGTCTAAAGGGAGAATGGTTAAGAGCTAGAGACTTCATATTTAGTAGGTATGTCAAATTTAGGGTATAATTACGCCCCAGATTTAGAATCGTCACGAGAACCCCTCATTTTTTTGTGTGGGGGGTATTTTTTTGCCAGAAAAATAATAAACCCATGTGTCACATTGGCAGAGTTTTAATGAATGAAATGAATCTGAAGACAAGAGCTCTGAATATTTATAATGGTTGAAATTAAATAGGGGTATCATGGTGGTAGCTTTAGAAACTGCAGTCTGCATTATAATGCTATTGGAACAAATTCCTGGGTGGAAAATTTATAAGGGGTAACCTTGGTGGACAATTTATAAGGGGTTACCTTGATGGACAATTTATAAGGGGTAACCTTGATGGACAATTTATAAGGGGTAACCTTGGTGGACAATTTATAAGGGGTAACCTTGGTGGACAATTTATAAGGGGTAACCTTGGTGGACAATTTATAAGGGGTAGCCTTGGTCGACAATTTATAAGGGCTAACATTGGTGGACAATTTATAAGGGGTAACCTTGGTGGACAATTTATAAGGGGTAACCTTGATGGGCAATTTATAAGGGGTAACCTTGATGGACAATTTATAAGGGGTAACCTTGGTGGACAATTTATAAGGGGTAACCTTGATGGACAATTTATAAGGTGTAATCTTGATGGACAATTTATAAGGGGTAACCTTGGTGGACAATTTATAAGGGGTAACCTTGGTGGACAATTTATAAGGGGTAACCTTGGTGGACAATTTATAAGGGGTAATCTTGGTGGACAATTTATAAGGGGTACCTTGGTGGACAATTTATAAGGGGTAACCTTGGTGGACAATTTATAAGGGGTAACCTTGGTGGACAATTTATAAGGTGTAACCTTGATGGACAATTTATAAGGGGTAACCTTGGTGGACAATTTATAAGGGGTAACCTTGGTCGACAATTTATAAGGGCTAACATTGGTGGACAATTTATAAGGGGTAACTTTGGTGGACAATTTATAAGCGGGGTAAAATCTCTTCTCAATAAAGGTATTTTTTAATTATTAAGGTGTTGACAAATCTTTTGGGGATTTTCTTCCCGAAGGTATAAAGGAAGGAATCTCAATTTTGTTAATAAGTTTTGGGATTTTAATTTCTGCGAGGCTTCACTTCACAATTTCATACCTTTTGCAATGGAATACATCCCCTCCTCTTCTGTCCCTCGATCCTTATTTCCACAAAATAACAAATAAGACTTTCGCCCACAAACCAAAAAAACACAATCTGTGAAAAAGGATCGACTATATACGAAGGAATATTCAGTCGAGCTGATTCCTTGAGGCAATTTAATAAAATATAATGGTATACATTTTAACAGATTAAAAACCTCTCTGAATGGGAAAAAAGAATGAAAAAGGATTAAAGGGGGAGGAAAAGTATAAAAAGATGGGAAAAAGGTATTAAAGAGAGGGGAAAAGGTACCGAGGAAAGGGAAATAATCCGCAGAGAGCAACTAACAACAATATTAAGAATAGAAAATAAATCCAACACATCAGAATCGTCAGGAAAGCAAGAGTGCTTTCACATCAGAATCGTCAGGAAAGCAACAGTGCTTTCACATGAGAATCGTCAGGAAAGCAACAGTGCTTTCACATGAGAATCGTCAGGAAAGTAACAGTGCTTTTACATGAGAATCGTCAACAATGCTTTCACTTCAGAATTGCCAGAAAAGCAACAGTGCGTCCACATCAGAATCGTCAGGAATGCAACAGTGCTTTCACATGAGAATCGTCAGAAAAGCAACAGTGTTTTCACAAGAGAATCGTCAGGAAAGTAACAGTGCTTTTACATGAGAATCGTCAACAATGCTTTCACTTCAGAATTGCCAGAAAAGCAACAGTGCGTCCACATCAGAATCGTCAGGAATGCAACAGTGCTTTCAAATGAGAATCGTCAGGAAAGCAACAGTGCTTTCACAAGAGAATCGTCAGGAAAGTAACAGTGCTTTTACATGAGAATCGTCAACAATGCTTTCACTTCAGAATTGCCAGAAAAGCAACAGTGCGTCCACATCAGAATCGTCAGGAATGCAACAGTGCTTTCACATCAGCATCGTCAGGAAGGCAACATTGCTTTCACATCAGAATCGTCAGGAAAGCAACATTGCTTCCACATCAGAATCGTCAGGAATGCAACAGTTCTTTCACATCAGAATCGTCAGGAATGCAACAGTGCTTTCACATCAGCATCGTCAGGAAGGCATCATTGCTTTTACATCAGAATCGTCAGGAAAGCAACATTGCTTCCACATCAGAATCGTCAGGAATGCAACAGTTCTTTCACATCAGAATCGTCAGGAATGCAACAGTGCTTTCACATCAGCATCGTCAGGAAAGCAACATTGCTTTCACATCAGAATCGTCAGGAAAGCAACATTGCTTCCACATCAGAATCGTCAGGAAGGCAACAGTGCTTTCATATCAGCATCGTCAGGAAGTCAACATTGCTTTCACATCAGAATCGTCAGGAAAGCAACATTGCTTCCACATCAGAATCGTCAGGAAGGCAACATTGCTTTCACATCAAAATCGCCAGGAAAGCAAAAGAGCTTTCACATCAGAATCGTCAAGAAAGCAACAGTGCTTTGACATCAGAATCGTCAGGAAAGCAACATTGCTTCCACATCAGCATCGTCAGGAAAGCAACAGTGCTCTCACATCGGAATTGTCAGGAAAGCAACATTGCTTCCACATCAGAATCGTCAGGAATGCAACAGTGCTTTCACATCAGCATCGTCAGGAAGTCAACATTGCTTTCACATCAGCATCGTCAGGAAGGCAACATTGCTTTCACATCAAAATCGCCAGGAAAGCAAAAGAGCTTTCACATCAGAATCGTCAAGAAAGCAACAGTGCTTTGACATCAGAATCGTCAGGAAAGCAACAGTGCTCTCACATCGGAATTGTCAGGAAAGCAACAGTGCTTTCACATCAGAATCGTCAAGAAAGCAACAGTGCTTTGACATCAGAATCGTCAGGAAAGCAACAGTGCTCTCACATCAGAATTGTCAGGAAAGCAACAGTGCTTTCACATCAGAATCGTCAGGAAAATAACAGTGCTTTCACATCAGAATCGTCAGGAAAGCAACCGTGTTCACATCAGAATCGTCAGGAAAGCAACCGTGTTCACATCAGAATCGTCAGGAAAGCAACATTATTTTCACATCAGAATTGTCAGGAAAGCAACAGTGCTTTCACATCAGAATCGTCAGAAAAGCAACAGAACTTTCACATGGGAATCAACAGGAAAGCAACATTGCTTTCCTGTTGACCTCACCCAGCCTGGGTTGGGCTGGAAAAATAGCCAGCATCACGAGGCCGCGAACCCACGTAGACACCCATATGGCACAACCTCGCTGGACGTTGCTAAACTTCAGTGATCTAACGGGAACTGGTCTATTCAACATGCCATAGACGCTGGCTAGCCAGTCCGATTTAAACGCAATAAATAATAATAATAATAATAATGTAACTTATACTAGGTATGGACATTCATATTTGTAATTCGGCCATGGAATTGACTTCTTGACAAGTAAAAAAACTCCTTATTCGTCTGACCTAAATCCATATGAGTAGGGCTGAGTTCGATAGCAGGCTCATTAGCTGGTAGACAGAGTAGATACGTAACCAGGAGGCTGTGGATTCGAATCCAAATATGAACATAAGATTTAACAATAACACAGGGAACTACATTGTGACAAGCATATTTAGCTTAACGCAACTATCAGCCTTCCATGCGCGGATATAGGGGAGGGCCCGGGGAGGCACTTTTTTTTAAGTGGGCGGTGTTTTTCAAATTTCAATATACCTAATCACGTATTTAAAAAAAAAAAAAAAATCAAAGGGGGGGGGCAGTGCCACTAAAAAATTCCCAAGCCTGAGACTAAATAGAAATACGTAAATAAAAAATCGTCAAAAAATCTGTCATCTGTCATCCGCCATGGCATTCTTTTCGTCATCACGCTTATAAAATCGCTTATCACCCTTATGAAAGCCATTTGTGGTAAGCTCTACAGCTTTTAACAAATTAGGTATCGTACCTCGATAAACATTGCATTAAAAAGTATACTCCCCAGGACTCGAACCCCGGTTTCTAGGTTACGAGTCCCTCCCCCTCCCCCCTCCAAATTTTCGATTAGGTATTTTGGCACGTTGAATACACCAGTTCCTATGAGATCACTGAAGTTAAGCAACGTCCAGCAAGGTTGTTCCATGTGGGTGTCCACGTGGGTTCGCGCCCTCGTGATGCTGGCTATTTTTCCGGTCCAACCCAGAGGCTGGGTGAGGTCAATGTGCGTAGCTGGTTTGCAAGTTTCCAGCGAATGGAGGGTAAAACCCCCGTCTTGAATGACCAATAGATGTTAAAAAGACGTTNTAACCTAAATTACTAATGTAAACAACTTCAACTTACGTGCAGAACATAAGCAGACTCCTCATATAAGCCTATTTCTACTTAATTCCAAACCTGAATCCAAAAATGGTGGAATCGTTGATTGCGAGAGGAACACCGCTCAAACAAACACAACCAAAGCCCAACAATAATGCAGCCATTGGAAGTGGAAGCTTCAAGAATGGTGCCACTCTTCGAGAGGATCGAGAAAACAGGTCTACATAAGCTGCCAGTAGTGTGTATGTTACTATGTCACAATTTTTGTGAGCATCACAATATAATTTTTATTACCATCACTTCCATGTCACTCACTAAAAAATTGCGTAGTTCTGATATCAGAACTACGACATCGTTGTTGGCCTATATAATTTTTATTTTATTTTATAATGATAATATGGGAGCAGACAGATATTATTAATTTATTTCTGAGCAACTAACCTAACTTAAAATAGGATTAATTGAAAGTAGAAGGTTAAATTTCATCACGATTAAAAAGTGGGAAATACGAGAAAACTAACTTTTAAATGTTTAATTCACACAATTTTATTGCTAGAAAATCGACGAAACTTTGGAGAAATCAAATGTTTATTCGGATTTTTTTAAATATGCAGAATTTTTTTTTATATTTTTATTTAAAAGGTTAGTTAANTGATTACCATCACTTCAACATTTTAAGTTTGTAACTTGCTCCAAAAAAAATTAATAGTATCTGTCTGGAACATTTAATGTGTTAATATGTTGCTGGAATACATGACAGGAGTGTAAAACTAAGTTTTCTATGTCGAAAGACCTGTATGCTGCGCGGTAGTCGAATACGTTCGATTTTTTTCGGATTTTCCGAAAACCTTGAATCGTACGGAAATAGTTATTCTATCTTTATTTAGAGTAAATAAAATTTGCCACAATTTAAGTCTAATTGCAACTCTGTAACCTTCACAAATTGCGAGATATAGCACTTCGAAATTTGTCGATTATTTCGAAAAAAATATTTTTGATTACCATCACTTCAATGTCACTGACTAGTTTTACTTTTGTCCTCCTGTTCAAGTGGGTGTAACACTGGCATCGCACGCAGGGGACGGAGGTTCAGTCCCAAAGTGTCGGAAATTGTTTCGATGTAGTGCTTGTGATTACGGTTTTCAGCATCGTGCGAACGACAAAGCAGCTACTTTAATGTGAGTAGCGACCAGTACCTCATTACCAGAGTACAATTATTTGATGTGGTATATATAAAAGACTAGCTGTTTTCCCGTGCTTTGGTAGGATTACAAAATTCCACAACTCAATTTTAGATTTTTGGTGGAACCGACCCCCAGAGTGAACACGGCTCCTATTTAGAAACGTTGATTATCAGTCAGTCAATCAGTCAGGATACCAACTGGGCTTTGCGTTTTATAAGTATAGACAAGCATTCCTCGATCGCAGCTTCGCCCGCGCATATTTTAAATGATGTATCATGCTATCTCTCTCGTTCCAATGTATTTCTTATGGGGATTGTTTAGTTTTCGCGATTTCTATCCCTTAAAATTATAATTTTGCAAAAACCCTTCTTAGTGCACACTTTCATGGTGCAACGAAGGTCCCTGCCAAATTTCAAGTTTGTAGCATTAATAGTTTCAGTTCTACGTTGATCACTCAGGACATTGCCTTTTATATATATTAAAGACTAGCTGTTTCGCCCGTGCTTCGCTACGGCCAATAGCTTGGCGCCTTAGAGGAATGGCCGTTCCCTTGCGAATAGTATTTTTTTTCTTTTTTTAAAATTGTGAAAGTAGACGTGTAAGCTGTTCTATGTGTGTATATACAAAGAACATAAAGCGTACATACGTACCAAATTTCAGCCACCAAAAATTTACCGGTACGGAAAAAAGTGATGAAAAGGTGATAATATTTCATGGGCGCGGCTGTTTCCCCCGTGGCTGGCGCCCCAGGTGGAATAGTAAAAAATCCTTTCTTACTGCACATCTAGAACATAAAGCGAACCTACATACCAATTTTCGGTAAACTGGTTCATAATGTAAACTGGTTACCAATACGGAGAAACAGTGATGAAAAGGTCATAATATTTTATGGACGCGCCCTTTACCCCCGCGGCTGGAGCCCCAGTGGAAATATTAAAAAATTCTTTCTTATAGCACATCTAGAACATAAAGCGAACTTACCTACCAAATTTCGGCCTCCGGAAATGTACCGGTACAGAGAAACAGTGATGAAAAAGTAATTTTCATATGTAAACGCGCCCCTTTTTCCCCCGCGGCGGGCGCCCCAATTCGAATATTTAAAAATCCTTTCTTAATGCGTATCCAAGACTTAAGTGCGACAAACATGCCAAATTTCAGCCTCCTAGGACGTACCAGTGCGGAGAAATCGCGATGAGTGTTAAGTGAGTGTCTTTCTCTTTTATATATATAGATTGAAGAGATTATAAGTTCATGAGGCTCTTAGTAATGCTGTGATACCCACCAAAATTGTGAAGAGGCCAGTGAGCCTTACCACAAAAAAACTCTACATTTACATTTTTAAAATAATACCGTTGGCGTCATTTAGCCGGTTGATAAGTGAAGTGAAGTACAATGTACACACCTGAATTTGGCACAAACATTTTCAATTCTGAAACATATTT
>CM022880.1:32742302-32753293 GCA_012654025.1 Pachypsylla venusta
TTTAGACTAAAAAATTTTTGGCCTCGGCCAGCCGTTTAGGCTGGGCACCGACTGACTTCAAAATCTTAAATGAGAAGGTATATCAAGTGACACTGATTTAAAGATCTCGTTAATACTATCTAGAATCTACCGTTTACGAATTACAGGGTGGAAAATGTGACAATGGACCCTTTGCGGCCGCACCGAAATGGTAGGTAAAAATGCCCAGAAATAAGTTTTTATGATCCCAAATAAGTAATTTAGTGGAAAAGTTGGTTGTCCCGCCCACTTTGACCACAGAAATCAATCCTTCTTAGACCAAACCTATCCAGCTGTTTTGAAAATTTTGGTCTAAGAAATCTCGAACTCTGCGGTCAAAGTGAGCGGGACAACCATCTTGTTGGAACACTGTTTTTTCCTAAATTACTTATTTGGGTCATAAAAAATATTTCTAGGCATTTTTACCTACCAGTTGGGTGCGGTCGCAAAGGGAATGGGTCACATGTTACACCCCGTAATTCGTGAACGGTAGATCCTAGAGAGCTCTGGTTTTCTGTAATGAACTCGTATTAACGAGACCTTTAAAACAAGGTGTCACTTGATATACCTTCTCATTTAATTGCCCAGCCTAAACCGCGGTTTCGAGGCAGAACTTTTTATATTAAAAAAAATCAGTTTTGAACGAATGAAGCTCATGAGAGCATACGGCCCAGTAGGGTGAAGAAAAACTAAACATTTCATACCCAATAGTTCCGATTCTTCACAGAATTAGCCCATCAGTTTATGGGCACTATTAAGCCACCTGAACCAAAAGGTGACCATTTCATACCCCATTGTTCCGATTCTTCATAAAATTAGCCCATCAGTTTATGGGCATTATTAAGCCGCCTGGACCAAAAGGTGACCATTTAATACCCCATAGTTCCGATTCTTCATAGCATTAGCCCATCAGTTTATGGGCACTATTAAGCCGCCTGGACCAAAAGTTGACCATTTAATACCCCATAGTTCCGATTCTTCATAGCATTAGCCCATCAGTTTATGGGCACTATAAAGCCGCCTATACCAAAAGGTGACCACTTCATACCCCATAGTTCCGATTCTTCATAGCATTAGCCCATCAGTTTATGTGCACTATTAAGCCACATAGACCAAAAGGTGACCATTTCATACCCCATAGTTACGATTCTTCATAAAATTAGCCCATCAGTTTATGGGCACTCCTGGACCCACAGGTGACCATTTCATACCCCATTGTTATCTTTTTCAGATACGGAAATATTTGGCGCCAGTGATGATCCTTGTGCAAGTAATTTTCGAGGCCCATCGCCATTTTCGGAACCGGAGAGTCGAGCTTTGAGAGATTTAATTTTACAATATAAAAATCAAATTAAACTTTACATTTCATTTCATAGCTACGGTAAAGTAAGTACGGTAAAGACAACTTAGCTGATGCCCGCAAGTTCGTACCTATGTGTCTTTTCTGTAAAACTATTTACAAAATAATTCAGTTTGTTATTCAGCCATAACTAGGATACGATTTTTTTTTTTTTTTTGATCCCTANATTGATCCCTAACCGAATTTACTGACAACAGGGGGAGACGAGGATGGGAATCTTCAAAAGATACACCCCACTTCTCAACCGGTAAGTATTTATCCAGCTACAGCCAAACAAAGAACCCAGTCGAGTGGTGTGGAGGTTATGTTGGACTCAATCTAGCCTACNAAGAACCCCATAAAAAATATAAAATTTGAAAATTTCCGGTTTCTATCCGATTTATGGACGGTTTTCACCACCAATTGGTTATTCAAAACGAGGGTTTCACCCTCCAATCGCTGAAAACTTGTAAACGAGCTACCCACATTGACCTCATCCAGCCTGGGTTGGGCCGGAAAAATAGCCAGCATCACGAGGGCGCGAACCCACGTGGTACAACCTTGTTGTACGTTGCTTAACTTCAGTGATCTAATGGGAACTGGTGTATTCAACGTGCCATAGACGCTGGCTAGATTCAGGTTTTAAAAAAATGGTGGGGAAATATGTTGATCTGAGGGTGCCCAAAAGGTCCGACAAACCATACGTGGAGACAGCTCCACGTAAAGTTCGTAATCACAGGATGGAAAAGGTTTAAGGGCGTCTTGGTGAGGCCAATCATCAATATATTTGGGCGGAGCGAAGAGTAGCCTTATACTCCCTACAAACTGCAAACTTTTGTTACCCTACTCCTCCGAAACTACTCAACCGACTTTAACCAAATTTTTTTCTTCATATTCTGCATATACTTCATATTCTGCATATATCTATTTTCAGAACGATATCTTTAACTGTTTCCGATTTTTTGGCCCATTTTCCGATTTTTTTACCAAATTCAGAGAGTCATGATCCGATATCTTAAATTTTGTCGCGACAGCATATCAACTCATAACGAAAAAGTTTTAGGTGTCTTCTCAAGACTTAATTTAGGTCATAATTTACTAAATTTTGACAAACCATTCCAGTACTCTGGGGTCGGTTCCACCAAAAATCTAAAATTGAGGAGATTTAATTCCGCGATCTCGAAATTGTTGTTGAATTTTGTTACCGTAGCGAAGCACGGGAAAACAGCCAGTTCAATATATAGGGTAATACAAAAATAAGCATCCGATTTATTTTAAAAAAAAAAAAAATCTTTTAAATGAACATAGATGATTCGGCTTCATTGTGGAGAGTTTAGATTTTGATCAAGATGATATCCAACAAATGTCCGCTCCTGGCGTTTAAAAAAAAACTCTGCCAATGTGGCACATGGGTTTATTGTTTTTCTGGCAAAAATTATATACATTTTTTGCCAAAAAAAATTTGGGGGGTCCCATGACGATTCCAAATCTGGGGCGTAATTAGACCCTAAATTTGACATACCTACTAAAATTTGAAGTTTCTGGCTCTTACCATTCTCTTTTTAAAGACAACCTCTCTAAAGCGTTAAAAACCGCCAGCAGGTATATTTCATTGAATCCAAAAGTTTCGGAGCTAACGGAGACCCCAAATATGACATACATACAAAATTTCAAATCTCCAGCTCTTACCATTCTCCTTTTAGACAGCAATACTGAAACTAAACGAAATGAATAAACGAAAAAAAAAACAATTAGAGCCCAGATGGGACCTATATACCAAATTTCATCCAAATCGGTTAACGCTAAGTGGCAAAAGTGCCCATCACGGCGGACGGCGGACAAATGGATTTTTTATTCAATTTTTGGATTCTACGTACCTTGAAACGTATAATATCAAATTTTGGGGGGAGGTTTTGCTTNTTTTTTTTTTTTTTTTTTTTTTTTTTTTTTTTTTTTTCTCGTGACAATTCCAAAGGTTCATTATTGAAAATAATAAACCAATATTATGTAGGTACCGAATCTTTTTTAAACTGTGTTCTTTTAAAAATTGCAGGATGCTCTGGCAACGGCTGCTCGACTGGCAATATTCAATGTTACTGGAACTCGGTATGCCATAGGATCAACTTCTGACATAATGGGTAAGTGTTGTTTACTGAAACACTTTTCAAAGGAAGGGCACGCCTCAAAAATATATTTATACGTGCCCCCCCCCCTTGAGGGGAATGATAGGAGAATAGATACCGGGTGCACTCAACAATAACATTACATTATGTATAATGCGAGGAAATAGCAACTAAATAGAATATGAACTTGTTAACAATTAATTTGTCTGGTATAACACCCTGTATATGAGATAAATTATATATTTTCGGTACTAACCATGTAACTCTGCTTGATTTGGTGATTAAAATGATCAACCTCATACGTCCATATTGGTTCTATATAATATTTTGCAAAGTCGATACCGTACAGATCTGCTTATTTAACAAAATTATAGTACGTTAAATTAGCAGGTTTGTACTTTCTTAATGTTAATTATTGTAACTACGGCTATGCCTCAGCCGCATGCAAGCGGGTGGAGCCCGTTGTTATTATTATTATTATTTTTAAATGTGCCTCCCCAATAATTTTGCTCCAGCTACGCCTATGCTCCCACACTCTATGGACATGATTTCAGCAATCTTTTCTTCAGGATTATTTTCAATTTCTGGCAAGCAAGTAATTTGTAATTGTCGGGTAATTTATTACAGATGAAAATGCCAGAGTTGAGAAATGATTTGTTAAAGTGTGATTGTCCTGAAGGAATAAGTTTGTCCCTATGTCTAGTATTGTAATTGTAGACATCACTGTGTCTGGGTATAGTGACCCGGAAATTTTATGAACCAAGACACAGGAGTCCAAAATAAGTTGTCCATACAGTGTAAGAATATTATATTTTTTAAATAAAGTCTTACAGGATAGATTATATTTTTTTATAAAGTCTTGTTTCGGCGACTGACCGTTTTATTTTCATTTTTAAGTTTCCTTTTGGGGTTTAAGTTTCCAACAATTTATGGAAGAAATTTTTCTTTTTAATCAGTCACTCAGGACATTGCCTTTTATATATATATAAAGAAGATGATTTTTGTCTTTTCAGGAGTAAATGCTGGTGGCAGTGATGATTGGGTCAAAGGTTATGTTGGTGTTAAGTACTGCTATACGGTAGAACTTCCTGGAGGTGGTCCTCATGGATTTGATTTACCTACAAATCAAATTAGTAAAGTTGTCAAAGATATGTTTGAAGGTGTAAAAGTTTTTAGTAATTTTGTGGAGAAAGAATTTATTAAATAATAAAAAAAAAACTATGGTGATTGAGCACATTGTTTTAATTTCATTGGCCTATAAATCAAACCGGACTGGAACCCTCGATTCCTACCTGGTGGGCATTCGGCCACGGTGGAGTAAACATATTTTTTTTATAGGAACAAGTGGATTTGTTTGATTGAAATAAAAATCTAGTGTGAACATCACACGATTTTTCTCTTCTCCAATAAGAAGTATTATGGGATGAAATTTTCTATGTCGAACTTTCAATGCCAAAACACCATTTGAAGTCCCCAGAGCTCAAATCTAGAGTTTCAGCTATTGGTTCGCGTGTTTTTGTGTGTCTGTTTGAGAACATTATGTCTCATGAACGGTAGGAGTTGCGCTTTTTGTATATACAACATACACACCAAAGTCTCTGGATTTGTGAAAGCCCCCAAAAAGCGATAAAAACCGTCAGCACTATATTCGATTTCAGCCAAAAGTTTAGTAGTTCGTTCTTGGAATCAAAGTGACACACATAACAAATTACCGTTTTTGAGATCTCTTGTTGTAGACAGACCGACAGACAAACATAGACACGGAACAATAGCTGAAACTCGAGGTTTGGTTATTCAAGGATCTCAAACGTGTTTTGGCATTCATACGATTGAAAATTGACCGAAAAAATAGCGAAAGCGGTTTGGCGTTTTTGAGTATTGATAAGTGTTCTAGGCTCTCAGCTTATAGTTTTGTGTGGGAGTCCATACCCGTCATTTTTTCGAAAACTATTACCGACTTAGCCATATGCCATATCCAGGGTGAGTCATTTTAAAGGACATAGTCAAATGTCTCGAAAACCGTTAGAGATAGAAAGAAAACGTTCGATACAAACCCTTTTTACTTTTTAGGGAGAAATTTAATGGTGATCTTGAATTTTTTCCTTCAAGGTTATTTTAAGGTCAACTTTTATTTTAAAGGAACCCTATATTTTTTATTATAGTATTGAACTTTGTATTAAAAAAGAAATATTTTTGCTTAATTTTTTTTTTATTTGATTTACAGTTTTCGAGATAATTTTGTCCTTGACGTGCTCTAAGTAAGAGATATCTAACATATGAAGTATTATCAGTGTTGACAGATCCGAGATATACAGGTGCGCACCATTACCCGCTACGCACGATTCCCCCCCATCTTCCTATATCCAACGTTTTCTTCCTATCTCTAACGGGTTTCGAGATATTTTACTATGTCCTTTAAAATTATTCACCTTGTATAGATTCGAACGAACACATAATCGGCTTCCTGTTTCTAATATTAATTATCTGGGTGATTCGCTTACAATATCCTCGATTTAGCTCATAGAATGTCCACTCCAAATGTATGGTCTTTGGTTTATTTCTTAGAACTCATTAAAAAAATGGCCACATTTTGGGAAGCCTCTTGGATTTGGAACCATGCCAGTCCAATATCCTCGATTTAGCTCATAGATTGTCCACATTCCAAACATATGGTCGTTGGTTTATTTCTCAGAACTCATTAAAAAAATGGCCACATTTTGGGAATCCTCTTGGAGTTAGAACCATGTCAAACCAATATCCTTGATTTAGCTCATAGATTGTCCACATTCCAAACATATGGTCTTTGGTTTATTTCTTAGAACTCATTAAAAAATGGCCACATTTTGGGAAGCCTCTTGGATTTGGAACCATACCAGACCAATATCCTCGATTTAGCTCATAGATTGTCCACATTCCAAACGTATGGTCTTTGGTTTACTTCTTAGAACTCATTAAAAAAATGGCCACATTTTGGGAAGCCTCTTGGAGTTGGAACCATGTCAGACAGTTCACCAACTTTGATCACAGTGCTCATCCCAGTCTGATGGTGATACAGAAAATGGCAATGGAAAAACCAGAAACCTAAAATGTAATATGATCTCAAATTACAATGAAACACCATAAATAATATTCGTCTCTTTTCATAATCTGCTAATTCGTAAAACGAAAATTCCATGTTAATTCCTATATGAAAAGTGGACTACCAATGGTTGATTATGATATATATACAAAAATATTGGTTCTTCGACCCAGCCTAAACTCAACAGACGCGGCATGTTTTTTTTCGGAACCTAACCCAATACTACTCCCAACACGTTCTACACAGCTTAACAGCCCGTTACTATTCCTCATGTTCTCTCATCTCGGGTGCTCAGCTAGTATTTTTCATAAACGTACCTGGATTATCTGTATATATCCTAGCAACAAAATATCCGCCTGACGGTAATGGCAAGGAATCTTTCATTGGTGGATACTGTCTCGCATGCTGACCCGCATTGAGTTCTTGATTTAACCTTGAAATGGCCTGTTCAAAAGGTATTCCTGGAGGGAACACACCTTGACCCATGACATAGTAACAGTATCCGTGGAGATGCATGGGATGGGTCAAACCAACATTACCTAAAACACAAATTAAGGTTCAAGACAAGTATTATTGATTTTTTTTGGAGCAAATTAGAAACTTAAAATGTGGTTTAATATAATCTTAAAAGTCTTTTTAAACGTTTTAGCTCCGGAAAATAAATTGATAAAGATAAAGATAATAAAGGGAGAAATATTTTTCCGGGATTTTGTTGTTTACTAAAAGAAAATGTTCTTTTATTCTGGTGACGCATTGATTGTGATGTCTTTTTAATGTATTCGCCGAAGTTGGGGACGTTTATTTGGTAGATGCCCCTTTTGTCAATTTGTTTTATTACCTATGTCTTTCTGATCAAATAAGGCATTTTTGAAAATTGTCACTCGATACGAGTCAAGATCGAAAGTCGATTCATTGAGTCGATTCATATGTGTGAGTCGACTGAAGTCATGTTGACTCATCTAAGTGAGTCGAAAATCCCATCCCTAAAAAGAACTTACCCCTGTCAGCAATAATCAATTCAATTAATTTATTTTTAGGCAGTGGTATCACATTAACACATTTACAGAGATCTTCGGCTACGTTCGCCACACATTCGGCCGAGCAGAACTCTGATTGGGGTATATCATTGTACTGACTTAACAACGGGGAAGATGGTAGCATGTTGGATATATTATTGATCGTGGCCGCCAGAGGTGGAACTACAGGAATCGGTACTGAAATCATAGACAAGATATTGAAATTAGATAAAAAACCGAACACAGTTGTCGTAGCAGAGGTGGAAATACAGGAGTCGGTACTGAAATCATAGACAAGATATTGAAATTAGATAACAAACCGAACACAGTTGTCGTAACAGAGGTGGAAATACAGGAATCGGTACTGAAATCATAGACAAGATATTGAAATTAGATAACAAACCGAACACAGTTGTCGTAGCAGAGGTGGAAATACAGGAGTCGGTACTGAAATCATAGACAAGATATTGAAATTAGATAACACATCGAACACAGTTGTCGTAGCAGAGGTGGAAATACAGGAGTCGGTACTGAAATCATAGACAAGATATTGAAATTAGATAACAAACCGAACACACTTGTCGTAGCAGAGGTGGAAATACAGGAGTCGGTACTGAAATCATAGACAAGATATTGAAATTAGATAACAAACTGAACACAGTTGTCGTAGCAGAGGTGGAAATACAGGAATCGGTACTGAAATCATAGACAAGATATTGAAATTAGATAACAATAACGTTGACCGATATAGGTCCCATTTGGGCTCTTTTTAGACCCTAAATTTGACATACCTACTAAATTTGAAGTCTCTGACTCTTACCATTCTCTTTTCAGACAGGATTCATGAAAACCGCTTTAAAGCGGTAAAAATCGCCAGCAGTATATTTGATTGAACCTAATGTTTCGGAGCTAACTGAGACCCCATATGAGACATATATACAAAATTTCAAATCTCTAGCTCTTACCATTCTCCTTTTAGACAGCAATACTGAAAACTGCTAAAAAACAGCAAAAATCGCCCACGGTGTAATAGATTGCACCCAAAAGTTTCGGGGCACAATTAGAGCACAGATGGGACCTATATATCAAATTTCAGCCATATCGGTCTACGCTAAGTGGCAAAAGTGCCCATCACGGCGGACGGCGACAAACGCATTTTTTTTTTTATTCGATTTTTGGATTCTACGTACCTTGAAACTNAGGGGGTTTATTTTTTTTTTTTTTTTTCGTGACGATTCCAAAAGTTCATTATTGAAAATAATAAACCAAAAATCAAAAGGAATTCTAAAGTTTAGTACAACAATAAATATACCGCAATAGACCCTTGGAGGCGTGGTCAAACATGAATTTTTTTCTGAAAAGTATAAAAAACTTATTATTCTTACTTATATGTTTTATATTTTTATTTTATTTTTACTATGCATGTAACTCTGTTATATTGGGCAGTGCTGGCTCCAATAATATCAGCGCCCTGTTCGAAAGTGAAAAATGCGCCCCCTAACCCCTCTACTTTGCTGATATTTAATGAGCACATTTTTTTTTTTTTTTTTATTTTTTTTTTTTTTGTTTGTTTATAACTTTACAAGAAAATCCAGAAAAGGTATAAAAAAAAATAGGGTCTGGAACTGGGGAGGAGTATCTGGCAACAAAAACTTACGTTTTCTTTTAAAAAAAATTAACTCGCTTTTTTATTGGCCGTTATGGATCCATGTTGGATTGTTGTACATATGCAATAGAGGCATGGCTATATAATCGTTTTCTAACCTCTCTAATTGGCATAAAATTAATGGTTCAACAAAAATAGAATGGGTTGCCAGACACTCCTCCCCGGTTCCAGAACCATAAGAAATACCTTTAATTTTTTTCATTTTAGTTTATTTAATTCTGTACGCCTTCAATTGTTGGCGCCCTGTTTGACGGAATGTCACGAACTACCCTAGAGCCGGCACTGATATTGGCCACTGCCCGTAGAATAAATAAATTAAAATTAATTAATTTTATTTCACCGAGCAGATACAATTATTTGAAAAACTTACAGAAATGTCTTTGGTAGGTATTGGATTCAAACAGATCTGATAATTGGTAAGAATAAAAACCAGGTGCCAGCAATATTCTCAAGTCCGGCTTCTTTGATAGTATGATTGGTTTAATTTCATCTTTATTATTTAAATGAGATATGCAGACGTTGGTGAAGTTGTCAGGATTGCAATCCGCGTTGGGTCGGTTGAAAAACTGAAATTACGAATAAAATGACAGTGGCAGATTTAACGTGCAAGCAACATGGCTGAGGGCGGCAGAATTTAGGGGTGGAAAGCCAGCGCTCTAGGTATACGGAAAGTGCCTGAAACTTATGATGATGAGTGAATCAGTCAATATGTCAGTCAGTCAGTCAGTGAGTATCCAAAAGTGCAAACTGTGAAATTACCTTTCTCCCGTCCGGGTTAGAATTAACTTTTGAAGTTTATCCTGTAGTATTGTACTATACTACGGAATGTATGTTCAAAGTTTCAATGACATATCCAATGTAGAATCGGATATCTGACTGTGTGAAAAACCTGGCGAATTTCTTCGTGTAAAGATACACTGGTGCTTTCTGGAACTTGGCCTGGCGCACTGCCGTGCGCTCAGATATCTATACCCACCAAACCACACATTTTGAAATTTGGTTTCTTCTCACCCTCTTTCAATCGATATTAATAACATTTTGTGCTTTTAATGGAACATTTAACAAGACACAGTCAGTAGAGTAGTGGAACATTTTAGAGGATAATAGTCAATTAAAAGGTTCACATGGACCAAGTCCTTTGACGTGAATCCAGTAGTGGAACATTTTAGAGGATAATAGTCAATTAAATGGTTCACATGGACCAAGTCCTTTGACGTGAATCCAGTAGTGGAACATTTTAGAGAATAATAGTCAATTAAAAGGTTCACATGGACCAAGTCCTTTGACGTGAATCCACTAGTGGAACATTTTAGANGTTCCATTCATCACTTACCCTAGTATATGGAAACCCATTGTATCCTGGATTCCTAGTTAGAGGTTTGCTTCCTGAAGATCCTTCGTATTTTAAAATTCCAAACTGATACGGCTTTGTAGCTTCACATGGACCAAGTCCTTTAACGTGAATCCAGTAGGGGGATATTGACTTGGAAGTTTCGATAATAAAGTCGAATCTCTCTCCTGCAAAAGATATGACGAAAACAATGTTTGGTACGACTAGTCTAATCTGGTTTCCAGGACGATTGCTTCTTCGCAGCAGAACCAACCAGGCAGAAGTACCTGGGGTCAAAGATCGTCAACCCCATCACACCAACTACATACTCGCAATTTTTTGATTAGAGAGCAACCACAGCACAGTTGCTCCATTTTTTACTTATCATGGCTGGTACTGAATCTACTTTTTTTTTTTTTT
>CM022880.1:32793382-32805858 GCA_012654025.1 Pachypsylla venusta
AGGAAGAGAAAGTCTAGTACGGTTTTCCGTACCATTTATTTTTCTTCTGAATCACACACAATTTGCGAAGCACACAGAGGGTCAATTTTTATTTTATTATTATAAAACTAGTTGCAAGTCTCTCTATTAAGACTGATTGCAATTATCATTGCGACCTTTATTTAGATCTATTCTCACCAAGAGAGTCAATTTAGTGGCATAACAGTACATTGTTTGCCACCCGAAATCAAATGATTAACTCATCTTAAATTTACGATAATCCTACATTATTGAAATTTCTTGCGTCACATATTAAAACGCATTATAAGAGATTTGAATTTTAATTGTTAAAATATAAACCTGTACTCGCATAGTATAGATATAGCTTTACTATGTTATGTAAGATAATAAATCAAGTTTATATTTTTTTAGTTTTTAATAAAGTAATAGCGACTTATTGTAATAAAAAAAAATTATTTTAGCCTCTATTTTGTTTGCGGGTACTTTGTACCCCCCCCTTGGCAATGCACGTAACTGAATAGAGCTTGGAAATCCTAGGGTTAAGTGTAACGTAAAAGCTTTTTCATTTTGAAAGTGGTTTAAAAATCTGCAGAATTATACTAAGACTGCCATCAAAAGTTTATCGACACATTCGTAGGGATAAAAATACATTGGAATTGAATAATATTAGGAAGTTTCTAAAAATAAATTTATAATACCCCATAATATGCAGAACAGAATAAAGTCAATATTTCAGGAATATGGCATTGATATAAAAACACGTCAAATGACCAACGAATTTATAGATTACGCAGAATTAAACCATATATTTGACAGGTCATTCTCGGTAGTATTTTGCTGTATTTTTCGGTGTCAGATTGTGTGTCATGACGTGAATATCATGGGCGTAGAAACGGGGGGCAGAGGGGGTAGCTGCCCCCCTAGAAATCTCCAAGAGTATGCAGCACGGAAGGGGCAACTTAGATTTACACTAGATAAAATGATTTTTGGAAGCAAAAAAGTCATCAAGTACCGAAATACGACAAGGTAGGGTGTAAGCTGAGACACACGCGACGCAGCACACGCAACACAACACAAGTCAGATAAATGTGTCGCCATATTTCCTAATGGTACCACGTAAGCAGAAACGCATGCGTGTGCCGGCATGTCACAGCTTGTAGTACAGGCACAGATTTGACGACACACGCGACGCAACTATTGATCAAATATGTCTTTAAATGAAAGATTGATTAGTTGGTGCGCGATTTACCTGTGCTATATGATGTGAGTCATCAAGATTATAGGAAGAAAACGTATAGGTAAAGACAATTTGTGCGCCAATATAGACAAGAAATTAAACCTACAATCAGATAAGGATTTTTGGTTTATTATTTTCAATAATGAAACTTTGGAATCGTCACGAGAAAAAAAAATTACCAAACTCAAAATTTGATATTTTAATTTGATATTTTACGTTTCAAGGCTTTTAGACCTTGAAACGTCAAAAGTTTGTTGTTGACAATAGTTTGTCTTTGATCTGCAATTCTTTGTTCAGTAACCGTAACATTGGGGTATTCTACAACAAACGCTTGGTAGTTTTTGGCGGAAATCTGTTGAGTTTGTTTCGGGTCGTGTGATATAGTAATATGTGTACATGATGTATGTGGTAATATCTTGCGTTCACTTCATACGCACTCGTTTTCTTCCTGCTAAGGTGGTCTCAGTTAATAAGACACTGCCTAACTGAGACGCACTCCTAGCAGTCACAGTCCTTCTGGATGTATTTTGACTGTTATCATTTGTCATTTGCAGTCTGCAGCATTCTTCTTGTTTCCCTGCGATCACTTCAGCGGTGGCTCCAGAGGTGTCCTGGTGCTACCAGGAGGTAGCGTTTTTCCGAAGTCTTAATAAAAATCGTTTTTTCTCCTTTGAGATATCGCAGTTGATGTTCATGTGGTATTAAATATTACCACACTACTTCCTGGGACGTTACTGATACTTGTAACTATCCAGGGATCATCAAACTCTTTCTCGGACCATGGGGTCACTTCTCCCCAATAACTTAATCATCGTACCCTGGTGGTTTATTATTAAATAAGTAACGATTTACTTTATCGACCCCCCTCCCGNGACATGAAAATCTCAGCTGCCCCCCCCCTAGGCCAGATGCTGGCTACGCCCTTGGTGAATATGAGCTTTATCTGAGAAAAATGTTTCCAGAATTTTATTATTATATTAATCTAGAGTACTAAATTTCAATTCATTAATTGAAACAAAAACAAAAATTTGCCCATATATTGATCAATATTTGGGGCAGCCGAATGCTGTTTCTTGTGCGCTTTCCTAAAAATCCAGTCGATATATGAAAAAGGGCATGTATGAGAGGCGTTAATCACACAATCACCCTGTAGGTATGTAAAGGGCGTGTATGAGGGGAGTTAATCATACAATCACCCTTTAGGTATGTAAAGGGCGTGTATGAGGGGCGTTAATCATACAATCACCCTTTAGGTATGTAAAGGGCAAGTATGAGGGGCGTTAATCACACAATCACCCTGTAGGTATTTAAAGGGCGTGTATGAGGGGAGTTAATCATACAATCACCCTTTAGGTATGTAAAGGGCGTGTATGAGGGGTGTTAATCATACAATCACCCTCTAGGTATGGAAAGGGCGTTTTTGAGGGGTGTTAATCATACAATCACCCTGTAGGTATGTAAAGGGCGTGTATGAGGGGTGTTAATCATACAATCACCCTTTAGGTATGTAAAGGGCGTGTATGAGGGGTGTTAATCATACAATCACCCTGTAGGTATGTAAAGGGCGTGTATGAGGGGTGTTAATCATACAATCACCCTTTAGGTATGTAAAGGGCGTGTATGAGGGGTGTTAATCATACAATCACCCTGTAGGTATGTAAAGGGCGTGTATGAGGGGTGTTAATCATACAATCACCCTTTAGGTATGTAAAGGGCGTGTATGAGGGGTGTTAATCATACAATCACCCTGTAGGTATGTAAAGGGCGTGTATGAGGGGTGTTAATCATACAATCACCCTTTAGGTATGTAAAGGGCGTGTATGAGGGGTGTTAATCATACAATCACCCTGTAGGTATGTAAAGGGCGTGTATGAGGGGTGTTAATCATACAATCACCCTTTAGGTATGTAAAGGGCGTGTATGAGGGGTGTTAATCATACAATCACCCTGTAGGTATGTAAAGGGCGTGTATGAGGGGTGTTAATCATACAATCACCCTTTAGGTATGTAAAGGGCGTGTATGAGGGGTGTTAATCATACAATCACCCTGTAGGTATGTAAAGGGCGTGTATGAGGGGTGTTAATCATACAATCACCCTTTAGGTATGTAAAGGGCGTGTATGAGGGGTGTTAATCATACAATCACCCAGTAGGTATGTAAAGGGCGTGTATGAGGGGAGTTAGTCATACAATCACCCTTTAGGTATATAAAGGGCGTGTATGAGGGGTGTTATCATACAATCACCCTGTAGGTATGTAAAGGGCGTGTATGAGGGGTGTTAACCATACAATCACCCTCTAGGTATGGAAAGGGCGTTTTTGAGGGGTGTTAATCATACAATCACCCTGTAGGTATGTGAAGGGCGTGTATGAGGGGAGTTAATCATACAATCACCTTTTAGGTATGTAAAGGGCGTGTATGAGGGGCGTTAATCATACAATCACCCAGTAGGTATATAAAGGGCGTGTATGAGAGGCGTTAAACACACAATCACCCTGTAGGTATGTAAAGGACGTTTTTGAGGGGTGTTAATCATATAATCACTCTTTAGTTATGTAAAGGGCGCGTATGAGGTGCGTTAATCATACAATCACCCTTTAGGTATGTAAAGGGCAAGTATGAGGGGCGTTAATCATACAATCGTCCTGTAGGTATGTAAAGTTGTAAAGGGCGTGTATCAGGGGCGTCTATCATACAATCACCCTGTAGGTATGTACTTTTAATTGTTAATCGTTTTGCAAAATAAATGTGAATTTTATATACCACATATATGAAAACAAAGCATTACTCATTTTTGTATACTCTATCTGTTTATCTAAATATACGTAGGTAAACATTTTCATAGGTCTGAAATGTTCTGTTTTTTATTAATGCTGAGACTTTGCATCATACCGTAAAATATTTCATGAACTGTAAAATAAAATAAAGCCTCGTCATACTAAATTATTTCACTTTATACTGTTTACTCACATAAAATAAAGTTTTACTGTCTACTTTTATAAGCACAATGAGTGCTGTTTCTGAACAGGCTCATTTCAGTCAGCTTCTTGCAGATAATCTTTAGCCGCCTCTTAATTTTTAAATAATATCCGCCCCCCCCCCCCCCCNTCCCCCCCCCCCCCCACCCCGAACAGAATAAACTTCACAGCATCTGAATAGTACAGGATTCAATAAATTGGTGTTTCCAATTCAATTTGACATATAATCGTTTGAATTCGTTGTAATATGGATTAAGTATTCAATTTATTACAGCTATTCTATGAGAGAAAAGTAAAAATTTAATTAGAAAAGTCCGTTCTATCCGCACTAGAAAAAATACAATTGGCCAAATAAATATATTTTGCAAATATAAAGGCAACCTACTTAACGTTTTTTTAATAATATTAAAGCAAAAGGTGTATGTTAGGCTGTGTTTCTGTACCACTCCTATGTAATGCTAAGTATAAAAACTGTATAATCGCGCGAGTGTAAGACTAGGTTCACATGACCGCGCGGTATCATATGAACAAATCGATACAAGTCAGATAGATTTTGTGTCGCGTGGTTCGTCGTACAACGCGGTCCCGCTCGTTCATGTGAACATAGACTTAGAGATACACAGACTTGGAACAACAATACAATATTACTTGAATATAATGAATGTTATGAATCTAATGAGAGCCTGAAATATAATGTGTATGCATTCTGCGGAATTTCTTTTCAAGAGCAGTTAAACTCAGCACTGTAAAATAATAAATAAATTATATAGGTATATACCTAGTAACGTACCTAAATGAGAAGAACGCGAAGATTAATAGAAATGAAATTTAAAACCTAACAATTTGCCTGGTTATTTTAGCTAAATTAAAATAAGGTTTTTTTCTCTGATATTTTTCGTTTAATTAGAGTAAATTGGAGTGCCTATGTCAATTAAAAACATAACTAGCAGATAAAATATGTCTTTACTTGACTAAAATTTGTGTTCAAGTGGATGAACATAGTTTATAGTATTTTATCCGTTCAATTACTGTCCGGTTTATTTGTCCAAAACTTTGCTTTCAATTAATGAAAGTTAAACTACTTCTATAAGTATGTTATTTACGGGTAGAGCTTACATTCACTTCATTGGGGGTTTCCAGTATACAATTTAACTATGTATTTCAGCTAATGATTATTCTTCTTTTGTGAATTTTCAGGTTTATCCTCAAACTCCAGCATCAAAAGATCTAAAAAGGGGTGATATCGTTAGGAAGATAGGAGACTATGATGCCAGAGATTTACGTCACAAAGATGCAACTAATCTTTTCCAAAGTTCAGATACATCTATTTCACTAGGCGTTCAGAGGTATGACTTTGTTGCTCAAGGCTAATGTAGATCTATATCTCACAAAAAATTATCATTGAAAAAAGGCCAAGTTCCATTTTTTCAACCAAAAAATTCCGCCTATGGAAGTACTGAGATCTATTATTGGGGCCAAGTTTATTGTTGCTGCTGTATATCCCGCACTTAAATTTATTATTGCACGTTCTTCTGTCTCAATTTTCTTAAAGTAATACGGACTTTACACTTGGTCATTTTTTTCTAAGGGGATTAGTAAAATACTATATACCCTTTTACAAACTGGCCAAGTGTAAAGTCCGTATTACTTTAAGAAAATTGAGACAGAAGAACGTGCAATAATAAATTTAAGTGCGGGATATACAGCAGCAACAATAAACTTGGCCCCAATAATAGATCTCACTACTTCCATAGGCGGAATTTTTTGGTTGAAAAAATGGAACTTGGCCTTTTTTCAATGATAATTTTTTGTGAGATATCAATACTTTTTGTAAGATTACTATATGAAACTGATTATATTTAGCCGTTTTTTCTTCATTTCTTCTTCTTTTCAATTACACAACATATCGAAAACCAGGAAATTTCTGTGTAAACCGGACCCAAATGTCCAATGAGATCTAAATTATTCAAATATAAATTATTTCCTGATTAATTGTATGTAAATATCTAACTTTATGCAAGATTTCAGCGTCCTACCAGTTTAAACTGTTTTCGACCATCTCCTTCCCTAAAGCGGAACCGTTTTGGAGCACCGGGAGTGTAAATGTTCAAATATAAATTATTTCCTGCTTAATTGCATGTAAATATCTAACTTTGTGCAAGATTTCAGTGTTTTATCAGTTAAAACTACATTACAATACGTTGTATTGTCTTCCCTAAAGCGACACCGTTTTGGAGCACTTAGAGTTAAAAAGTTCAAATTTTCGGATTTTTCCCTTTACGTGGATGTCAATTGCTAACTTCATGCAAAATTTCAGCGCTCTAGGTATACGGGAAGTGCCTGAAACTTTTGATGATGAGTGAATCAGTCAATATGTCAGTCAGTCAGTCAGTGAGTATCCAAAAGTGCAAACTTTGAAATTACGTATCTCCCGTCCGGGTTAGAATTAACTTTTGAAGTTTATCCTGTAGTATTGTACTATACTACGGAATGTATGTTCAAAATTTCAATGACCTATCCCCTGTAGAACCGGATATCTGACGGTGTGAAAAACCTGGTGAATTGCTTCGTGTAAAGATACACTGGTGCTTTCCGGAACTTGGCCTGGCGCACTGCCGTGCGCTCAGATGAATCGAATGTAGTTTATTGTAATTTTCTCACTGATGGATCTTTTCAGAAATCCACCTGGTGAGAAAACTAGTTCAGTCAGCAGAAGTGTCACGCCGTTACCCGGAATTGTGGATTATTGTGACAAACAATCCAAAACATCATCATCATCATCAGCAGCAGAGTCCATTGTACATAGTTACCAAGATTATTTGTTTGAGAGTCAGGCATATCGAGCCAAGTCAGTGTCATCCCCATTTGATTATTCAGGCCTAGCAGATGCGAGTCTTGTCATTAGAGAACAGGTAAGATATGCAAACAAACTCTAATCTATGATTCTAAAGATTCCACTATTAAATTACAATAATTATATAATTTTCTTAATGCTACATTTTCTTACTATGCCTACACAATTTATAATGATTGATTAATTTCTAAATACAGAATCACTGTTTGATAATCCATTATTTAGAATTGATTCCAATAGAATATAATTATTATCAGTTTGATAATAATTTATGATAATGAAATTAACAGTCTAAAGCCCTAAAGAGAACGTAAAAATCGTGAATATTACTCGTATATGATGAAATCGCTGTACCTGTATCAGTTTTATTAATATACATATGTTCCCTATACTTCGCAGTTGAATATCAATTTTCATTGTAGGAGTCCAGGTTCGAATCGCACGAGGGCCAAAAATAACATCATTACAAATTTTCTATTTTGGTCATTAGTTTATTTTCGGGTAAGGCGCAATCGCGCCAAAGACAAAATTTATGAAATTCTCAGGTCAACTACATGAGGAGAAAATAAATGAAAAACTATAATTTAAACATGGATTCTTAAATTGTAACACTTGTAACAGTGTAGCTATGGAAAAAGAAATGTTTACTAAAAAAATGATCGTCAGAAATTTTATAAAATGAAAATTTTGAATATTTCTATGCTAAAGATTAGTTGTAGATCTTTGTGCTATGCTTACGTGCTTCTAAGAATAGAAATTTTAGAGGTTAAATATTTTTGGACACTTACCAAACAAAATTTAAAACTCAAGGTGATGTAGGTAGTTTTGTGAAAGTAACAATATTTACAATATTAAGTTAAATTTGTCGTTTTCTGGCTAGGAAATTTCCAACTCAACATTTGTCAAGTTCTCCAAATTTCACGGAAATATTTGAATTACATGTGACATCTTGGCTTCTTTTCTCAAAGTTAACATTCCGTTACCATCCCAGAAACAAAGGGCTGAAATTGGGTTGTATTCCATTGAGAAATTGCTCCTCTCAAAATAAACTCTTTTGCCCCCATTTCGAGATTCAAACTTAAAAAAATAGTAGAAAAATTTTATATGACGTAAATGACGTTAGCGAAAATGTTACTTGGAACTGTACCAGTACGCGTTCCAGGTCGTACTGTTGCGTAGAACAGGTCTTAACTAGAACTCAACAAACTGATTTCTGATAATTTTACTAGGGTCTCGGTCTATGTTTTTTTGGAAGGGGGGGGGGGCAATTCCCATCATTTTTTCTATATTTCTTACCGTTTCCAATAGAATTCTATGATTTCCCATACAAAAATAAAAAAATCGGCCGTAACTCAAAAACGGTTGTATATTTTGGAGCTATAATGATAGAGCTATATTTCTGGGGTCTAAGTCTATGGGGTTTNTTTTTTTTTTTTTTGGGGGGGGGGGGGGTCCATTCCTATCAATTTTTCTACATCTCTTACCGTTTTGGCTAAACTATTGGTATTGAATAAATTTTATTTTGGCCGATCCCGGATTTGAACTTGTAACCCACAATTTTGCAAAATATGTCCTAAATGAAGGATTAAGATGCCACCTCAAACTCTCTCACTTTGAGATGAAATTGCGAAAAAAAATGTCATTTAAGTCGAAAAAACGTGAACTTTTTTTGGTGTCACCCATCTATTATTTGTCCCTACTCAATGTAGCTAAACATTAGAGGGATGGGACCTAGACAAAACCTTCCCAGGAATGCACCCGTCAATTTTTTCATTGCCACCTACTAAGTAGTATCGGAATGCATAAAGGACACACATACGAGTATAATATATTTGTTATTTCGAAGATCGTGCGTGTGACTGATTTTAGAGAACTCCACTATATGTTTGTAATACCTACTCATAATACGAGTAACTACTTATTATTATGATAAGCCTACTCAATACACCATCATAAACGTACGCAAGGGGGGGGCAGCTGGCCCCCCCTAGAAAAAAAATCCTACTTACACTAGATATTATGACTTTTCGGCTTAACTTATACTAGATTCGGCCCAACTTACACAAGATAAAAATACTTTTCACACCAAACTTAAATAAATGGTACGGAAAACCTTACTAGACTTTCTCTTCCTTAATCATTCTATCAGACTACCATCGAATGTAGATGTTGCCCTTATAAAGTTTGAAGTCTATTAGTGATATTATTATTATAATTTTTTCTGCTGCCATTGACCTTTAATTTAAAAAGATATTGCAGCCTTCGGCTGTGGACTTTGTTCTTTAGTATTATTTTGACAGATTTTGCGGGCTTCGGCTGTGGAATTTGCTCTTTAGCGATGGTATTATTTTAAAAAGATTTAGCAGCCTTCGGCTGTGGACATTGCTCTTTAGTGATAGTAATAGTTTAAAAAGTTTTGGCCGCCTACAGCTTCTGGCGTTACTCTTTTGTGATAGTATTATTTTATAAAGGTTCAGCAGCCTTCGGCTGTGAACTTTGCTCTTTAGTGTAGTATTATTTTGAAAAGATTTAGCAGCCTTCGGCTGTGAACTTTGCTCTATAGTGATGGTATTATTTTAAAAAGATTTTGCAGCCTTCGGCTGTGGACATTGCTCTTTAGTGATGGTATTATTTTAAAAAGATTTTGCAACTTTCGGCTGTGGAGATTGCTCTTTAGTGATAGTATTATTTTAAAAAGATTTAGCAGCCTTCGGCTGTGAACTTTGCTCTATAGTGATGGTATTATTTTAAAAAGATTTTGCGGCCTTCGGCTGTGGAATTTGCTCTTTAGCGATGGTATTATTTTAAAAAGATTTAGCAGCCTTCGGTTGTGGACACCGCTCTTAAGTGATAGTATCAGTTTAAAAAGTTTTGGCCGCCTACAGCTGCTGGCGTTGATCTTTAGTGAGAGTATTTTTTTAAAAAATAATCCCATGTGTCCCAACTAATGTTTTTATTATATTTTTATTGTCAATTAAATACTTGGGTGACTGTGCATACCAAATTTTATCAAAATCAGACAATTTTTCTGTTTTTTTTTCCATTTTTGGAGAAAAAAAACCGGGGCCCAAAACCATTATTCCAACTAAATACTAAAATTCGTCAAATATAATACTTGGGTGACTGTGCATACCAAATTTTATCAAAATAAGAAAAATTTTATGTTTTTTCATTTATGGCCCCCTGCTGGAGGCCCAAAAGCAAAAATTCTACAAAACTCCAAAAATTATCAAATATAATAAATACTTAGGTGACTGTGCATTCCAAAATGTATCAAAATTAGACAAATTTTATGTTATTTCATTTTTGGGTCTTTACCGGGTGCCCAAGACCAAAATTAATTAGCGGCCAACAATATACTACACTTCAACCTAAGTTGTATTCTTCAATTTCTTGTATGAAATTGATATGAATAATCACCAAGTTTAAAGTTCTAGCTCTTACCGTTCTCATTTTAAGCAGGATTTGCGAAATCCCCTAAAAAGCGGCATAAAACGGTTAACGGTATATTCGATTTCCACCAAAAGCTAATTTCGCTGTTCATGGCATACAACTAAAAAGTTCACAGACAGACAGACAGACACACACACGGGCAATTGGCTGAAACCCGAGATTTGGGCTCTGGGGACCCAAGACCGTGGTTTGGCATTGAAAACTCGACATCGAAAATTTCATTATATTACAATACTTTCCTTTTTATAGGTTAAGGAAAGTAAAAAAAAATCGCCTATAGCAAAAAGTTGACCCCCCCCTGGTAAAAAAGTCGGCTGCCCCCCTAGACGAAATGCTGCGTACGCCCATGTACACCATTCCTTGCAAACATCTACTAGCGTAAAAAATTATAAAAAAATCTGTTCCTTTGGGGAAAATTTTAGATTCTGTACCAAACTATAATTTTCACTATGATCTTATCTTAATAATAAATAACGTTATACCTATGTATTTGTTTCATTGCTTGACCGAATTGGTAAGAAAGAGCAATAGGCTTGGACCCCGAAATAATTAGAAACCTATTTTTTCGGTTTATACTCAATTTATGTCCCATTTACTAATTTTTCCGAGGAAAATAGAAAGGGACACATGAACAAAATATTGTTTTACCATTACGCAGAGCTCGCAACAGATTTAGCTATGGATTTCAGATTTAAATATATCTCTAACAAATTATTTCAATACAAGGGCTGTTTCAAAATAAATTTAATTTTCTCGGACTATGATGCAATTGTTGCAACTATGTTCGTCAGAAGAATATTCCAACAGTTTCTATTATTTTATTTTGTTTTTATTCTACGTTTCATTTACTCTCCCTTCTACTCCCCAACTCTTCTAATCACTCCTTCGTTCTATTGTCAAATATTTACTTATCAATCATTACTTTTATCCATTTGCAGAGGCAAAATCAATATGTTTACATTTGGAAATTTCTTTGACGATTTTTTTTCTTTCGCCTTACTTTTCTTTAGAAAAATTATAAAAAAGGGGAGAAAAATTCATTGTCACGTACTGTCAAATGTGAAAAAATCCATTGTTCCGACAAGGAAAAAAAATAAAATCATCATAATTATATTGTTACTCCAACTGTTCCTCGTGCCCTCACGAGCGTAATCAAACATTTATTTCCTACCATTCTCATTGAACATAAAACTAAAAATTTGAAAATTCAGACGAATGTTTGCATTACAGTACACAACATACCCATAGGTCAGTAACAGAGATCAAAGAGATTTGCGAACAAAAAAACTACAACTGCATGGATCAGAGCGTGCATTCTTGTTATATTAACACGCAAAGCACAGTTGCTATACTCACTGACTCATAACCAACAAACCAACGTCACTGGCCAATGGCCAAACGAAGAAATTTGGAATATATACATTCCTCTTATAATGTAGCTATGAAATAAGTAAGGGAAATTTAGAAAGTTCAAGAAATATTTACGAAAACGGTAGAATATCAAAAATGACCGGGTATATGTTGTACCCCGAAAAACCATACCCAACTGCTACAGGAAAAAAGAATTGTTTTGGCCGAAAGAAATTCTACAGCTCTCTGAAATGATGTATTATACGAAGTTGCGGATTCAGCTAGTTCTGTATATTACTTCTCTAAAACACATTACCTACTCAAAAATTTCAAAAACATATTGCTATTCAATCATTAGGTATGAGTTATGAGTTTCAAAATATAACCCAATATTTTTACTTTCTCTTCCATAGAAGATAAAGTATTGTATTCGTGCAGAAATTTTAGAGATATTTTGGCTGAAAAAATCGTTTGACGGGAAGCCAAAAGCCAAAATAAAGATCAAATATATTCGGCCATATTGCTTTTGGGCCATATTTTCAAAATTTTGGGTCATTTTTGAATTTTGAAAAAATTTGGAGCCATGGGGCCAAAAAAAAAAAA
>CM022880.1:32809133-32822731 GCA_012654025.1 Pachypsylla venusta
GGTGTATCCTATATCCGATGTATAGGTACATTAATGATTTTGGTTATAGAATTGACCAAAATTATTAATGTATACATCGGATTTGGTTATAGAATTGACAGTCTTCCAGAGAAACAATTTCTAACACTAAGCCACTACGTATTAGTTACTGACTTTGGCGGATTTAATGAAAACTCTGCTTCAAACCGATGCGATGATGAAAGGTCATTAGCAAAGTGCGAGTTTCTACGCAGTTTTTATGGATACTGTGAGAAGCTGGCGAGGGTTAGCGTGCCAGCAAAGGATATGCTACGTTCTTTCTCATATATGGTATTGCTTCAAAGGTGGCGCACCGGGCATAAAATATAAGTCTGTCTTGTTTCTCATTACCCTAAACCTAAAAAGTAAACAATTTTATAAAATCAAAAAGTACAATACTATCATGAAATAAAACAAACTTAACTATATCCAGTACGATCCAAATACAAACAATTGCAGGGTTTTGTATATTTATTTTACCGTGATGGCCTTTCAATGCACACTGAATGATTACGCCGCCCCGCTATGTTGCTATTATAATGCGAAGGGATAATCAAATTTTTTTGTTGTTGACAATTTGGAGTTCAGTTATTGTTCGATCTTTGTAGGTTAAAGTTTTGTAATACAGGGAGTATCAATATTTGAATATCGTTTGTTTTTCGATGTAAATGAATAGTGTCGATGTAAATAAATAGTGACTTAGTATTTTATTTGACCAAAATGTAAAAGATTGCGAATGGGAGATCTAGGAGTACCCCTTAGTATTTGCCCCATTATCGTGAGAGAATATATTTTTTCTTATTTTATTAGGTATGAGATCCTTCGTATGAAATTGAGAGCAACGAAAAGTTACGAAGACTTTTAGACCCCAAATGGGGGCTACATACCAAATTAAAATCGGTCAGTGGCAGGTTAATGCCCGAAGCATTTTCTACCATCCAACCCATAGAGATCTGCTTTAATGTGGGCCAATACTCAAATTAATGAGAAAAAAAATCCTCTGCTGGAAATTCCACCCCCGACCTTCAGGCGAGCGTTCAGCCATTGTGCTGGCGAGGCAGTTTTAGATACACCCTGTATACTTATTCTGAGACTGTTCTACAAACATAATATTGGAATATTCTCTGTATGAGCCTGATATCGTTGGAATATCAAAAACAATTTTGAAATGCACTTGGACCGTACTAGATTTTCAACCATCCAATGATTTCTCAGCATTTCTCGGGACCGGCGGCTTTGCACCAAAAAAAAAAAAAAATAATTACAATAACAATAAATGAAAAAGAAATCTTCTTCTATACAAATTAACAAACAAAACGATAAAATTGATAAAAAATAATAAAATTAGTAGTATGATATGACAAGTGTTTTATCCATCGGAACTAATGGCGCAACCTTATGGGTGGTGCGAGCCTTATGCTAGGTCCCTGTGACGGCTGAAACACAGAGAAAAATAAAATATCGTTAATTGGGCGGAGCGAAGCGTAGNGATATGACAAGTGTTTTATCCATCGGAACTAATGGCGCAACCTTATGGGTGGTGCGAGCCTTATGCTAGGTCCCTGTGACGGCTGAAACACAGAGAAAAATAAAATATCTTTAATAAGAGAAAGAGAGCACGAGGACTCCACTTCTAGCAGAGTGGTGTCTTGCAAGTTTGTCCTAAAGTACAGACAGAGTATAACTTCAAAAAAGATCCTGAAACCATGCATCATCTTCATATATAAATCAGAAATTTGTATGTATGTACCTATGTATGAGGGGTTGTCTGTTACAATACCACAGCCCAAACGGTAGCAGATAGCGAAAAAATTATGGGAATTGAAAATTATCAGAACTAAAATATGTCAAGCCGTTTTCGAATTATGGCCAAAATTTCCAATTTCTTCTCCAAAATCGGACAGTCACGGTCCGATACCTTAAATTTTGTCGCGCCAACATATCAACTCAAAGCGAGAAAGTTTTAGGTGTCTCTTTAGTCCTTATTTTAGGACATTTTTTGCACAGGTAGGGCCATTCCAGAGTTGCGAGTTCGAAACCGAGAACGGGAAAAATAAAATTTAGAACATACTAAAAAGTTAGAACGGCCGTGTCTCTAAGGCGCCTGGTGAAACGTTTAAATATTGATTTCTAAAGGTTGCAACATACCGGGTTTTTAATTAAATTTGTCCTATAATTTTGACGAGGTTCGTGGATGACTAGTTTATTATAATCAATGATGAACAATTGGAATCGTCACGAAAAATATACTTCCTTTTACGTTTCAAGATATGAAGAATCCAAAAATCGAATAAACAGCGCTCGTAAAGCGGACGAATCATTATCAAAAATAATTTTTGCATAACTCTTGGAGAGAAAAAATGGGAAATAGAAGTGATATTGAACAAAAGATAAAGCACGACCACAAAGCATAATTGGAAAAGGTGCAGATTTGCAGATAAATAAGAAGTGATAAAATAAATAAATAAAGTATTATCATTAACCACATTGCTCGGTCTCACGATGGTCGGTTCTGCGCACCAGGACGACCTGGAACACATACCATCACAGTTAAAGCCAAGTACCATCAAAGCCTTTTTTGGTAACGTCGTATCAACCTGTTTCTACCATTTTCTAAAACATTAAAAAATCAAAAATAATCTACATTGATCCAACGATTTTGCAGTTCAGTCAGTAGAGCTTTTTATCCTGGGATCGTTGAATTTTTTTCTCTGATTTTGTGATCACGGGACTGAAAATTTGTGCAGAAATTTGAATTAGATTAGAGCGATACTCAAAATTATAAAAAAGACTTTTATAATTTTTAGCATCACCCTAATCTAATAAAAGAAAAGAGGTTCACTTACAAGAATATAATGAGGAAGCTATGACATCGAGGGGCAAAGATCCTCTTCGGGGAGTAATAGTTTGGGGTGAGGTTGGCAAAATGAAATCGGGTCCTCCTGAGCTTCTTCTTTTGAGAAGTTTATTAATCCGTCTCTTACTTCCTCTGTTGACTAAGACACCACCACCTTCGCCATCCGAGCTTCTACGTTCTAATGATCACGGGACCGAAAATTTGTGCAGAAATTTAAATTAGATTAGAGCCATACTGAAAATTATAAAAAGACTTTTATAATTTTGAGCATCACCCTAATCTAATAAAAGCAAAGAGGTTCACTTACAAGAATATAATGAGGAAGCTATGACATCGAGGGGCAAAGATCCTCTTCGGGGAGTAATAGTTTGGGGTGAGGTTGGCAAAATGAGATCGGGTCCTCCTGAGCTTCTTCTTTTGAGAAGTTTATTAATCCGTCTCTTACTTCCTCTGTTGACTAAGACACCACCACCTCCGCCATCCGAGCTTCTACGTTCTCCTGCAAGAAAAGAAAACTGANATTGAACTTTTTAACTGTAAGTGCTCCAAAACGGCGTCGCTTTAGGGAAGACAGTACAACGTATTTTAATGTAGTTTTAACTGATAAAACACTGAAATCTTGCATATAGTTAGATATTTACATGCAATTAGGAAATAATTGCATGTAGGAAGATATTCCCATACAATTAAATGGAAAAATAAATATATTCTTTTAGTACCAGTGCTCCAAAACGGTTTCGCTTCAGGGAAGAAAATGCACGAAATCTAGTTTCAACTGCTAAGACTCTGAAATCTTGCATGAAGTCAATTTGAAACTCGTCAATTCTCGGTGCTTTGACTTCAGGCAAGAAGATGCACTATAAATATTGATGTTTTTATTTGCGTTATCAATACTTTGGTGCTATATTTTATTGGACATTTGGATCCGGTTTACACAGAAATTTCCTGTTTTCCGATATGTTGTGTAATCAAAAAGAAGAAGAAGAAAGAAAGAAAGAAAGGAAAAACGGCCAAATAATCAGTTACATATAGTAATCTTTTCAAAAAGTATTGATATCTCACAAAAAAATATCATTGAAAAAAGGCCAAGTTCCTTCCACTTTCCCAAAAAATTCCGCCTAGGAAAGTAGTGATATCTATTATTGGGGCCAAGTTTATTGTTGCTGCTGTATATCCCGCACTTAAATTTATTATTGCACGTTCTTCTGTCTCAATTCTCTTAAAGTAATACCGACTTTACACTTAGCCAGTTTTAAATAGGTAGTATTTTACGAATCCCCTAAGAAAAACTGACCAAGTGTAAAGTCGGTATTACTTTAAGAGAATTGACACAGAAGAACGGGCAATAATAAATTTAAGTGCGGGATATACAGCAGCAACAATAAACTTGGCCCCAATAATAGATATCACTACTTTCATAGGCGGAATTTTTTGGGAAAGTGGAAGGAAGAGATTATCATTACATATTGCTTCTGGATGTTTTTTCCAACTCTGCCACCATCAAGTGTGATAAGGGGACAAATTGTTTAATTTGGAACGCTAGTATAATAAATAATTAAGTTACTATTGTGCCATGGATAGTTCCATAATATAAGCTCGCTATTCATAAATTCTTGACCCATATTATATTTTTCAATAATATTCCCCATTTGAGTCGGCCCTCTTGTTTACACTAATCTGCTGGAAGCGGCTCAGATTTTTTTAAATATAGAAATAAGAGGGGTGGAACCATAGTCTTTGCCAAAATAGAATTTGTAGAAAAAGTGAAAAGTGTATGTTAATTGTGAGCTAACAGAAAATATTTCTGTTTGGTCAGTTTTGCGTAGGAGGGTTCGACTTCCTTTATTTTTTTTTCTGTTTAACAGAATCATTCATTCTTTGAGTTCATAGTGGTTCGAGTACAGATTCCGATTCCAGCAAAAACTATCTTCTATATTTCTAGTTAACAATTTCTTATTTTAATTTCTTGTGTGTGTTTTCTGTCTTAAAAAACTTTATAAAATGATTCTTTCACCAGTGCCCCAACAAAAAACCTATAACGGACAAGACCCAGAATCTGCTCTGCTATGGGTAAGCTTCTCATAGTGATTTATACTTATTTCTAGAGCTTTTCCAGACTATAGTGTTTTGTAATATTAAAGGATTTGGATAAATTAAGTGGTTAGTGTAATAACTAATATGAATGAAACAAATGGAATCTATGCCTAATGATAAACCTTGTTTTCCTATGGACTCCAGACCTTCACAAATAATGACCGTTGTATGAAGCATACTACAAATGAAAATAAATTGGGGATATCTAAAAAACATTCTTACGAAGCATTTTCTTCTTTTACTCACTCTTCCTAAACTTTTCTTCTCCCTATTTAGTTTTTCTTATTTTCCTGCATCTTTTCACAATATTATTTGAAAGCTAAATCAACTAAGAGCCTATTTCATCCATCCCACTTAATTGCATTTATAATATGTTTTCTTGTATTTTTCCTTTACTTCTTTTGATTGAAATTTTCATTATTGATATTTACTCGTACAATAATACAGATAAGAATTTCTTAGTTATAATAATGTTTATTTTAGATTCTTTAGTTAAACTTCCAATATTTGGTAAGTATTTATGACTGCCTCGAGCTCATGTTGAAGTTCCTGTGTGTGGTTCGATAATCTTAGCAGGAGTAATGTTAAAATTAGGAGGCTATGCTGTTATTAAAATTTCTTATTTTTTAGGAGATAGTATTTTCAAATTTACAGCAGTAGTAATGATATTTAGTATTAGTGATATAAATATAATAGTAATTAAGAACTAAGAAGGCCTTTCAAGATTCTTCAGTTTACCTTCGAACGCACAACCTTTATATATATATTTTTTTTTAATAAAAGTTCAAACGTAAATTTCAGTTACAAGAAGAGTACAACATTTTCATAAAAAATAAGATAGTTCATAAATTTTACAAAACCCAATGCTAATTTATATTGAGATTTGAAACCATCTTTCTTAGCAGCCAAATAAAGCTGAGAGTTTTAAAAATTGTAGAGTAGGTAATTGAGATGAAAAATTAGAGGACAATTTATACTGGCTCCAGAACAATAATTTCTGGATATAAAGAAAAAACCAGCATTGGATCTGTGTCTTAAAGTTAAGCTGGGAATTTTAATACTATCTTCAAAACCAGGACAAGAGATATGATTTTATATATTATATAAACATTAGTTTCTGGATTTGCCGTCTTCCATCCAATGATCCCAGATCCAGTTGGTCCATCTTGCCTGTAATTTTTCGATTTTACTCTAGAAGCAATCAGTGTTTGGGGCCCAAATGACACTAGCGTACGAGTATTCTAAAGTGCTTCGTACAACTGCAGTGTACATTGTATCTATGTTGTTAATGTCATTGAAAGAACCGGAGTGTCTAATTGTCAAAAGCCCAACGATCCAGACGGGGCAGAATAATCTCTGATATCAACTGAGATGTGATTTTCGAATTTAAGGTTATGATCAAAAGTCACTCCCAGATTTTTTTAATATTAACACGATTCTACGTTTTTTTTTTGTTTTTTTTTTTGACTGATTGACATTATCTGACATTTATCTGGACGAAAATTTAATTTTCTTTTTGAAAGCCAATCAAGAAATTATATCTTTATATAGTGTATAGCAGTCATGAATGTTATTAACTGCTCGATAAATCTTAAATTCGTCAGCAAATAAGAGATAGTGTGAATTCTTAATGGACTCTCCAATTCCATCAATGTAAAATAAAGACCACTGATTTTTGAGCCTTAATGAGTGAGTAGGTTTGAAAATAAGGCTCCGAAATAATGTTCTAAAAAAGTATTCTATGCTCTCTGGTTTTGAGATATGACGCCATGATTATTACAAAGTTTATGTGAAAACCAAACTTATGTAACTTTTTGATCAAAATCTCATGAGAGAACTTATCGAATGCTTTTCAGATATCTGTATATGTACGAGTACATGACGTCCGTCTGGCAACCCACTCATATTGCACACAACGTGATCATAAAAATCGCCAAAATTTGTGACAGTTGACCTATTTTGAATAAAACCTTGTTTTTGCCGTGCGATTTTTGAAACATTTTTTTCAAATATACGACTTTCGAATAATTTTGACATCGCTGTTAAGCAGTCATTTTGGGCGGTTATTGGTCAATAATTTAGAGTTTCCTTTTTTGGTACGGGTGTAACAATTGTGTTTTTAAAAAATCTGGGAAACATTTTTTTTAAAGAAAAATTGAAAATAAAACACAGTACCTTCGATAGAATTCAAGAACAATTTTTGGAATAGATGAGAGGATAAATTTTCCGCAGATAGATAGAAAAGTGGCAGTTCCATGGTAGAATCTTCGAAATTCCCGCATGAGTGATCACTTGATTCTAAGATGTTACTTTGAGTGATATTCTCACGGGTTAAGCCCATCTAAGCTGATGATGTAAAATAACATAGAAAGCAATCATGTTCTAAAATATTATTTTATGTTTTCGTTACTGATGAAACTATATTGCAGTGATTGGCAAGGTCTTGGCATACCAAGTAAATCATTAGCCTTCATTAGCATTAGATGCATGTTGACAGTTGAAAACTATAGCAAGAAAAAAAACTACAACTTTTATTTATTAGTGTTGCAGTCTCATACATCTCCTTACCATCGGAACTGTTGGCTGATTGTTTTGAATATTCATATTTGTCATAGATATTTGAATTATTGATAAGAAGCTGGCTGATAAGATATAGAGGCATGAGTGTTTTGTGTGGGAACAAAATTCGCCTATGCCATTTTGCTTCATATAAACGATCTTTGTTCCAAAAAAAAAAAAACTTCGCTGATCGATAGGCTCATGAAAAAAGTACAAAGCAAGAAGAAGATTTTCGTATTTATAATTTGTATATTTCAAACAAACAGAAGTTTATTAGAAGAATATGTTTTACCACAAAATTGTATTCTCCAATAAGGTTAAGAAAGTAAGGGCGGTTAATTTTTTATTTATCTTATTTCGAACGCAAAATAATATAAAACTCTGAGGTTGGGTGAAACAGGAATCCATTGTGTAGTCCTGACAAGCTCTGAAATATTTTCCTTTGTTATGATTTATGTTAAACAAAGAAGAACATTAATTAATATTTATTTAGTTTGAAGAAAATTATATTCTGGAGGCAAAGAAAATTAGTACCTATGTGCTTGTGATTATATGAGGAGCCCAGCTGCCCCAAGTAATCTGACATCAACTAAAAAATGTTCCTCGTGAGGTCAGTTGTAATCAATTGTTTGCATATAAAGCCAAGGTACAATTTAATATTATTAGCTGAACTTATTGGAGTCTTAAAAACACTCCCAGATTTGTTCCTATCTATCAATTAATAGAAATATATTTGTAACGTTCCCTTATAACATACAAGAACAAACTCGGTGTGATTTTTGATTCTCTGTAATATGGATGGAGCAGAATCCGTTTTTTAAATAACTTCTTCCAATTTGTGTTTTAGGTCATTACTTTACTAATGACTTACTTAATAGTTCGTGAATATGAAGGAAAATAAGTGAACTGTATATCATGTAGGTACTTTCTTTGTTATAGTTTGTTTTTATGGTCATACATTTATGATTTTCAGCCCTACAGAACCACCCCATTAGTACTTCCAGGCGCTAAAGTTAAAAAAGACACCCCACCAACAGAGTCCTACTTACGGCACCATCCGAATCCAATGATGCGAGCTTCTCCCGGTCATTTTGATTATAACAACGAACTTCACTACAAACAAAAGGTAAGTAGATTTTTTTTCTTTTTATCTCTAACCGGATATACTATGGGATTCGACCATGTACAGTCGAGTGGTGTGGAGATCATGTTGGACTTGATATCTAACTAAGGGTGGGTTTGAAAGTCCACCGATTTCTTAACGAGTAACCCTGCTCTCTGACTCATGTCTCTGCACTACACGACTGCGCTATTTATCAGGACTACTTGGATACAACGAACCCATAATTTGTTTGTGTTTGCATTGCAATGGAAATTTTATATTTTTGAAAATAAAAATTCTATTATTTTCTTAAGACAGTAAAAACAAAGCATTGTCTTAAGAAAATAATAGAATTTTTATTTTCAAAAATATAATAATTTCATTACAAAGTACTTTCCCAGGGTGGACATTTTCTAAGGAATGCATAATATGTACCTTGACCTCTGAAAGCCTCAAAACATGTTAGGTATAAGGGTATATGTGACAATAAAAAGATAATAAAAATTCACATTCAAAATAAAATTTCCCCTGAATTTTCTTTTCAAAAGTGAAATTTTATTTATTTCCTCTTGTTCCAACACTTTAAGAGTGAAAAGTGTCTTTCTGATAACTCTGCAAAGTGAGAGAGTTGTAATGAGTATCTCATAAAAATTCAACGTTTTTCAGAATGTATTTTGGGAAGTATCTGGTAGAAGCAAACATTAATAAAGGTTAAAGTACGCTCAACCACCCACTCAGATAAATAAATACGTGCCTGCACTCATGACTAACAGAAAGTATTTAGAAACATTCTAGTTTATTTATTACACAGTGATTCGCTCTATATACTCGTATTATGCTCATTAAAAACTCTTTTGTCAGAATTTTGTTTCTCCCAAAGGTTAGGTACTTTTTAATGTTTTCACCTTTAAGGACATTTTGAATATTATAAAGATGGAAATTTTAAATGAAAGTAATTTCGCAAAATGTTATGTTTTAAGAGCGTTTAAATGTTTCAATTTTACGAATAAAAGATGATCCAAACAGGAAATTTAAATGGAATGGTACAAATATTTTTCTTCAAATGAAAGTAAAAATAAAATACGGAAAAAAAATCTTTTAATTTTAAAAAAAAAATAATCAGGAGCGGAGCTAGATTTTAATTTTCTTACACCCTGTATGACGGTGTTCATTTTAAGCTTTGATGTAAAAGTCACTTATTGTGTACCAAAAAAGGTTTCTCATCTACCTAAACCAGAATTTTTTTTTTTTCATCAGTGTCGTAAAAGGACAAAGTCAAATCTCATTTTTCTCATGGAAGTTAAAAATGGGCTGTTTGGAAAAAGGTAATTTTCGGGTAGAAAGTCTGGAGTAAGGTGGTTATATAGGACAATTAGTGATAAGTGACTTAAGTAAGGAAACATTTTAGCAAAAAAAGAAAAATATTAACCTTCTCATTCCATTCGCAGCAGGACAGAGGAATGAGAAAATTTCAAAGCAATTACATAGGAAATAACTCGCATCTATATCTAGTAGTATTAGTATAGAACATACCAAGCTAATATTTTCCTCAGATATTGTATTTGAAGTAGTTGTACTGAATATTTTTCAGTTATAATTGTCTGACCGTTTTTATCAACTTTATTATTTAGCCTTTGGCTCAACTAAGTATCTAGATAGAATGTGTGCGTCTTTTATTCTCCCTTTTGCTCATACAAAGAACGTTGAAAAACTCCAAACCTCTCCGACGTAATCTTGTATCATTTTATTTTGAACTTTTATTAGTATCATAGTATTTACCCTTGGCATAGGTACTTCATCCTTTAGGATGCATTGAACATAAACTAAGAACACATGCTTTGAACGAGATTAATCACAGGAATAAAGACCGTAAGGAGAAAGCAAAAGCTGTAATGAACAAAATGAATCGTTTCCAAAAATCAAAACTTAAGGTTCCACACTTAGGTATTTCAGATTTTTCGCGTTCCTTTTTCTCTTTAATGATGTGGATCCTTGATTGCACTAAACTAGGTGTGTCCGTGTTTGCGGACAGAAAGGGGCGAGCGGTGACAATTAATAGTTACTATTTGCCAAATTCCAAAGTCTTTGTAATTCGTCCCGACGTCCATTCATCGAATTGTTATTATTGATTTTCAATAGGCGGTCAACATTGAATNTAAGCTGCGTAGATTTAATAGTTATTTACTCATTCCGATAAACAGGGCACGGTTTGTACATAGGTCATACAAGCATTATATTCAACACAATGCTCACTTCTTAAGCTGCGTAGATTTAATAGTTATTTACTCATTGCCATAAACAGGGCACGATCTGTACATAGGTCATAGAAGCAATATATTCAACACAATGCTCACTTCTTAAGCTGCGTAGATTTAATAATAGTTATTTACTCATTGCGATAAACAGGACACGATCTGTACATAGGTCATACAAGCATTATTTTCAACACAAAGCTCACTTCTTAAGCTGCGTAGATTTAATAGTTATTTACTCATTGCGATAAACAGGGCACGATCTGTACATAGGTCATACAAGCATTATATTCAACACAATGCTCACTTCTTAAGCTGCGTAGATTTAATAGTTATTCACTCATCCCGATAAACAGGGCACGATCTGTACATAGGTCATACAAGCATTATATTCAACACAATGCTCACTNTGGCTCCTGGCGGACCTTGTTTGGCCCCTGGCGGCGCCCCTGACAGGAATACACCCACGTGAGACCATTTATTTTAGATAAAATAATTCCATAACTACTCATTTTAAATTTCATCAAAATTGGTTATGTGGTTTTCATTTTAGAGATTTGGTCCAATTGCGACGTTCTTGGTCCTAAACCGATGGGGTGGGTGGGTACTCTGAATAAAAGGTTAAAAACAAAGGATAAATAATTTCCAATACTTTGAATGATCCCTGTCGGATCTAGACATTAAAAAAAAAAAAATTCATGTGAAATTACTGATCTGTTTTATTTTAAAAAGGATTTCCATTTTTGAGGACCTTGTTTGGTCCCTGGCGGCGCCCCTGACAGATAAAATTATTCCGTAATTACTGATTTTAAATTTCAACAAAATTGCTTATGCGGTTTTAGAGATTCGGTCCTAAAAATGCTGTTCGGGGCTCTGGGTGCGATATCGAGAAAAGAAAAAATTGGGTTGGACTTTTTGCCCAAATATGTGCCCAGACCTGTGCCAAATTTTATCAAAATCGGACAAGCGGTTTGGCTCCCAGAGCTCTGCACACGATATTCCGTACGTACGTCATACGTGGAAAATATCGTTTCTTTGGACCCCATGTCTCCAAATATTTTCAAACTTCAAAAATGACCCGAAATAATGATAATATGGCCCAATAACAATAGGAAATGACATTTTTGATCTTTAATTTGAATAAATAAAGATCAAATATTTTGGGTTCCCGTCAGACGATTTTTTGCGCAAAAAATGTCCAAAATTTCTGCACGATTACAATACTTTATCTTCTGGAGGAAGAGAAAGTAAAAAAAAGAGAGCTGTACTTCATAATTATATCAAATCTACCTTAATGAAAGCACCAATTATCAGTCGCCAGGAGATGAATGACATATTTGCATTTCTTTATAATATATGTAATCACAAAGGGCCTTAATCTCTGTACCGCATCTTGTCATTCAGGCACTCAGTTAGGGTACGTTCAGACAGTCGCACGGGTGACCCCCAAAGGAGGGTTTGTCATTAAACAATAAGCAAGGGAATGGCTGTGGTATGAAAATAGAGTAAATGAAAAAGTATGAGAGTTGTGGTTAGAGAAGGAATTTTTGGACTGAATGGATATGAGTAAATGAAGAGTAGACGTATTGATGGGGTTATAAATTATATAGATTTTGGAAAAATGAACAACTGTCCTGATGAATAGCTGATTTCAGCAGTGCCGGGACAGTTTGTTAAACCAAAGCTGGCAGTGGGGAAGAGAGAGGAGGGTGGGTTTAGTTGGTAGGCTAGATTGAGTCCAACATAACCCCCACACCACTCGACTGGGGTCTTTATTTGGCTGTGGCTGGATAAATACTTACCGGTGGAGAAGTGGGGTGCATCTTTTGAAGATTCCTATCCCTGTATACCCCCTGTTGTCAGTAAATTCGATTAGGGATCAATAAAAAAAAAAAAAAAAAAAAAAAAAAAAAAAAAAAAAAAAANAATAAAAAAAAGAAAAAAGTCGCACACGCACTTATTGGGGTACTTACTATTTTCTGAAGCACACATCCTTGCATAAAGTTCCGAGCATAATCCAGGATGACCTCTTCTCTGCGCGAAACATTGTTTTCCGTGTGAGAGGTTCTCGATCGGTTTTTCATGTCGTATTGTTTTTCCAAGTGTTCTCTGGAAGAAATAAAATTTATTGTAATTATAATTATTTGATATTATAATATAAATTATATTTTAGTTAAAAAAAACAACAAAACAAATCGAAAACTAAAATCAATATTATTATTAAAATTCCTGTTTTGAATATGAAAAATCAGCTGGACACTGGGATGCGCAATTTTTTTTTTTTTTTTTAATTTAGCTTAACGTCTCTTTAACATCTGTTCGTCATTCAAGACGGGAGTTTTATCCTCCATTCGCTGGAAACATGCAAACCAGCTACCCACATTGACCTCACCCAGCCTGGGTTGGGCCGGAAAAAAGAACCAACGATACGTGGTGTTCCCAAGCGGTCACCCCTTCCAAGTACTAACCACGCCCGACGTTGCTTAACTTCAGTGATCTGACTGGAACTGGTGTATTCAACGTGGTATGATCGTTGGCTCTAAATGTTCTCTAACAAACAAATTAAATGATTTTTATAATGTATTATACGCTTTATTATACGCCAATCAAGTAAGTATTGTTTGATCTGCGGATGTGTGTTATGCCATAAGGTTGCGGATATCTGAGAGTTGTCCGCAATGATGTTCATTGTACAACAGGGGTTTGTTCCGGAAAA
>CM022880.1:32840443-32854269 GCA_012654025.1 Pachypsylla venusta
ATGGAGGATAAAACCCCCGTCTTGAATGACTAATAGCTGTTAAAGAGACGTTAAGCCAAATTAAAAAATGTCAAAATTTGCTGCACGAATACAATACTTTATCTTCTATAGGAAGAGAAAGTAAAAAAGAAAGAATCGTTACGAGAAAAAGAAAATTAAACCTCCTCAAAATTTGATACTTTACGTTTCAAGGTACGTAGAATCCCAAAATCGAATAAAAAAAGTCCCGTTTGTCCGCCGCGCTGTACGCCGTGATGGGCACTTTTGCCGTTTAGCGTTGACGGATTTGAATGAAATTTGGTATGCCAACCACCAAATCACTTTAAGAGATTCACTGATAAAAAAGAGGTTTTTAACAAAAGGTTCTTAATAATTTGTATCTGCCTTTGTGGGGTTTTACTTGTCTTAGTATCCCAATTCAACTAAATTAATACAATTTTTTTTTTTTTTTTTTTTTAATTTTATTTGGCTTAACGTCTCTTTAATTACTATTGGTCATTCAAGACGGGGGTTTTACCCTCCATTCGCTGGAAATTGCAAACCAGCTACCCACATTGACCTCACCCAGCCTGGGTTGGGCCGGAAAAAGCCAACGATACGTGGTGTTCCCAAGCGGTCACCCATCCAAGTACTGACCACGCCCGACGTTGCTTAACTTCAGTGATCTGACGGGAACTGGTGTATTCAACGTGGTATGATCGTTGGATAATACAAAATTAATGGGGAAAAAACATCACCATGGTCTGAAAATGGGCTTAAAATATGTTTTCTCCATCTTTGACCTATTTTTTTACAGAAAATTCAATGCCAGCCATTGATAACCTCACCCAAACGTTCGACAATAATGAAGAGTACTTTAAACTAACTCAAAAAGAGATAGACGATATCTACAACGGAGACGACACCAAATGTGGTTATGGAGGTTTCAGTCCTAACTGGTTACAAAAGTTGAGAAGTAAAAAGTCCTATGTTTTAATATACGGTCTATTGGGAATGAACCAGTATTCATTTTGTTTTACAAAAATGAAATATAGCACTATCAGTGAGTGGAGGAACAGTTCAAAATTTCCAGCAAGACATCAGGTTGGTATTTCATTTTGTATTACAAAAATGAAATATGGCACTATTAGTGAGTGGAGAAACAGTTCAAAATTTCCAGCAGACGTCAATCAGTATTTCATTTGGTTTTACACTGCTGAAGGTAGGGCAGATCTCATTTCATTAATTTAGCGAAGTGAGATTTAGTTTCAAGTCCAAGATCGCACATAATATTTGACTGCCTGAAGTTACAACTCTTCAAGACGCTAGGGTTCCCGGGTATGGACTCTAAGCCAATAGAATCGTTGCCAGTGTTGCCAACCCTCAGGCTTTGGCCTGCAATCACAGGCTTTTTGACCGCTTCTCAGGTTTTGCTCAGGCAGACAGGCTTTTCCAGTCTTTCTCAGGTTAATTAAAAAAAAAAAAAAAAAAAAAANTGGTTGGTTCTTCGCACCGAGCTTACCCGTGCCCTCGGCCACGGCCAAAGACCATCAACACCGTTCCGACGACAATTCACTGTGTTTTTCCTCCGTTGGAGCTGTTCATCCCAGCCATACTACTTCCAGATACTTATTCAAAGAGTTGGTATATAAATTTTTGCTAAACCCTGAAGTATCGGACCGTTTTCCTCTATGTCTGTTGGCTGCTTATAGTGCTCATGATGTAAATCATGAGTAGCCAGCAACTATCCATCAAATCTAACTAATCTGGAGCCGTCGGCAATATGGACAGATCCTGTTGGAGAGGCTGCCTTTCTTGGCCTGGAGACACAGTGAGAGAACGTTAACAACAAGAGAATGGTAAGAGCCAGAGACTTGACATTTGGTGTGTCAAATTTGGAGTATCAGTAAGCTCTGAAACTTTTGGGTGCAATCGCAAATATCGCTGGCGGTATATTTGATTGCATTTTCATTAATACTGTCTAAAAGTGAATGGTAAGAGCCAGAGACTTGAAATTTGGTATGTATTTAGGATCTAATTATGCCCCAGAACGGTTTGGAGGGAGGGTATTTTTTTAGCCAGTAAAATAATAGAACCATGTGCCTACTTCCGATTGTTCTAAGGTGGCCAAATAAAACATCACATAATAACTGCCTATATGGCTTTGTGTTAATTCTTCAGCATTACCTAACAATATACCCCTCCGCCCTGGTACCCAGGCCAGGGTACTTTACTCGAGTTAACTCGAGTCGACTCTAGTCTGGCAATGTCTCCGCACATCAAAGTCTCCATACTATTAATGAGTCCATTAATAGTATGGAAGAATTTTACACACGAGTACCTGGGACTTGAGTTAAATTTCAACTCGAGTCGAGGAAGTCCCGCATCTCAATCTTCTATCTTCCCCTTGCCTTTACTCATCAGCCTTGACATACCTTCGGAAGGAAGGCGATCTGTGGCGATCTTTTACGAAACATTAAGTTAGTGCTAGAGGCTAGACTGCTTTGAGAGATATACTCGAATATTTGTATACCATAATGAATCCCCTGGACTCGAGTCCGAACTCGAGTCAACCAAATACTCGAGTCGACGATGTACCCGAGTCCGCATAATCGCATATCACTAATTTGAGTGCAAATACAGAAGGAGTAGCATAATTTTTTTCTTTATTTCAGGTTTAATGAGCAGCTCCTGGGACGTAGGAACGCTTGGGTTCTTTCTAATTTCTTCATATTTTGGTGGAAAGGGTCATAAGACGAGATGGGTGGCTCTGGGGAGTTTCATTGTTAGTATCGCCTGTCTGATGAGAATTCTGCCATATTTTATTTACGGAGGAGGAGAAGATGCAATGAAATTTACGGAGGAATATGGTGTTGCTAATAATATTAGTAAGGCGCAAGGTGAGTTGAAATAGAGCAGTTGAGCTTTATGAAGAATCAGTCCCGGTAGCTCAGTGGACGAGGAGTATGTCCGGTAATCCGGAGGACGCGGGTTCGAAAACTAGTCGGTGATTGGTATGTTATCCTCTATATGAGGATAACGTGAAGTTATGCTACTCAACCCTTCACCACCAACAATTTCTGTGATGGACACGGAAAGTGTGAGTATCCTACTTGTTACTTCCTCAGATCTTATAGCGTACAGTTAAGTATTGTGGAGATGAGCAACGCGATTAAATGCTTAATGGGAGAAAAAGCGAAACTATCTGCATGGAACTTATTTGTATAGGGGATTTCGAAGCTTGCAACGTCTTGTTGCTTAAAGTCTCTCGAGTAAAATGGATCCCACAAAAAACATAAATGTGAAAAATTAGGCCAAGTCCCAATAACTTAATGAAGCTGGATTGCTCCCCTCGGTGGCTATATTAATTTTTGTTTCTACTTGTTTTAGCCCTGGATGATTTGGTGCCTCTGTGCGGTGAACCTTACAAAAGCACCAAAGACTGTTTCTCCTCTTCCGACACGTTGTCGATAGTGATCCTTTTTATCTCATCCATCACATTAGGTATTGGGACATCCACGTATTGGTCACTCGGAGTAGCGTACTTAGACGATAATGTTCGAAAAAACAAAATGCCGGTCATTTTAGGTAAGTTTTCAAAATAGTCTCTCGAAAGATAGATTCCGTTCCTTACCCCCAAACCTTTGTGCAAACTTATTTAGATTGCAACCCGCTTTCAAGGACATTCAAGCTTATGAATTATACAACTTTCAGTCATGGGATAAGATGCGAATGGTTAAAAAGACCCAGGAAAGCAACGTATTCCAGTATAGAAAGCGGGGGCTTTACCCGTGATATTCGAAAGCCCCATATCACAGGGAATCCTGAACAAGAAACGAGGGATTTTCAGACACGCGGGATCTTTCCCATTTGCGGCTTGCAATTTGCAATATCCCTCCGGCCACCTCTTTTATTTTGCTTTATTTATAACCTTTCATGTTTACTTGTTAGCTTTTTTGAAATATTTTAACCCAACTAGACAATTTAGGAAACGTTTTTACGGCCATGCCTTGATGAGAAATCTTGCTTGAGCACGACACTTTTTGAAAGTGATTAAAAAGGGAAAAAATTCCAAGGATATCAGGGGATTAAAAGTGGTGGGATTTTGAAGCGCACTCGTGTTATCCTCGGGAAATTTTCAAAAAGGGCCTAAAATAAGTTCATATTGTATACTGTTGGAAAGGGCTGGATTACTGACTTCTCATTATATTTGCTCTTTTTTGAACTTTCGACCATCACTTCTGACAAAAGAACGCCCCCGTTTATTTTTTGGATTTGTAGAGTCCATCCCCACTACTGACGCTTGTTCCGCGATTTTTTTTTTCGAAATTTTAAGAGTTGATATTTTTTTTTTGGGATTCCTAAAGTTCATCAGAAACTTAATTCTGATAAAACGGATATATGCATTTAAAACAAGTACCGCGTTCTGGGTTACAAAAGGTCAAAAATAACCCTACTACAGGAGGAGAAATGTTAATTTTAGTATTTGTCATGCATGGAGGGGGGGGAAAGAGTGTGCGTCCTAATAATACGCCTCTACCACCTAAATAGTGACCCTATGTCATTGGCTATCACAACTCATATATCCAAAAAAGCGAGCTCAGTTGGGACTCCATTTTATTTTCTACGACATTTACTTTTCAGCTTTTATATTGTTGTAGACTTAGGGTTCTAGGAGTTAGTAGTCGTTGATTTCTACTCCCAGGTTCTATATATACATTTTTAACAAGTATCTCGAAAATTCTCTTAAATCACAGTGCTCTCGCATTTTCTACAAGGAGAGAGTAATTTCACATTCTTATTCCAGAATATTAAACATTCAAATGTAATCATAGGACACCAGAAGCCAAATAGGTGCTGCCACCAGAATGGTTTTTTTTCGAACTATGCTTCAATATCCTGTATCAGAATGTTGGGTCCCACTCTTGAATTNAGTCATACACTGTTCTAAAATACCGTATACAAAACACGGGAGAAAACTACGTAATTCCCACGAAAAATTAACAATTCAATCACTAGAAATTACCTCACTGAACAAATTATAAAACTGACTCGGTTTCTACTCGCAGGTTCTATATATTTTAACAAATATCTCGAAAATTCTCGTAAACCACAGTGCTCACGTATTTTCTACAAGGAGAGAGTAATTTCACATTCTTATTCCAGAATATATACTGTCTTTTGTTTTATGTGAATCCTGCACTGACGCCAACCATAACCAATGAAAACAGTCAGTGGATTGGTGCATGGTGGATAGGTAAGTGTTTTCGACCAAAGTTCTTAGACAACTCCAGTTTTTCGACTTTCCTGCTAAACCAAGGGTTCCCAAACTTTTTGGCACCGCGCCCCCTTTTCTTGAAACGATAGGTTTCCCCCTTTGGTGTTCCTGGATGTTATCTCATTCAAAACGCCAATGTGTTGCTGAATGCTATCTCATTCAAAACGCGAATGTGTTGCTGAATATTATCTCATTCAAAACGCTAATGTGTTGCTGAATGCTATCTTATTCAAAACGATAATGCGTTGCTGAATGCTATCTCATTCAAATTTTATAAACATCAATAAAATTACCTTTGTAAAAAAATTGTGTACATAAATTGATAATAATTGAACTTGTCATTTTTCAACTGGTCTCGCGCTCCCCTTGCCTTGCCTTCACGCCCCCCAAGTGGGGCGACCTCCCCCCCAGTTTGGGAACCTCTGTGCTAAACTACATATATATACGGGAAGAATATGTTGTACCCAGATTTGAAAGTTCCCATAGCATTTTGTGTTTTAATTCACGGGAAAAAATGTTCTCTCGTGATTTCTATCTCCTAGCGTTTTTGTTGATCGAATGAAGTGAGATCTAGATTTAACACAACGAATTGTCTGTCTGTTCCACGATAACTCTCGAACGTCGTGTTCATTATCTTAATAGAAATAGGTTATTTTGTTTGGGGAAATATTTTAAATTTTCGTCGGATAGACTTTTTCAAATTTTTATCTAAATTTGAAAAAGTCGAACCCACTAAAATTTAAAATATTTAAAATCTTTCCTCAAACAAAAAAAAACCTAAAGTCACCAAAGACATTCATTTATTATAAATTATAATTATTATTCTTAATAGAAATAGGTCATTTTAGGTCCCACTTGACCACACCTGACCAAATGTCGGTCCAAAATTGGAGTGCGATTTACAGTGCATAGGACTAGGTACCCATAAAAAATGATATAATATCATTTTTTTTTGTTTTTTTTTAATTTCATTTAACTATCTATTGGTCATACGAGACGGGAGGCTTTACTCTCCATTCGCTGGAAAGTTGCAAACCAGCTACCCACATTGACCTCACCCAGACTGGGTTGGATCGGAAAAATAGCCAGCATCACGAGGGCGCGAACCCACGTGGACACCCACATGGAACCTCGCCGGACGTTGCTTAACTTCGGTGATTGAACGGGAACTGGTGTATTGGACGTGTCATTGGCCGCCGGGTAATATCATTTTTTAAATTTTCTCGAGGCTCTTTTTTGTCCGTTCGTTCAACGGTAACTCTCAAACGCCTTGTTCGATATATCCCAATGTGAACATTCATCATGTTCAAACAATTAGTTGATTAGATGTTGGGCCTTATTGGCCACCATATCGTCAAAAAATATATCGAATTTTCGATATATATCGATATATCGACGATATATATTGGTTTATTAGAAATTAGAATTTTACGAAGTTAATTGGTAGAAATGTCGTCCCCTCTCTGTACTTTCCAAACCTGACCCTCCCCTACTTTCCAGTTTCCACCAATGACCAGTTTCAAATGGACAAGTAGGATCACCTTAAATCAGGACCGGATTAACCTTCCGCGGGGCCTGTAGCACTTTCACAGAGCCGGGCCCCCTCCACCCCCGCCGGTACCGTCTAAGTAGTCTACTTTTTTGGAGCCAGTACGAATATCTATTGGCCTTTTGGTCTAGTACCTACAGCTTTTAGAGAAAAGTGAAATTAAATTTTGAGTATACCAACATCGATAAATCATGGTTACCGCTCATGCTAAAAACCAATTTGCTTATGTTGCAATACTCGTTTCTTTATTAAGTTGCCAGGTAGTAGCTACCCTACTCCTAATACTTTCCTAAATTAGATTTTACTACATATTTTGAAGAGTTGGGGTCCCCGTCAAAATGATATGTTTATTCAATTGTCAACCCACAAATGTCGAAATATCTAGTGTAAGTTGTCAAAGCGCGGGGCCCATAGCACGTGCTACAAGTGCTACTATTGTTAATCCGGCCCTGCCCTAAAGTAGAAAACTTCGAGTAAAAAAATGGATAACTTATATCGCTATAATTAAGAACATTGAAAAAAACCTAAAATAGTGTACCATATTAAACGATATATCGTAATAAATATATCGATATATCGGAAGAAAATATATCTATATATACAGGGTGTCCAAGTTAAGGAGGACAATAATTAACGGGCTGATTCTAGATGCCAATACCTACCAAAAATAATCCCTTCAACTTTTTAATAAAAGCTTTGTTTTTGAGTTATTCGCATTTTTCATCTTTTTTTACACGTGTACCGCTGCCGTCACAAATATGTCCATAACTTTCTTGGACATACTTTTTTGGAAAATTTGAAGATATTTTCGGAACACGTGGAAAATTTTAAATTTGGTTATAGTAATGTCTTTAGGTAAGAAAAGGGAAAATTATACTTGGAAACTAATGAAATAATAAATGTAAAAAAAAAAAAAAATCTCAATATGTAGCAAATTGTTTCATAATTTTGTTACACTAAAATAGAAATTTCTCTACGAATGCAGAAGTTAACGGAAAAAGTGATATACCGTTGAAACCTTATTAAAATCAGGATATTTTTACCGTTTTTGTCAAAAAAAAAAAAAAAAAAAGTAANAAAAAAAAAAAATATTGAGTAACCGTGGGAGTGTCCCGTTGCTTTTTTGGTAGTTTACAAAAATATCAAAAAACTCAAAAACGAGGCACTAACTCAAAGTTTCTGGTCATGAAAGTAATTTTATCTGAACAGAAATTTTCCATGTGTTTCAAAAATATCTTCAAATTTTTAAAAAATGTATATCCAAGAAAGTTATGGACATATTTGTGACGTCAGGCGTACACGTGTAAAACAAGATGAAAAATGCGAATAACTCAAAAACAAAACTTTAATTAAAAAGTTGAAGGGATCATTTTTGGTAGGTATAGGCATCTAGAATCAGCCCATTAATTATTGTCCTCCTTAACTGGGACACCCTGTATATAGATTTTCGATATATTGTACCATCCCTAATTATAACTGAGTGCAGAGACGTACACAGGATTTTTTTTCGGGGGGGGGGTGGATGNGTACCATAACAGCGTCGTGGTGTTGAACCCATCTAGTTTCATAGAGAGATAATGTAAACAAAGTGTAAATATAGGGCTTTACAACCCCCCCTTCTATTAATCGAATGTTTCTAGAGATAAAATCGTAGCAAATCCCTATGCGACCGGCATCCGTGGCGGTCAGCCCTACCGTTCCGATGTCTCTGCCTATTAGGTGATGTACTCTATAGCGCCCAAGATATAGTTTTTTTTTCGAGAAATGTTTCTCCCTCCATATGTATAGTAAAAATGAGGGCGGTTTTTCCCTTAAGCTACCTAGGATAAATTATTTTGACTAAAACTCTGACGCCCCCCCCCCCATCAGAAAGCCTTGTTTTAAAGTTACCATTAGAATTAGGTAAAAAGCAAAAATCCCACTGACCGAAGGGGAAAATATTTATCCCAGACCCCAGATGAAACCTCAAATAGGTTCAATGAAAACCTGCCTGTTAACTCTCCTTCTAACATTAAGTCTCTTGGTGAAACTCACTCAGCTTATTTTAGTGAAAAATGTAATTATTAAAAACTCTACTCAACTAGTTAACACATAAAACAAACCACAAATTATAAGAGGTAATAATAAAAAGCAAGGTAGGTACAACTACTTAAAATTTGAGAATATGTAGGAAAAAGTTAAATCGCCCTAACTTTGCTCTTTCTTGTGTACCTAAGTATGAAACACCTTTTCCAAAAAGTGTTTTGTGCGTGACACTGAAAAAGAAGCACAGGGTTAGATGATATACTCGTACACTCGCGTTTCACATTTAAAAAAAAAAAAAAAAAAAAAAAAAAAAAAAAAANGGGGGGGGGGGCTATAGCCGACCAGCCCCCACCCCTTGTGTGCGCCCCTGACTGAGTAAGATCTACAGGAGTACTCAAGGTTAATCGAGACTAGACTGATTTGGTTCGTTCTGTTACAGGATGGATTCCTATTGGCATTGTCAATTTGTTATTCGCCTACTTCATGGCTCTGTTTCCTAGGACACTTCCTCGGGCCAAAATATATCAAATGCAAAGCCCAGAATCTTCTCAGGAAAAGCACACTGAGGTTTCATTCACAGGTAACACATCATAAAATAGTAACATCAAAGTATATCAAATGCAAAGTTCAGAATCTTCTCAGGAAAAGCACACTGAAGTGTTATTCACAGGTAACACATCATCAAATAGTAACGTCAACGTCCGTTCAGAATCTTCTCAGGAAAAGCAGACTGAAGTTTTATTCACAGGTAACACATCATCAAATAGTAACGTCAACGTCCGTTTAGAATTTTCTCAGGAAAAGCACACTGAAGTTTTAATCACAGGTAACACATCATCAAATAGTAACGTCAACGTCTGTTCAGAATCTTCTCAGGAAAAGTACACTTAAGTCTCATTCACAGGTAACACATCATCAAATATAAAGCAATATAATGTGATTCGTCGAGATCTTATGGCTGCAAACTCATCAGTGACATCGTCAAAGTCAATTTCTTTCGCGACCTCGTATTCGATAGACAGAATTGCCAAATTTGTCAATCTTTCCTGACTCATAGTTGATCTTAAATATTTTTTTTATGAGCTTCAGTTTGCCTTATTGTAATAAAAAAATCATTTTATCCTTTATTTTGTTTGCGGGTACTTTGTACCCCCCCCCTTGGCAATCCACGTAATTGGATAGAGCTTGACAATCCTAGGGTTAATTCATTTTTCATTCTTTAATTTAATAATTCATTTTTAATTCTTTTTAAGAAGGAGCGTTCCCACTGCAGTTAGTTACCATCATGCTTAAAAATATTCTCAATGCGATTTCTACATTTGGCAATTTTGTTTTCTTTTAAAAGTTGATATATTTTTAACTAGCAGGATAGGCCCGCTTCACTTGGCGCCTTATAGACACTTTTTGGGAAAGGTTTACATAACAAAGTGCAAAGTTAGGGCGACCTACTTGGTTTGCCCAGCCCCCCCCTCCCCCCCGAAAAAAAAATCCTGTGTACGCCCCTGGCTGAGGGTATCAATTATGGGAAGGTAATAAATATTGGTTATCGTTTGGTGATCTGACAGGAACTAGGGATTTGATCTGAGGGGGCCCCTATCGATCGCGGGGCCCTGGGCACTTGCCAAAAGTGTCCAATGGGAAAGAGGGGTCTGGCTGAAAGATTTAAGTAAAAAGTTAGCAAACAGTTTTATTTTAAATATAATATTTAATTCCATTAAATATGTTTATTTTCATCAGCATCTCATGTCATTCATATATAATATTCTTATTATTATTATTTAACTCTTTATTGAATTAACTTTTTTATATAAAGATAGAGTGAAAGTAAGAAAAAATTCTTGAGCATTTCGTGAAGTAAAACGAAATGGCTCTCAGTATTTTATGTACACCGCTATTTCCTTTCAAAACGGCCCTGGACAGATAGACATCGACGCGTTATTAACCCAAGATTGCCAAGCTCTATTTAATTACGTGCATTGCCAAGGAGGGGGGGAGGGGTAAAAAGTACCCGCCAACAAAATAAATGAAAAAATGTATTTTTTTTTATTACAATAAGTCGCTATTTCTTTATTAAAAACTAAAAAAAAATATGAACTAAATCAATTATTATCTTACATAAGGTGGTGGTGGTGGGGCTGATGGACCTGGAATTATTGAAATAGATGGAGAGTTTCCACAAGAGACACAGGCATTACAATCATAATAATAATAAGTAAAACCCCAATACCCGTAATATGAGGGCCACAAACAACGGAATGTATTTTCATCTGCTTTTGAAAGTGACGATTGAGGTTCTTGTAAACTTATCTTTGAAATGTCCTCAGGATAGACAGAATCAAAATCCAAGTCGGACGTTTTTACTTCAAATTTTAGGTTAGATAGACCTAATATTTGATTCGGATCTATATCACCAGTTAGTCGCGCCTCAATCAGTTTTTCCTGTTCTTCTTCTTTTGTTGCAAATAATTCTGGAATTTCTTTTTTCGGTTTATTTCTAAACTTATAACCAACTGGATTCAGGGTTTTCTCAACGATTGCTTGATTTTGTCTCAACTTTCTTCTTTGCGTAGAGTATTGAGATGTTCTCGGTACTGATGACCCCAATTTGATATTATTTGGTTGAGCGACTTGTTTGAACATGTCACTAGGATCTAATTTTAACCCTTTCCTAACAATAGATGGGGTCTTATTCAGTTCGGCTGTCACACAAATCATCGTCACCGTTAATGCGATTACTAAAAGATGACCCATAGTATTGTTTACTGATATATAAATATAAAAAAAGAAATTTCACAGGATAAAAAAAAACTTTTTATTTGAAGTATAAAATTAACATGTTTCTAAACTAATTTGTAGCACAAAAAAAAAAAAAAAATCAGCTTCATGATTGAAAAAAATAAACCACCATATGAATATATGTAGGTTGATACGGGTATTTATATGTATTCGAACACATTTCACTGTTTTATAATTATTCTAAATAATAAACAAGCAATCTTAATTGCGAATTAATTATTTTTTTTTTATCGCCATTTATAGTTTTAACAGCCATTTCCAATCTACGGCCCGCCAACTCGTTTTGTCATACATGTAAAACTTTTATTCAAATTAGAACTCCCATCTTTATGTTTATTTTGGGACAAATTGCTGTTCGGCAAACTGCGATTTTTCAAAATAGCTGACATATAGCTGAATGCTTCCTCAGTACACTTACTCAGTACACTTACAACATATTCACATTATTTTCAAAATAGCTGATATATAGCTGAATGCTTTCTCAGTACGCTTACAACATATTCACATTATTTTCAAAATAGCTGACATATAGCTGAATGCTTTCTCAGTACGCTTACAACTTATTCACATTATTTTTTGATTTTGCCGCTCCCTAAATTTTGCCGCCCTAGGTGGTTGCCTAGTTCGCCTATATGGTAGAGCCAACCCTGCCCACGCACATATACCGGAATTGGAAAACCCTTGTTTAGGAGGTGACACGCGAAATAGCAAAACAAAATTTAAGGTATACCCACAAAACATGTGTCCATGAGTCACACTGTTTTTACGATTCTGATAAGAAGAAATTAAATAAGGAAAGAAAATTGCGGCGTAATTATGTCTTTATGAAAGTTATCAAGATCATAATCACATCAGACGAATCGTTGCAGATATACAGGGTGTTCCAAAAGTCCGAGACCGCCTGAATATCTTCTGAATAGCTTTATGTAGAGTTTTGAAATTTTGCATGGTATTATACCCCAAATTAAACCACCTGATGGTGTGACAAAATTTTTCAGGGGCGGGTCCCATGTGGGCCCCGGGGAGCCCAACTTTTGTTTTTTAAATACGAACCCCCATTTTGTGATACATTTTCAGAAAGTCAATAGAATTGGAAGTACTTTGCATAAAAAATTACACGTCTAGCGTCTTTGGATTTAAAATGGCGGTCATTTGAAATTTCCAAGCTAGACATCCAAGAGTGTCCAAAACTAGGCGAAGCAGGTTCCTAAACATTGGTGTCCTATGCAATCATTCAATATCCCATTGCAAAAAATTCGCCTAGTTTTAGACACTCTTGGAAGTCATATCTTGGAAATTTCAAATGGCCGCCATTTTGAAACCAAACATGCTAGACGTGTCAATTTTTTTGCAAAGTACTTCTAATTGTATTGTCTTTCTGAATGTATCACAAGATGGGGGTTCGTATTTAAAAAACAAAAGTTTGACCCCTGGGGTCCACTTGGGACCCGCCCCTGAAAAATTTGTCACACCATCAGGTGGTTTAATTCGGGGTATAATACCACGCAGAATTTCAAAACTCCACATAAAGCTATTCAAAAGATATTCAGGAGGTCTCGGACATTTGGGACACCCTGTATACAGTGTAGCCAGCGTCTATGGCACGTTGAATACACCAGTTCCCGTTGGATCACTGAAGATAAACAACAGGTTGGACAGGTTGTACCATGTAGGTGTCCACGTGCGTTCGCGCCTTCGTGATCCTAGCTATTTTTCCGGCCCAACCCAGGCTGGGTGATGTCAATGTGGGTAGCTGGTTTGCAAGTTTCCACCGTTTACTTAATTATTCTCAGGAGGCTGAGTTACCTTCTATCACAATCAGACCAAGTAGAAATTTTGAAAAAACCTTTACTAATTTTTCGACCCGCCCAGGAAGCAAACCCGGACCCTCCCCCTCAGTTTTTTTTGCCAGAAAAATAATAAACCCAGGTGTCACATTGGCAGAGTTTTTAAATATATAGTGACTTAATTTTATGTTACGTTTTTGAGAGAAAAATTCTAATTAAAATTGTGTGGATTTAACAATAGTGGATAGTTTCCTTTCCGTTGTAAATCTAGGTATATGACTCCGAATTGTTCAATATTAACCAGAGGAAAATTCATTGTCAGATTTTGATTGAAATTTGTGCAAAAATCATGAATTTCACTACTAGGAGGGATAACTATTCAGTATTATACATGGGCGTACACAAGGGGGGG
>CM022880.1:32856670-32895117 GCA_012654025.1 Pachypsylla venusta
AGGTTGACACAAGCGTTGTCGTTCAGAATGAGTGAAACATTGGATGATATTGAGGAAGGTACTAATGCAAAATTAACAGCTTTTATTGCTTCTTGAAAATTTTCTTCGGAAAGGGGAACATCATTTTCATCTTTTCGAATTCCTGAAATAAATGAAAACATTCGATTAGGGTTACATTCTAACAACTAGTTCCAATGATGTAACAACAGACATGTCCTATGAACATGGTGGCTTATATCTTGTCCACGTGAATAAATAACGTAATATACTCGTATACAGAGTGTTCGAAAAGTCCCGCAACGGATTTTTTTTATTTTTAACGGCTAAAGATAGAGACTTGAAATTTATTTTTGTAGTTTTAACACAAATTAATCTATTTTTTGGTGTACCTAAAATTTCTACAGGGTATCTCAAAAGTGGATAAACAGACACCGCGTATACAGAGTGTTCGAAAAGTCCCGCAACCGATTTTTTTATTTTTAACGGCTAAAGATAGAGACTTGAAATTTTATATGTAGTTTTAACACAATCTATTTTTTGGTGTACTTAAAATTTCTACAGGGTGTCTCAAAAGTGGATAAACAGACAGCAACTTTCGATTTTTAAATTGAAACCCCTATTTTTTATTCGCCAACGGTATATTTGATTTCCACCAAAAGCTTATTTTGCCGTTCATGGCATAAAACTGACATAAATTTTCAAGTCTCTAGCACTTGCCGTTCTTGAGATATCTTGTTCACAGACAGACGGACAGACACACACGGACCAATAAAATTTCAGCCCATTACAATACTTTCCTTTTTATAGGATAAGGAGAGAAAATAAGCACGGTTAACCAAACTTAATGCGAGGGAGAAGTTGATTGGTTTACTTGGTCTGTTATGACGCAATCTGTGGTTTGCTCTCTTTGTTGACGTAGAGATAAATACCCTGAAACGTAAAATATCAAATTTTGGGAGGGGGTATTTTTTGGTTTATTATTTTCAATAATGAACCTATGGAATCGTCACGGAAAAAAAATTACCCCCCCCCCTCAAAATTTGATATTATACGTTTNCTCACAGTCATTTTCACTTTGCCATTGTTTAAGATATTTATATAAAATAATTAAATACAGAATATTATTTCGACATCTTACCCGTCCTAATGAGTTCTCTGAGTGCTTGTTTTTCTTTATAATTCTTGGGTAACTGCTCACAGTCATTTTCACTTTGCCATTGTTTAAGATATTTATATAAAATAATTAAATACAGAATATTATTTCGACATCTTACCCGTCCTAATGAGTTCTCTGAGTGCTTGTTTTTCTTTATAATTCTTGGGTAACTGCTCACAGTCATTTTCACTTTGCCATTGTTTAAGATATTTATATAAAATAATTAAATACAGAATATTATTTCGACATCTTACCCGTCCTAATGAGTTCTCTGAGTGCTTGTTTTTCTTTATAATTCTTGGGTAACTGCTCACAGTCATTTTCACTTTGCCATTGTTTAAGATATTTATATAAAATAATTAAATACAGAATATTATTTCGACATCTTACCCGTCCTAATGAGTTCTCTGAGTGCTTGTTTTTCTTTATAATTCTTGGGTAACTGCTCACAGTCATTTTCACTTTGCCATTGTTTAAGATATTTATATAAAATAATTAAATACAGAATATTATTTCGACATCTTACCCGTCCTAATGAGTTCTCTGAGTGCTTGTTTTTCTTTATAATTCTTGGGTAACTGCTCACAGTCATTTTCACTTTGCCATTGTTTAAGATATTTATATAAAATAATTAAATACAGAATATTATTTCGACATCTTACCCGTCCTAATGAGTTCTCTGAGTGCTTGTTTTTCTTTATAATTCTTGGGTAACTGCTCACAGTCATTTTCACTTTGCCATTGTTTAAGATATTTATATAAAATAATTAAATACAGAATATTATTTCGACATCTTACCCGTCCTAATGAGTTCTCTGAGTGCTTGTTTTTCTTTATAATTCTTGGGTAACTGCTCACAGTCATTTTCACTTTGCCATTGTTTAAGATATTTATATAAAATAATTAAATACGGTACATGAATGTGATCTTTAAATTCTAAACCATCCAAATCTATACTATCAATGTGTGAAACGAGACTGGCAAATGGCTTATCCAGTCGAAGATCTGGATTAGTATTATCTGGATGGGACTCAATAACAGTGTGTTCACATATTTGCAGTCGGATACTTCCAATAAAGCCATAACTTCTACATGCCAATAGAGGAATGTTTACATTCCACAATGATCTGGATAGCTCCGTAAGAGTGCTGAAAGTAAACGATTCAGTAAATCCAATACAGTTTGTGATATAAAGGGTGTTTTTTTAGAGCTGGAGAATTTTGAGGTTAGGTTAGTGATGTGCGGACTCGGGTACATTGTCGACTCGAGTAAGATAGACTCGAGTATTTGGTTGACTCGAGTCCGGACTCGACTCCAGGGGGCTCGTTATTACAGAGAGGGGCAAAATACAGTTTGTGATATAAAGGGTGTTTTTTTAGAGCTGGAGAATTTTGAGGTTAGGTCAGTGATGTGCGGACTCGGGTACATTGTCGACTCGAGTAAGATAGACTCGAGTATTTGGTTGACTCGAGTCCGGGCTCGACTCCAGGGGGCTCGTTATTACAGAGAGGGGCAAAATACAGTTTGTGATATAAAGGGTGTTTTTTTAGAGATGGAGAATTTTGAGGTTAGGTTAGTGATGTGCGGACTCGGGTACATTGTCGACTCGAGTAAGATAGACTCGAGTATTTAATTGACTCGAGTCCGGACTCGACTCCAGGGGGCTCGTTATTACAGAGAGGGGCAAAAAACAGTTTGTGATATAAAGGGTGTTTTTTTAGAGCTGGAGAATTTTGAGGTTAGGTTAGTGATGTGCGGACTCGGGTACATTGTCGACTCGAGTAAGATAGACTCGAGTATTTGGTTGACTCGAGTCCAGACTCGACTCCAGGGGGCTCGTTATTACAGAGAGGGGCAAAATACAGTTTGTGATATAAAGGGTGTTTTTTAGAGCTGGAGAATTTTGAGGTTAGGTTAGTGATGTGCGGACTCGGGTACATTGTCGACTCGAGTAAGATAGACTCCAGTATTTGGTTGACTCGAGTCTGGACTCGACTCCAGGGGGCTCGTTATGGTATTGAAATATTCGAGTATATCTCGCAAATACAGTCCAGCATCTGGCACTACCTACCTAAATGGCCCCCAAGGTGTTTGGTTATTCGTACCGGGGCTATCCGTCGGCCAGAGACCATCAACACCGTTCCGATGACAACTCACTGTGTTTTTCCTCCGTTGGACCCAGCCGTGCTGCTCCAGATACTTCCTCAAAGGTACCTATATAAATCCTTGCTAAACCCTGAAGTATCTGATCGTTGTCGTCTATGTATGCTGGCTGTTCATGATGTAAATCATGAGCAGCCAGCAACTATCCATCATTCAATTCAACTATCCATCAAACCCAACTAATCTATAGCCGTCAGCATTATGGACAGATCCTGTTGAAGAGGAAGGTCGCCTTTCTTGGCCTGGAGACACATTGTGAGTCGTTGAGAACGTTAACAACAACCTACCTTAATGTTTCGTAAAAGATGGCCACCGATGCGGGATTGAGATGCGGGACTTCCTCGACTCCAGTTGAGTCTTAACTCGAGTCCCAGGTACTCGTGAGTAAAATACTTCCATACTATTAATGGACTCATTTTATTTAATATAGGAATGTCTATTAAGACTTAATATTTTGTTTCGTGAAGGAAAGATTTTTTTAGAAAAATCCAATTCATATTTCTAAAATGAAAAAGTCAATAGACGAAAATTAAATTAAAAAAAAAAAATCTTTCCTTCACAAAAAAAAATATTATGGACTCATTAATCTTCCCCGACTTATGTCACATATATTAGTAGACTCGAGTAAAGTACCCGAGTCCGCACATCACTAGGTTAGTTTCGTTTGGAAATTCATCATGAATAGATTCACGCCGGAGTAACGTTTACAAATGGGTCAAATTTATTGAAAAACGATTTTTTTTTTTTTTTTTTTTTTAATTTTNTTTTTTTTTTTTTTTTTTCAAAATAAACGCATCGGGCATTGCGAGCATTTCATGGTGCACATCAGCGTCCTTTAGAACTTAGACGATGTTGTTGTTGTTGTTGTAACGACTGACGACAAATCACTACAGATTAATAGTTTGTTGTTGGGGTTGAATCTCCAAGCCAAGGAAGGCTGCAACGTCTTTAGGTTTCTTCCACAGGTCCAAGGTGGTGAGAGTAGTTGGATTTTGAGGACAATTGAAAAAATGGTGGACGTGATGGGGGTTGCCCATGGCAGAGATCACACTCATTTTTAACTTTTGGGTCCAGTCTATTTAAATAAACTTTGAGGAGTCTGGACCAGCCTGATTGGAGTTGGGCTAACTTGGATCGCGTTTCTCTCGGTAAATCCTCTTCTTCTTTGGCCTGTTTGGTTGGTTAGAGCGTTTTCAACAGCACGGGTGTGAATGTCTTTGTTGCACAGCTTTTGCTGGAGCGGGTCAATGGTGGGAGATGGAATTATTTTTCCTTTTAAGCAACTTATAGAAGGGCGTATACTACGAGATGGCAGTGGACCTCAAGATGGATGCGTCTATGCCGCAGGACTACTTAAGAGTCGTCGCGGTTACCTACAACGTCAACAACTTCAACCAAAGGCCATCAACTACTCCCTCGACTATTTCAAGTCACCAGATCAATTTAGACGATGATGACCTTGTTCGTGCGATTTGGCGCCATTGGATTATTTTCTCTGAGGATATGTAAAGTTGCCGATTTACGCTGATAAACCGGTAACAATTGAGCACTGGGAAGCCAATATTCAAGCCAGCATCTATGACACGTTGAATACACCAGTTCCCAATAGATCACTGAAGTTAAGCAACGTCCAGCAAGGTTGTACCATGTGGGTGTCCACGAGGGTTCGCGCCCTCGTAATGCTGTTTTTTCCGACCCAAGCCAGGCTGGGTGAGGTCAATGTGGGTAGCTGGTTTGCATGTTTCCAACGAATGGGGGGTAAAACCCTCGTCTTAAATGACCAATAGATGTTAAAGAGACGTTAAGCCAAATTGAAAAAAACAACTAATATTCGACACGTTATAGTGCGAAGAGTGTGTGAAAATTGGACCTCCTGATTACGATATGTACGTGCCAGCCACATGTTCGAAAATATTTAAGACATTAATGCCATTAAATGATCAGCCAAATAAAACCATTTTATGCTTATTAAAAACATTTTTGTCTTTCATTTCAATTCAAAGTTCTCCACCTCCCAAGTTCACTTGCAAAAGGATACTTAGTCTATTAAAAAAAAGCTCTGCCAATGTGACACATGGGTTTATTATTTTTCTAGCAAAAAATAATAAACCTTTTTTGGGAGGGGGAAAAATAGGGGGGGGGGTCTTGTGACGATTTAAAATCTGGGGCGTAATTAGACCCTAAATTTGACATACCTACTAAATTTGAAGTCTCTGTCTCTTACCATTTTCTTTTTAAACAGGATTAATGAAAACCGCTAAAAAGCGCCAAAAATTTCATCCAAATCTGTTAACGCTAAGTGGCAAAAGTGCCCATCACGGCGGACGGCGGACAAACGGATATTTTTTATTCGATTTTTGGATTCACGTACCTTGAAACGTATAATATCAAATTTTGAGGGGGGTAATTTTTTTTTTTTCGTGACGATTCCAAAGGTTCATTATTGAAAATAATAAACCAAAATCCCCGGAATCGCATTCGCATTACTTCATGGAAATCCATTACGGAAATGACAAAATCCAAGCTTTTTAATTCAAACTTCAATTTTAATTCATACTTCAATCAATTGGATGCTAGTATGAGAAATGAGTTCAAGCTCTGCCATGGAAATAGAAAAACCTGGGCGGTACAGGAATTGTATATTTTCTATGTGGAATTTTCATACGATTCTTTTTTTTTTAATTTGGCTTAACGTCTCTTTAAAATCTATTGGTCATTCAAGACGCGGGTTTCACTCTCCATTCGCTGGAACCTTGCAAACCAGCTACCCACATTGACCTCACCCAGTCTGGGTTGGGCCGAAAAAAAGAGCCAACGATACGTGGTGTTCCCAAGCGGTCACCCATCCAAGTACTGACCACGCCCGACGTTGCTTAACTACAGTGATCTGACTGGAACTGGTGTATTCAACGTGGTATGTTCGTTGGCTACATACGATTCTTACTTTTCAGGTAGATTTGTGGTGATAATTAAATTGAAAGATTGAAAAAAGTTGGGATCGTTGGCCATTAACACCTCCGGACTTTCATCGACGAAATCACCTTGACAGTCAGAATTTAATTCTAAAAGTAACTGCGTGGTCACTTCGGCTCTTGATTTTCCAATGCTCTCTGTATCTAAAAAGAAACTGTAACAAACAAAAAAGTAGAATTTTGGTATGAAAATATTCAGGAGCGTACACAGGATTTTTTTCGGGAGGGGGGCTGGCCAAACCAAGTAGGTACCATAACAGCGTCGTGGTGTTGAGCCCAACTAGTTTCACAGAGAGATAATGTAAAAAAAATGTAAATATAGGGCTTTACCTCCCCCCCCCCCCCCNTAATCAAATGTTTCTAGAGATAAAGGGCGTGGCAAAGCCCTATAGGACCGGCATCCGGGGCGGTTCGCCCTACCGTTCCTACGCATCTGCCTAATAGCTGATGCTCTATCGCGCCCAAAATATAGGTTTTTTTTCGAGAAATGTTTCTCCCTCCATATGTAGTGTAGTAAACATTTGGGCGTTTTTTTTTGTTTTTTTTTCTTAAGCTATCTAGGTTAAATTTTTGTTTTGCCTAAAACCGCAACGCCCCCATCAGACGGTCTTGTTTCAAAGTTACCATCAGATCGGTTCAATGAAAACCTAACTTTGCACTTTGTTATGTAAACCTTTCCCAAAAAGTGTTTTCTGCGTGACATTGAAAAAGAAGCACAGGGTTAGATGATATCTAACACTCGCGTTTCACATTTGATGGCTTATCTCGAAAAAAAAATTCGGTGGTGGGCTATAGCCGGCCAGCTCCCCCTTGTGTACGCCCATGAAAATATTGGTTTATAACAAAGCAAACATTTCATCAGAATCCATTTCGTATTCGTTTTTGCAGATACAACTAATTTCGCCATAATCTAATTTCTTGATACTTAGGTAGGGCGTAAGCAGAGACACGCGACGCAGCACACGCAAGCCACGCAACACACGATTTTTTTTTACCAGCGCATGCTGCAGCCCACGCATGCTATTGTTGCATTGAAGATGGAAGATACCGATACCAACTCATCTGAAGAATCCGATATGAAAATTGAAGAATTGGTTCTGTTATACAGCGTTTCCAAAATTCGAGTGAAGTTTGTGGCAGAGTGAATATATGAAGAAAAAAATTCCTTGACTATGTTGGCCCACAAAGTTTCTTTAGAAGTTTTCTTACTATAATCTTCATGACTCACATCATATAGCACAGGTAACTCGCGCACCAGCTCAATCAATCGTTCATTTAAAGACATCTTCGATCAATAGTTGCGTGGCGTGTGTCGACGAATCTATGTCTGTACTACAAACTGTGACATGCCGACACACGAGTGTGTCAGACACGCACCCGCATGCGTCTCTACCGTTAGGAAATATGGCGACACAGTTTTCTGACGTGTGTTGTGTTGCGTCGCGTGTGTCTCAGCCAGTGATGTTCGGCGTATGGATTCATCAGTATTTGTACGGAAATTCTGACCTGGGTACGACATACCGATAAAAGTCTAATCCGTACGCGAAATGTACGGAAAACTAAGGAATCTGGTGCCTAGAAACTGGGACCTGAACCCAAACCGCCTAATTACAAGTTTGCTGTGTTTACCCGGCCACTGAGATTGGTCTATAATAGTTGACTAAAATACGTCCTACGTTATTGGTAGGAAAAAACTAAAAAGTACACGGGATGTACTTTTTAGTTCCAATCCCGAAAATCTAAAGAAATCAAAAGAAACGTCTCGTCATTCTGGATAGACCATGCGAACGGATTTTTCATTGGAAATTTTGAAATTCGTATTTTTTTTTTTTTTTTTTTTTTTTATTTTTTTTTTTCTGTCAATTTCCACGATTTATTACTTATTGAAAAAAAAATGACACAATTAAAAATTTCACCTGGGTTTATTATTTTTCTGGCAACAAAAAAAATGGGGGGTACCCCCCAAAAAAATTGAGGGGGGGGTTCTTGTGACGATTCCAAATCTGGGGCGTATTTAGACCCTAAATTTAACATTCCTACCAAATTTGAAGTCTCTGGCTCTTACCATTCTCTTTTTAGACAGGATTAATGAAAACCGCTTTAAAGCGGTAAAAACCGCCAGCGGTATATTTGATTGAACCCAAAAGTTTCAGAGCTAACTGAGACCCTAAATATGACATACGTACAAATCTCTAGCTCTTACCATTCTCCTTTTAGACAGCAATACTGAAAACCGCTAAAAAGACGCAAAATTCGCCAAGGGTGTATTCGATTGCACCTAAAAGTTTCGGGGCACAATTAGAGCCCAGAAGGGACCTATATACCAAATGTAATCCAAATCGGTCAACGCTAAGTGGCAAAAGTGCCCATCACGGCGGACAACGGATTTTTTTTTTTTATTCGATTTTTGGATTCTACGTACCTTGAAACGTATAATATCAAATTTTGAGGGGGGGTATTTTTTTTTTTTTTCGTGACAATTCCAAAGGTTCATTATTGAAAATAATAAACCAAAATTAGACTGACATTTCTATTTTGTCACAATCTCACATTCTAATGTGAGATTTAATTATGTACTTTTACAAGTAGATTTTTTTCTTAATTTATTAGTGTCACCTGTTATAATATTATTGTCATTATTAAGAGTAGCTTTTAGCCAGCGTCTATGGTACGTTGAATACACCAGTTCCCGTTAGATCACTGAAGTTAAGCAACGTCCAGCAAGGTTGTACCATGTGGGTGTCTGCGTGAGTTCGCGCCCTTGTGATGCTAGCTTTTTCCGGCCCAACCCAGGCTGGGTGAGGTCAATGTGGGTAGCTGGTTTGCAAGTTTCCAGCGAATGGAGGATAAAACCCCCGTCTTGAATGACCAATTGATGTTAAAGAAACGTTAAGCCAAAATAAAAAAAAAAGTGTTAGCTGTTATAATATTATTGCCATTATTAAGAGTAGCTTTTTTAACTTTACTTGAACGAGAAGTTTTAGGTTTAAATCAATGGTAACAAATTATTTTATGACAGAATTTTCATACGTATGTTGCCCATTGAACCTGATGATGTCACCGATGATTAGTATGATATTGATTAGAGAGCATGAGAACGTAAATTTTACAAGCACTGCACTTACTTTGTTCCTAAATCTTGTTCTGAAACTTTTTCACCATCTATGATAGTGAATGATCCAACACCTGGCAACACCAAAGATTTCAAGATTTCTGTGCCTAGTCCCGTAGCATTAATCAAACAAACTCGGGCACTTTCTAGAGCAGATTGGCCATGATCACCCCATAATCTATTTTAAAAAAGACCAAAAAAAAAACAAGCAGAATATTATAATGAAAATCAATTGTTGGGTTTTCTACTAAGTTCGGACTATTACGAAATTTCGATTCCGTCCCTCCAATAGAGCAAGTGTTAGTCTGGCGCTGTTCTACATGTTGTTGTTGTAGTAGAAAGACTAAAATCAATGATATAAATTTTCTTTCATCACAGAAAATGATCACCATCGTTAGATAGCAGACCCAGGAACTCGGCACCATGTTTGGACATAGATGTGATCAGATGGTTTGTTCTACGTACCAGGGCAACCCAAACCCAAAATTGTTGTGCCATGGATCATCAATACAGAATTGCAAACCCTGTTCTACCTGTCTAAAACTTGCTTGTTGCAAAATAAGCATTTCATTTACGAAGGTATAAGCAGAGTATTTTAAAACCTTATTTCCTTATTAGTTCTGATTTGATGCTGGCATAAAGCGCTCGTGGTCAGTAAATAGTTTATCACATCCCAAGTCTCAAATTGAGATTAGTCTTTTCCGACCTTATAAAGGCGCTTATAAAATTACCCCTTTTGCATAGAGTTGTTGAAATATTTTGACAATTTCTTATAACCCACATTTTTTTGTGATTTTTGGGCCCTGCACACTATTTTGAGTGAACCACAATTTTGGAAGGTCTTGTTTCTAAATTTAAATCAGAAAATTCTTGCTTCAATAAAAGTCAACGTATTGCCAGCAGCATATCCTAAATCACCTTCTGTGTGTTGTAGTTGCAGGTAAGCTTTAGAACTTAGACGAACAGGAGGGAATTATAATTATAATACACACCGCAAACCGATCTCGATCCTCAACCTACTAGACCAGGATGATTGCTAATCAAGAAACGTCAAATGTGCTTGGTTGAAATATTTACTAGATAAGAAATTCTTGAGGTATTCATTACTCCTTACGGGACCGCTACAAACGGGTTCATAAAACTGAAGCGTTCATATACTATTGACCAACATAAGGAAAGGAGTAATAAAACCTTAAACTTGGTAGCAGAGTGGGAAAAATATTGGCTCCACAATACCTATGCCTAACTAAATGTTTTCTTATGACTTACCTCAACTGTCGATCGTATTTTTTAGACTTTTCAGATTGTTCTGGGGATTTAGGTGCTGGTGACGCCATGTGACGTTTAATTTATATCACCTTCCACAAAGAAACACAGAAAAAGACAAGAGTAGTCGATATCGATTGTATATTTCCAATATTTTTATCTCTTATCAGTCTACGAATGAATCACTCTTTCAAAGATATCGCCAATACTTACGAAAATATTTAAAAGTTTGCCGCCAAAATTTTCTCTGTGGCTTAAGTCAAATCTAGTTCCGGGGAGAAAAAAAGTAAACTACAGATAGACTTCATTTTGACTCCTATACAAAATAAAAAATACTCGTGCTTGTTGGCGCGAAATTGTGCGAGTGTTTCATAAGCACCGCGTCATATAAGTTACTAGCTGTTTTCCCGTGCTTCGCTACGATTACAAAATTCAACAACAATTTCCAGAACGCGAAATTAAATCTTCTCAATTTTAGATTTTTGGTGGAACCGACCCCCAGAGTGAACACGGCTCCTATTTAGAAAATTCAATATTTTACTCAAAGATATTACTTTTTGCACTGCGGAACACCTTCGTATAAAATTTCAGATTTCTCTCTCATCCCGAAGTGATACTTCTTAACTGTGGGTTTTTGGTGGAACCAACCCCGAGAGTATGCACCGCACCTAGTTAGAAAATTCAATATTTTATTCAAGGATATTACTTTTTGTACTTCGGAACACCTTTGTATCAAATTTCAGCTTTCTCGCTCATCCCGAAGTGGTACTTCTCAATTCCGATTTTTTGGTGGTGAAAACCGTCCATAAATCGGATGGAAACCGGAAATTTTCAAATTTAATATTTTTTATGGGGTCCTTATATACTATTTTGGGGGGTCTATTCTCGGTCATTTTTCGCTATCTCCTTTAGTTTGCCCAGAAAAAAATTACAAAAAGACCCGCTAAATATAGTCATTTTTGGCGGTAACTTGCTCCCACTTGAACTTTAAATTTTTTCCTTTCTTATTACGCACCTACATACTAAATGGAACCTGCGTGCCAAGTTTCAAGTCTCTACGTTTAGCCATCGTGGAGCTACGTTGATTATCAGTCAGTCAGTATACCAACTGGGCTTTGCGTTTTATAAGTATAGATAGATAGATAAACCCTTTAAACTTTTACCCAACGAAATAAGTTAGCTTTTTATTCAATGATTTAACAAAAAGAAATAAAACGACCTCTATATAGATTTTTTTTTTCAAACAAATTACAAATAAATACCGTAACATGGGAGTCCGCTAGGGACTCAGCCGACTGTTTCGATGTTATATACCTACCTACAGCAAAATCAACAAAGCGGCTCTGTATCAGTCTTGAAATCCATAGAGAATAGAAACAGATGAAAATAAAGTTGGGCAACATTTCTAAAATGGTAGTATGAGGTTTTTTTATTAGTAGAACTGTACTATTTTACATTATAAATTAATATCGACACTGGCACAGAACAGAAATCACTTCGTACCTTTTCTCTTTCAAGGTGCTAGGACAAAACAAAATTAATTTACATGGAGAGCTATGAATATAGCAGCCCAGCATCTTCTTTTCAGAACAAACTAATTGCAACAAGCATAGCATCCATTGTATCAGACATGGCTATGAGCCTGCCAATATACGTACATACATCCAATTTTCGATATTTCTACTGCTACCAGAAAGCCGTCTTGTGCCAAGGGAAAATTCCCAAGTTCATCAAATTTTTTTTTTACATTCATATTTTTCCCCCGACCAAGGTTAGTGCGGGAATTTTCTTTCTAAACTACACAAATGAACTGGTAATGTGAAGGTCGTTCAATAATTAGGGTCTCTAACAGTCTATCGTCAGGTGGAAAATTCGAACGAGAAAGTTGACACTGCCGTTATCCCCTTTCAAAAGCGACCCTGACGCTTTCCCCGAACCTTTTAGTGTCCTAACTGCAGCTGTTGGAAATGGATCTCAGTTCCTCCCCAAAGTTATTCGCTTTTGATCGCAAAAAAAGATGAAGTACACAGATGTGAATGATATATGGACAAATGGACATAAATGACTGAAAATAGATTCTTAAACAAAGACTTCACATAGCTGTCGTTAAATTTCAATAGGTGATATTTTTTTTTTTTTTTTTTTTTTTTTTTTTTTTTTTTTTTTNTTTTTTTTGTGGTAAGAAACCGTATGACTTCGCGGAGACCGCACTTGGCGGGAACAAAAATCTAGAGATCCATTTCAAACAACTGCAGTTATGACACTAAAAGATTCGGGAAGCTTGTCAAGGGGTACATGGCAGGGTTTCCTATTTTCTCGTACGACTTCCCTAACTGGAGCTGGACTGTTGGAGGCGTTACTAACTGAACGACCCTCGTAGACAGAAATCTTCTATCCACACGTTCAATCGACCCGGTGTAATCTCCGTCAATAGAATTGATATCCTGTATCAATCATAGACAGACTGGGTTCCGGAAACACCATTTTAATCTTCTAACAAAAATATAGATTACCTATAATAATCATTAAATATTTCAATTTTCACAATTGCGGAACTTCTCCACACGCGTAGCATTTCACTCTTCTCCAATATTATTGGATATTCTGTATCCATCTTCCTCACATCCAGTTATACCATTAATCTACTATATCTTCTCCAATATGAATGGATGTGTTAACACTTGATTAATAGGAAGTCTCTTTGAGGAGTCCAACATAAGAATTTTATCCAGTAAATCTTTAAGTTGCTGTACTTTACGTGCTTGGTCGTCAGGCAATTGTTGATTACTGACTAGTTCTGAATGGAGATCTCTCGTTGGGTTTATAGTAGACATTGTTACAACTTTTTCCTGGAAAAAAGTACAAAGAAAAATACAAGATCAAATACTTGCTGATATGTGCAGAATATCTGTCGATTATTTCCAAATTAATTACTGATGTTGTTGTTGTTAACGTTGTCATCAACTTCCTCCGCACTCAAATCCATGAAGGCCGCCTCTTTAACGGGGTTAGTCCACAGTGATTCAGGTGTTAGGGTTGTAGGTTTGGCCGGACATTCAAACAGGTGGGGCACTGTGTGGAATTGTGTTTTACATGATGGACATTTGTCGTCAACTGAGGGGTCAATCCTAGACTTGTAGTTATGGAGAAGGCTGCACCATCCAGACCGTAGTCTAGCAAGGACCACTCTGGCAGACCGACAAAGCTTCTTTTCACCGTCAGAGATGTCAGGATACGGATTGATGCCCAATACACGATTAGGTGTGTAGTTCTCGATGGTGTTTGTGACAGTGTCGGCGTGTATTTGTTTAAGTGTCATCTTGTAGCTGTTCTCGTCAAGGTCAAGACATGCTGGATACTGTTGTTGAAGATCTGTGAGGAAGGACAGCAAATTAAAATGGAAAGCTCATATTGAGCAACTTCAACCCAAGCTCGCTTCTTCTATATTTGCTGTTGGCTCTGTTCGACGTAATGTTGATCCTCGGACTTCTCTCCTATCCTATTTTTCTTATTTCCATAGCGTGATGAGCTACGCCATAGTTTTCTGGGGGTTCTCTCCTAATACAAAACCTATCTTCATCCTACAAAAGAGAGCTCTTCGCAGTATCTTTGGTCTTGATAAAGTGGTGTCCTGCAAACCAATCTTTGCTCAAGTCATCCTGGAATCCTGTGTTTTAATTCACAAATTAGTGCCCAGCCTGCCCAAGCATAGTAATATCCATCAGCACAACACAAGAAACAAAGATAATCTTTTGACAAGTGGGTCCATGGACAAGTCGTATCTTAGAGAGGGCATAAAACTTTATAACAAAATCCCTCCATCCCTCAAACAACTAAGTGGGAATTTGTTTAAAAGTGCCCTTAAAGAGATACTGATTGACCTGGTCCCTTACTCGTTTGACGAATTTCCAGGATGACTTAAGCTCTATTACTTTACTCTAATCTCTATTACTTTACCCTATATTCCACAACTCATTTCTTCTACTGTCTAACTTCTTTACCTTTCTCTTTTCTATGAACTATCTTTCCTCTTCACCTCATTTCTGAATAAGGGATAAAATGAGAGAAGAAGGAACTAAGTTACCTACTAATAACATTTGACATTTGTATTTTTTAGCTTTAGTTTTAATTTTACTTTTATTTTATTGACTTTGTACACATACTCCCGTATATTTATGTACAATAAAATGTTTTATTATATTATATTATATTACACTATTCAGCATATGCCCTTTTCTTTTCANAAAAAAAAAGGTGTTATTCAGGTTCTTTTTAATGTTTCTTGATGGAAGAATTCCTCTGATAATGTCGTTGCAAATATGTGTTGGGAAGTGGCATTTCAGGAGATATTGCCTTGACAGCATATCATTGCGGGCTTTCAGAGGTAGAATTTGTGTTTCCCGATGGAGGTAATGGATGTTGGACATTTTGTGGCACCCAGTTTTAACTCTCAAAGCTGAATTCTGTGTAATTTGCAATTTATTTCAATTGGTACAACAGGCTAGTGGCGTCCAGATAGGAGCAGCATAGTTCCAAACAAATTAATTACAAATTACTGACAATGACAACCAAAGTGCTATTGAAAGCTCAGAGTTTAGCATCCAGGAGGAACTCAAGGCTCGCGATTCGGTATATGGAAGGAACCAACTCTGCTGTTTTACTCAATGATGGTGTGAATTCAAAGTTTTCGAATTTGTTTACACAGTTGCAATTTTTGACCGCAACTTCTGTTTTTGATTTCATTTTTGAAACCGTTCTCAAATTTTTGGGAAATTCGCAATTTTTCCTGCTGACTAGGGGTCATCTTGATTCATTCAATAGTAGCATCATCGTGTCCGACAGTAGTCAGCAGCTCCAAATAAGTTGTAATCTACTGCTAAAGTTTTTAATTGTCATCATGCATCTGTTCTAGGAGGCTGATAATTGACATGGACCTCCAGAACCATGACAATCACTGTAATATAATTACGTTGGTAACACAAGAAAATGAGTTACAAACAACAGTGATATTTCAGAGTTGCTTTCTATGATATTTTACACCATCAGATCAAGTGGACAACACATATCCAAAGCCATACCTCTTTGAATAATAATCATACACCCCATATAAATCATAGCTACACCTACATTAGTATCATCAGGTATCATTCTCACCAGTCACCATCATTATTTCGCCCTCGTCACTCATTCATCATACATTTACTCTCACACACTCATCAAACACTATCGCAAACAGCGTCAGTAATTGCTCCACACTTCTTAAAGCATGGAAGTGATGGTACGTAGACGGCTTATAAAAATAAAATATAAATAAAAAAAAAAGTGGACACGGCCCGTGGGGATGTCACCCTCATGAAACTTACAATCTCATAGTTAGCAAGTCTTAAATGGATTGGAAGAAATTACGACTTCGGTAATTCATCTACCCCTCTCAACTATTTAAACACAGTATCACACATTAAACCACATTAATCTCATACGTCCCGTGATTTTTTTTTTTCAAGCGATTTTTGGATTATTATCCAGTGCCTACATGCACGTACGATATGAAATATACTATCTAAGAAATCTTGGGATGATAAAAGTGAGAATAATTCATATGCATAATTAACACGGAGAATATAGCGATGGATAAACAGCACAGAAACTTACCCTTTCCGTGACTTTGTCCACCTCGTGGTAAAGAAAATTGCAGTTCGAATCAAAATGCTGATCTTTGAATTGTCCTTTTCGAATGACCTTGTTTGGAAATTTTCCTTTCAAATCCATGAAAAACTTCAGCATCTGATTGGAGAGAGAGAACACAAAAAAAACAACGTATTCTTAGATACAATAGTAATTGATCGAACAAAGTAATATCTAGTTTTAACTCCAAGACTTTTCTTTAAACATCTGTCAACATCATTATCTTGTCAAACATGTCAAAGAACTCGGCCTACCACGACACTTCATCTCAAAAATGGAACAATCTGTCATCTTGTCAGTATGCAGTCTTTTCCGAAAAACACTGTTATAATAATACGATAATTTTTTTAAGTAGTTTACCTACTAAATTTACCTAACCTCTTAGAGGAGAATCCCAAAAGACAAAAAATAAAATATTAAATAATTTAAATATTTAGATAATATCGATTCGGAATAAATTTAAAGGTGGAAAGCTTTCGATAGTACTCAGACTATCATCGTCAAGACGATGTTGACTCAACGATGTCCAGACTAAAAGTGAGGGTATCAGAGTATGAGATGTTATTACTTGTGAAGATCGAGCAAGTTCTGATATATTCGTCTGTTGTTTCCCACATCACTTTTGTAGTTAATAGAACATGGATTTTGATTGATATGGAAAGACTCTAGGATTTTTCTTTTTTTTATAATGTTTGAGTACTATCGAAAGCTTGCCACTTTAAATTTATTTCGAATCGATATTGTCTAAATATTTAAATTATTTATTATTTTACGATTCTCTTTTTTAAAATATTTATAAAATACAAGTAATAAGCAAAGGATGTCCGATGTTCTCCGTTTTATGTGAAATATCACGGGATCTAAAGTTTTCCAGATTCGAACATGGATTTTGACATAGTAACCGATTGGCCATTCTCCAGACTTGTAAGAAGAAGAAAAAAATGAACATTCTTATTTGAGCTCAGAAATAATCGCTAAAATCATTTTGCATGCGTTAGAAAACAAAATGTGGAACCCCTCAAAAAGCAAGAATAGGATGAGCAACAAACATCTTACCTGGTTATTAGATTTCCCCGAGAACATTATTTTTCCCGTATACAACTCATAAATAGTACATCCAGCCGACCACATGTCTATCCCATAATCATAAGGAATACCAAGAATCACTTCGGGTGCTCTATAGAATCGACTCACAAGATAAGGCGTAATTTCATTTTCATGTGACCAAGACGCAGAACCAAAATCACACAATTTGAGTACTAGTTTACTCTCGTTCACCTGAAAACAAAAAAAAAAAATTTTGGAGTCTCTAAAATTCAACAATTTCTTCAGAATTTCTTCTTCTTGTTTCCGTTTTCTAAAAATTACTTTTCGAGTTGTTTCACGGCGGGGTGAGAAATTTTTCAACTTAGTGCTTGTGATTTCGGAGCGCACTCCGTCTCATGAGGACTAAAAATTCCAAGTCGTTCAAAAATTAAGGGCGGGGTGACCGGTGATTCTGAGACACGCTATATAGGACATTACAACAGATACTACGAACGCGTCTCGCAACTGGAAAAAGAATACTTTTTAAGAAGGAATGCTGGACTGGATACGTGCTGAAAAGGACAGTAAAATTCCATTATCTTTTCTCGCTCAGAAACTCCTCCAACTGCATGATCGAACATGATAGATGTCCCAGGCTTTAGTCGTTAGCATCCGCGGATATAGGGGAGGGCCCTGGGGGGCACGTGTCCCCCCCCCAGTTTTTTTAAGCCGGTGCTGTTTCTCAAATTTCATTATTCCTAATCACGTANAAATGAATGGTGATCAGTTGCGTTTTTTATCCCATTTGAGGGGGGGGGGGCACGGGCCCCTAAATAATTTCAATCCTGAGACTAAATAGAAATACGTAAATAAAAAATCGTCAAAAATTCTGTCATCCGCCATAGCACTTTTTTTCATTATGTATCGTACCTCGATAAACATTGCATTAAAAAGTACCGACCAGGACTCGAACCCCCGGTCTCTAGGTTACGAGTGTCTCCTCCTCCTCCCCCACTCCAAATTTTCTTTTAGGTATATTGTGCCCCCCCCCAAAACAAGAGGGCTATATCCGCTCATGGTCGTTAGGCAGGTATCCCACTGAGCGCAACTCTTTTTTTTTTCCTTAATCATATATAAAACCTATGTGTTGCAGTCTGGGGGATCCTGATTTGATTCTGAAAGAACATCCAAGCATGCGGCGCTTAGAGCGTACTTGAAAACAAAATACAAAAAAAAAACTTACTAAAATATTGTCAGGCTTAATATCAGCATGTAATATATTTGCCTTTTTCAACAATTTGAGTGCAAGAAACAATTGTTGACTATAGGACCGAACCGCTTTCACATGAAGTCCAACATCTTTCCCATACTTCTTGAGCACTTCTCGTAGATTCATACTCAAAGGTTCAAATACCATACACAAATGATTTTTATGAAAGAAATGTCGAAACAAACGCAAACAATGAAATCTATCTTCAGGATCTGCATCGTTCAACTTTTTCAAAACTTCCAATTCTTTGAGTCCAGTTTTGTGCCTGAAGTTGTCAATCAAACGAAATGAAAAAGAAAACAAAAATAATAATGATTAAACTAGAAAAAAAGAAAAACATGTCCATAAGGAAATAACAAACAAAGATTGAATGGCCTGAGGAGGTCAGATAGATAAGATACGACGTTCAATCAATAAGTACTTGTGTCAGGAATCCAGGCATGCGAAGTCTTGAGTACTCCTAATTTTAAATGTAACTTGTCTATGTTGTATCCTTTGATATTGAAAGCCTTTATTCTAAAAATGTGTTACATTCTTTTAGGGTTACTCACTTTTCCACGTGTCCCTGCCAATTTTATAAACCGCCAAAAATATGTATGTCGAACTCCTCAAATTGAGGTTTCCATCGAACCAAATTTTCAAGTTAAGGAACAGAAAATTATACAGTATACAGGGTGCTTCAAAAGGTTATGCAAAAAAAGAAGCCACGCATAGTAGAGTTCAAATAAAGCCCACTTTGCTTAATAAACCCCTTTACGGAAATGAACCCCAAGGTAGCTAGGGCCAGAGGCGTATTTAAGGCTATATTTAGGGGGGCGATGCAGCACTTAGGGAGGGGATACTTCCGGAAGGTATGGAATACCCCCCCACACACAGGGGGGTCGGGACCGCCGCCCCCTTGGGGAAAATTTTGAATAATTAGAATCGTCCTACGTTCAATTTTTGTGATTTTAAAAGGTCATCGGTTGGTTTTAAACAAGAGCTATTCCGGTCTTTTTTGTAGCAAAACAGATTTTGTCATACCTTAAAACACCAAAAAAAAAACAATCGCATCAAAAAGTTTTAAGCATTTTCAATTCATGACCCCCCCCCCATAACTGCGCCCCTGATCGGGGGAAAAGTGCCAAATACTCACCAAAGAATCATGATAACAATCGGAGACGTCATGCAAAAAATGAAGTCACTCTCAAAATAATTCGATTTTTAATAATTATTTTTCGATTTTTAAGTGCCAACTTTGGTTGGCCCTAGCTACCTTGGGGTCCATTTCCGTATAGAGGTTTATTAAGCAAAGTGGCCTTTATTTCAGCTCCACTATATATGGTTTCTTTTTTTGCATAACCTTCTGAAACACCCTGTATAAGTGAACCCCAGGTCATGTGAGAAAATTGGGTGTGGCAGTCAAATCAAAGCTCATGAAATGTTTTGTTTTTTCTGCTGCAAGCAAATACATCAATGACGCTGACGAAAAGTTACAATCAAATCAGGACCCATCAATAGCTCAGTTTAAAACTTCATAACGTTCTTTGAGAGCTATTAGAACAAGGAGATAATTGCAATCCTCAACAACGCAGCCCATTTTTCCACTCAAGTCCTTATTGATAGTGTTTGGGATACAAATGATTTTTTTTTTTAAAAAAAAAAAAAAACATTTTTTGAGGCGTACTCATCTTATGTTTATAGTATGTGTCGAAGGGGATGAAGTTAAATTCGAACCAACAGCCTCCTGATTACAAATCCACCACGACTACCAACTGAGCGTTCCTGTTAAATCTCAACATTTGATGATTGTTTGGCAAATGGTACAACTAAACTTAATTCTCTCCCTTCCAAGCTTCCCAAACCCGGGAAAGTTGTTAATATTGAGTATTCTTAAAAAACTATTTACAAGTGCTTTTAAATTTGGGAAAAACAAAATCATTAAATAGGTTCGTAAAGGATTTAGAGTGGCAGCTATCAAAAAATGGGTTAAAAAAATAAAAATTTAACTTTCGATTGCACGCGTAGTAGAGTATTATCCAACACTGCCGTTTCTTCAAATTAAGTACTTAAAAAGTTCAAAACTTTCGCTTGCAGCTTCCTGTATGGGTATGGCAACTCTACAGGGTTAGTCTTTTGGAGTTGAACAGTGTTTAATATATATATTTTTTTTTTTAAGAAATATTTGACCCATAAAGGCCCGTTTACACTGCCTGAAAATCCCCGAGCATCGAGTACCAAACATTCGCAATCGTTGCTCGCCAGTTTTCAACGAGCACGAACACAAACGATCCCTCTATTCACACTGCTCGAGCATTTCTGACGATCAGTTACTCGTGAGGTTTCGCAGCGAGCAGGTGCTCCGCATACAGAGAAATTAACAAAAGGCACTTTTCATTTTCCCACTCCATCAGTCAAATACTAAAAAGCAACAACACCACACACAAAATAGGAGACGTGTATCCTTCAACAGCTAGGCGAAAACTAGATTCATAGAACACCATTCGACAAATCCCGGGGTGTTTACACAGAGCGAGCGACGAACGAGCGTTCCTTTGATGATTCACCGGAAAACCGACATCGGGCGGATCAGGCCCAAGCACAAACAAGCATTCACTTTGACCTTGATTGGCTAGCGGCGACTGTCTACACTGCCTGAGCCTCAAACGAATGATCGTTCGTCACCTCTGCTCGCGGCGAATGCTCGGGCAGTGTAAACGAGGATTTAGATACACGTGAATTGAGTTATGTTAAAAAAAAATCTCTTAAAATAAATTAAAAATCCTATGAAATTTTATACGATACAAAACGTAACATGAAATTGCATTCGTACTTTCCTTACCATCAGGGAGCTTTACGTCGAAATCCAAAAATATATTCGAAATATACATTTTGTACACCATTTTATTTGAGTGTCTAATACTCAAGGAGTTTAATACACAATTCAAAGTGAAACGAGTAAATAGATATAAATCCATTGACTCGCGCGAGTATTTCATAACGGTAAGAGTTATAGCATAACGAATAGAACAGAAAGTGGGAAAACTCCCTGAATTTAACCCATGATGCGGTGTGACAGTGAAACTCTAGCGCTAGTGATATCAAATGGTATGGGAGCAGTTCAGGCATAACGAATAGAACAGAAAGTGGGGAAACTCTCTGAATTTAACCCATGAGGCGGTGTGACAGTGAAACTCTAGCGCTAGTGATATCAAATGGTATGGGAGCAGTTCAGGCATAACGAATAGAACAGAAAGTGGGGAAACTCTCTGAATTTAACCCATGATGCGGTGTGACAGTGGAACTCTAGCGCTAGTGATATCAAATGGTATGGGAGCAGTTCAGGCATAACGAATAGAACAGAAAGTGGGGAAACTCTCTGAATTTAACCCATGAGGCGGTGTGACAGCGAAACTCTAGCGCTAGATAGTGATATCAAATGGTATGGGAGCAGTTCAGGCATAACGAATAGAACAGAAAGTGGGGAAACTCTCTGAATTTAACCCATGAAAGTTAACAGAAAGTGGGGAAACTCTCTGAATTTAACCCATGATGCGGTGTGACAGTGAAACTCTAGCGCTAGTGATATCAGCAGGTATGGGAGCAGTTCAGGATTGGGTATGACACATGGCAAGAACAATGTGGCAAGTTTTAAAAAAAAAAAAACATTTTTTTTTAAACTCGCTTTTTTATTGGCCATCATGAGTCCATCTTGGACGGTTATACACACGCAATAGAGGTATGGCCGTAAAAATGTTTCCTAACCTCTCTAATTGGGTTAAATCCTTCAGGGTTTGTTATCAGCAAATCATCTGATTGATTTATCAATGGCCGCGAATTTGATTTTTCCGGTATAAATGGTACCTAATTATTTATTTTTTAAATTAATTGATGAAATTTTCATTGAGATTTTTTTTTTTATGCCCCCCTTCAAAAACATTGCCTAGTGTGTACAGTTCATTAAAAATAAAATTATTTTTAATGAACTGTATTTTTTTTTGTATTTTGTATTTTAATTTTTGTATTTTAACTGTATTTTAATTTTCATTAAAATTAAAAATTAAAAATAAAAACACTGCATGAGTTTCCCACTTTCAGTTCTATTCGTTATGGTTATAGTTTCGATTTTTGTTTTAGACTTCGACGCGCCGTAGTTAAACTAAAATCACCTTCCATTAGTTCTCCAAAATAACTTAAAAATAAAATGCATTTTAAAAATATGTATTGGCCTGCACTGTTTCTTCAACATGGATTGAGTTTTTAATTTGAAAGTCGGTCAAAAGAAAACAAATCAACAATAATATCAAAACCTGACTTCACTTCATACAGAACATGATGTCTTTCAAGGGTTCCGTACTAGCGGGACAATGTTACTCGGTCAATGGTGAATTTTATGAGAAGTCACTTTTGATTCAAATTGAAATCCACAAATCAGTTGCCTCAAAACAGATATTTTCAGTATTGGGAACTTCTAATTGGTTCACATTTTCATGGCCAGCTGGGTATTTCAAAAAGTGTCCACATAAAAATCTATACTTTTCAAGACACAAAGCCCCGTTGGTATACTGACTGCCTCATAATCAACGTAAGCTCCACAATGGCTATAAACGTAGATACTTAAAATCTGAAACACAGTTTCTCTTTAGTATACAGGAACGAAATAAGATATCAAAGTATCAACTGAAAACGAGTTACGGCTAAAAATTACGGTTTTTATCTACTTTCTTTCGAATTTTTTACAAGCAAAACAAAAAAAAAATAGAGAAAAATTACCGGGAACAGACCCCCCAAATAGTATATCCGAACCACATAAAAAAATAAAATTTTAACTATTTGGGGTTTTCCCCGATTTATGGTTGATTATCATCACCGTAAAATTATAAGTATTTCAAAAATTTCGTTAAATTTCGCAGCCATGACAGCATAACAAGAGTAAAACTTCGTACGGAACCCTCTCCTATACAAGTACAACTTGTTTTAAAAGCAATCTACAAACTAGGAACTATAATTTTTTTTTTTTACAACTCTCTTTCTTTCAACAAGAAATACACCTTTTGGAACGATTAGAAAAAAAAGAAGAAGATTTACTAATTATTATGTCCTTACGATTACGAGAGGAGAGGAACTTTGAATGTGACGTGGCTTGAATTGCAAATCACCAGGTTATTTAGCAATCCCTGTTTATTTTATACGCACACACAGAGATGCACCTGTAAAATTTAAAACAGTACACTAGATAATATTTGCACACGTAGGAGGTATTCAAAAATCTAAATGTTTCCTAAATGGAATTTGACAACAACAAAAAAACCTAAATGGGATTAGACAAGTTTTATAACAGGAATTTGAAAATTTAAAACAGTAAACTAGATAATATTTGCACGTACGAGGTATTAACTAAATGTTTCCTAAATGGAATTTGACAACAACAACAACAAAAAATTCCAAATGGGATTAGACAAGATTTATAACAGGAATTTGAAAATTTAAAACAGTACACTAGATAATATTTGCACGTACGAGGGATTAACTAAATGTTTCCTAAATGGAATTTGACAAAACAAAAAAAAATCCCAAATGGGATTAGACTAGTTTTATAACAGGAATTTGTCACGTTTCCTAAAAGAATGTGTCAAAGGTTTCCTAAAAAAAATCTTATGAGATCCCTAAAACAATTTGATAAATGTTTTATAAAAAGGGTTCGACGAAAGTTTCCTAAAAGGGGTTTGATAGTTTTAAAATGTAGGGGGTAAAGGAAAATTGTAAAATACTTTATCAGTGCCCCGCCAGCAAACAAAAGAAGCTTATGGGGGGGATCGACATGGGGAGTTAGCCGTTAGGAATGATATCATATCGTTCATGGACGGATTTATTTGGAACAGTGGTTGGAATATGGGCTTTTTTTAATGATATTTTTTTTGTGATTTAATATTTTTAACGAATATTAACGAAACCCAAACACTATATTATTCAATGTACAAAACCTACCTGATGACCGAAAAAATAAATACGCTTATAGCCCCACCGATGTTCTCGTCCCCCAGGTTAGGAATCGCTGTTCTAGACGGACATTGAAAAATTATTCTTAATTTCTCTTCCTATACGTAGAAAATAAAGTACTGTAGTTTGGAGTTCTATACGTGAGATATTTTCCCATATTGACGTAACTTACCATCTCTTACGACACACAAAGAATTTACCAAGGAAATACATGTTCATAGAACGATAGTAATTATGTCATGCAACACAAAGCGTAAGTTTCAACTCTTACCTCTCTGACATGGGTTTCACATATCTCCAAAGATACTCAAAGAAGAAAAGTGCAGGCCAAATACAATAAAACTGGGCTTATAACAAAATAAAACAGTCATTAGTAATAAAGTACACTAAGAGAAGACCCCAAGTAATTACGAAAGGGTTTTTTGGAGACATGATCTTTAACATGGGGTTAAATGGGTGGGTGTTTTAAAGACAACTTTTATACTCTTTTTTACAAAAGAGCAGCATGGGTCTCCAGAATTATGTCAACCACTGCAATATAATTTACGTCAGTAATATCATTATATTGCGGAGTTGCTTTCTGTATTATTTTTCAGGTTGACGCGGATTGTGAGGATGTCACCCTCAAGTTTTTTGTTCAGGGATGCATCTGGCAATATATCAAGCTAAATAAAGAAATTGAGCAAAATGCTGAAGTGAACAATCTGTATATGGAATATTATGTAAACATCCTGTATACAGACCGCGACGCTCCTCCCTTCTATTTTTTTTTATTTCTCCTTCTAGTTGATACTCGAGTCTTGTAGGAGGGGGATCAGGGTGAAGGGGGGGAATGAATGTGTGTATTTACTATCCCATTTGAGAACACGTAGAAAGAGATAGAAAAATCTATTATTCCAGAACGTAATATTTTTAGAACGCATTTAGGGCAAGCGCACACTACAGACTTTTTATCGGCCGATAGTTTAGTCCGGTTAGGTTCGTTGGGTGCGCAGACCACCAACTGAAAAGTCTGAACAGTTGTTGATGTATATAATATTTTGATGTGTTGTATTGAAAGTATTGAATAATGTTATCGAGGAAAACTATTATTGCAATTATCATTGCACGAAGAAGAAATATGAAGAAAACAAGAAAAAGAAACCGTGAATGGTGAGTGCACCCTATTTTAAGTGATAAGTTAGTTCAAGGAATGTTCTACACGCTCCATCCTAAGCTGCTGGAATATCCAAAACAACAATTGCACAAACCTCATCCCATAGTTTCTTTTTAATATTAACATCGGAATATTCTTTTAATGCTTTAGTGTATAAAGCAGGTCGCTTTTCAACTTCCGCAATTAAATTTTCTACTGAACATTCAGAAATATTCGACATAATTATGAAAAAAAATATGTAATAAAAACGCAAATATATTCAAAGATAAAGTAGGTACTAGATAATATTTGATATCAGATATCAACAATGGAATGTAGAGTGAAGAGTCTGCAGGCACCGACTGTTTAGTTGGTGAGTCTGCGCACTCTCATAAACACACAGTCTGATTAGAACTCGGTCGATAGTTGTCCAACTTTGTAATTGAATCAGAATTAAGAAGCCTATCCAACTTGTTTCTGATTATTTAGTCGGCCGACTGGAATCGCTTAGATGTGCGGACTCACATTACGAATCTATACTAATAAGCATCCAACTAAACTATCGGCCGATAAAAAGGCTGTAGTGTGCGCTTGCCCTTACTGCGTACTTTCGAGAAGGTTCGAGATAAACGATAGGGATGTATAAATTCAGGGATCGCGAGTAGGAGTCAATCAGTCTAGTTTTGGAAGCGAAATCGATAAGTCGAGTTTTAAGTTCGTTCAGTGAGTGCTCATGTGAATTTTCGAGTGTTTTAAATACGGTATTTGCGAGGTGACAGTATACGAATTTTTGTGTTACGTTTTTTTTTTTATTTTTATTTTTTTNTACATTTTTTTTTTTATTTTATTTTATTTTATTTGTAATTTCTATATTTAATAAATTGTTTTTATTTTATTTTATTTTTAAAGTTAATTAACGCGTTTTTAATCCTCGAATCCCAAGTCTACAACAATACTTTACGCGTGGCATGTTGTAATTTGAAAACACATGACTTCACAACCGCCTTTCATGTGTGTTTGGGGCTTGATCGTGCCGCTACATTTTGCACAGTTTGGTATTCTGCGGGGTGTGGCGTCTTGATTGGGCTCGATATCTACCGATGTGATTCCCAAAATAATAATAAAAGGGATCGGTATTACACTTATTATAGGCCTAGTAATAACAAAAAATAGTAAATCCACTTACATGATTTCATTGTTACGAATAATCTTCACGGCCACATCCTGACTGCCACGAGCACTATCCCTTGCTCTCACCACATTTGAAAACACTCCTTGACCTGTGTATCCATAAACGACGTATCTCGAGTCCATATTTTCTCCTATACGAACTCTATAGTAGCCTTCTGCATCATCCCAATTATCCAGAAGACTAGGATTTTCAGCTCCAGTACCAACTTTACTTCCAATGATAGCGTTCTGGAATACAAAAAGTCAACCAATTTAGGACATGGATTGTATAAGAAAATCGACATATTAGGGAACCTTCTATATGTGACTGAGGGTAAAGAAAAATATCGGCGATCCCAACTGGGTATCCTACTGATGGTTGTGTCTATGTGCCAGGACAACTTGAATTTTGCCAACTCCAGCCAAAGACCATCACTACCAGTAACGCACCAATGGTCTATTCCACGAAGCAACTTCTCACTTCGCACTCCTCATTTCGCACTTTTCAAAAAAAAAAAAAAAAAAAAAAAAAAAAAAAAAAAAAAAAAAAAAAAAAACANTATTTTTCTTCTAATTTGATTTATTTTTAGAGTGTTCAGTTAAGTTGAGTTTACTTCCAATATTCAAAATATTCTATATTATTTAATATTCAAAAGTTTAATATTTAAAATTAAAATATTAATATATTATTATTCAAAAAGACACATTTTACTCCTCACATTGCAATCATAAAAGTTTCATGGAACAGAAAGTAAACAAATCAATGAAATTTACTTTGCATTACAACTCCACTTTTCACTCCGACTTTGCACTTCTCAAAAACGTTCATGGAACAGAGATTGAGAAGTTGGAGTGCAAATTTGCTTTGTGGAATAGGCCACAAATGTTGTTCACTACAGTTATCACAGTATTCCGGGGCACCTACCAGTCGGTCTGCTACAAATGAATCCGACTAAACATAATCCCGATGTCCCAGTCAAACACACTGGACTGACCCTTTGGTGTACGATTAAAATGGCTCGATTCTACGAAAGTGACAAAATTCCATCTTGAACATGATGTTTATAAAATTTGAATGAGATAGCATTCAGATACACATTAGCGTTTTAAATGACATAGCATTCAGCAACATTTTAGCGTTTTGAATGAGATAGCATTCAGCAACACATTAGCGTTTTGAATGAGATAGCATTCAGCAACACATTAGCGTTTTGAATGAGATAACATTAAGCAACACATTAGCATTTTGAATGAGATAGCATTTAGCAACACATTAGCATTTTGAATGAGATAGCATTCAGCAATTTGAATGAGACAGTATTCAGCAACACCCATGTCCATTCATAATTTATAGGACGTGGGAGGCTTTCATTTCAAGAAAAGGTGGCGCGGAACCAAAAAGTTTGGGAATCCCTGTACTACAGGGACATACATACCAAAATTAACCGAAACCGGTCAACACTACGAAGCAAAGGTGTCACCCATAGCAGAACTTCTGAATTTTAATGTATATGTATAAAAAAAAAAACTTCTGAAAACAAAACTTCACAGAACTTCTCATCAAACTCAGGAAATATTCATTCTTCAAAAAAGAGCTCTTCGCGCACTATATGGTCTTGAGGACATAGCTCATTGCAAAGAATATTTCATTGAAAAAAAAATATTAACATTATAGGGTCAGGTAATATTTGATATGTGCCTCCTCATTCATAAAAACAAACATCTTTTACCTACAATGGCACATTCATACAACACGAGGAATGCAAAAGATTTAATACACTCCAGATTATCGATTTTTGGGGAATCAATTTTGGATAAAGGTATTAAAATCTATAACAAAATAAATAATGCTAATAAAAGCATGAACTACAAAGATTTCAAGTTGTACTTAAAAAAATGTCTGTTGGAAATTGCTCCCTATAGCCTACAGGAGTTCAACAACTAATAACCCTTTTTTTTTTCTCTTTTTCAGGTACCTACTAATAACAATTTCAATTTTCTTTACAGGTCTTTTTAATTTTGCAGTTTATTCAAATTTTGTTAATCTAATTTTCTGTTTTGATTAACTTTTTTTTTATATATATTTATACTTTTGTTTGAATATCTTGGGTGGGGGGTATTTTGGTTCCCAATTTTGTAATGTGTCAGCGGTTTTTTTAACCCCCTGAAACACACTAAATAATAATAATAAAGAACGACTTGTCTACATAAAAATTAGAGGGGTTAAGAAATATTTGACCNGGGGATTGAACATTATTGGTACATTTTCTTCATTATTGAACAAAAATGTACCAAGATTCTCTATTATGGTTGATAGCTTACATTAAAATTACTAGGATCAGTATCCGCGAACATGTCCCATTTGTTATCCTTCTTTTTATCTTTGGCGTCTCCACTTGTATTGTGAGCAGGTTCATTATTTGCAGACTCCACAGCGGGAACATCAGAAAATCGAGACTTTCGTTTCTTGACAGGTGTATCGTTTGGGTTAGAAGTTTCTTCGTCGGGTTTTGATTTGAGACGCTCTGATGTATTGTTATCATCTTCATTATTTTGAGGGGGAGGGGTGCTATTTTGCTTTCTACGTTTTGGACTGGTTGGTTGAGATGACATATTGGAATCTTCACTTGTCTGAAAAATATAAATTTATCAATTGCTAGCGACTAATTTAACAAATCGGTTACAAAGGTTCATTACTAAGAAAAAGAAAATCTAAAATAACACAAATCTCAAATAATAAGAGGGAGCGGAGTGGCTGAAGTAAAAGGGCACAGTTTTTGAAGACAAAAAAAAGGTAAGCTGTACAGGGTGTGCCATTTTAAGTGACCAACTCAATTTATTCCGAAACTGTTGGAGTCACAAAAAAAATATTCTGACCGAAGAGGGGGACGTATTATGATGACCTTGGCTGACTTTTCAAGGTTGTGCTTCAAGGTCAGATGAAGGTCAACTTCATTTTCTTAAATGAGACGACCTGAATTTTATTACATTTTCGGATTCCTCATTCAATTCTACGTTTATATGACTATTCACTTCATGTTTCCGTTAAACTTTTTTGTGCAAAATTTGGGAATGTTTTTTTGGTCCGACATATGCGTGTAGGTATGTCAGACCAAACAAAATGCATTGCAGGAGTGATTTTTTTTATAAAATGAACAAACAAGTGAAAAAAGGAAACCATCGTATAAGAAATAGCGAGAGCTTTCATTCAATATTCCACACCGGTATGTCAGATAAAAAAAACATTCCCAAAATTGGCGCAAAAGAGTTCAACGAAAACATGAAGTGAAAGTCAAATGAACGTAGAATTGTTGTTGTTAACGTATTCGACGACGATCACTCTGTCTCAAGGCCAAGGAAAGCTGCTGCTTCCACTGGATTTGTCCATAGTGAGGAAGGCACTAGGGTGGTTTGGTTCAGTTGAAGAGGTGGCATACGTCATGTGTGGCTTTCCTACATTTAGAACATAGGTCTACGATGGCCGGATCTATTCTTGATTTGTAGCTCTGCAGTTTGTGGCACCATCCTGAGCGCAGTTGAGCCAATGTTGCTCGGGTGGATCTGGGCAGAGATTTTTCTGACTCCGCTATTTCAGGAGGGGATGTGCCAAGGACACGGTTTGGGCTGTAATTTTCGATGACGGTGGTGACAGTGTCATGGTGAATTTGTTGTAATATGGGTCTGTAGGTTTCATTGCTCAGATTAGTGGTGTTGAGGTAAGTATTTCTTAGTTCAGCCAGATAAGTATTTGAGAGGTTTCTTTTTATTAATCTTGGGGGTTGAGATGCAACAACTATATTATTGCATGTAATTTGTTGTGTGGTTTTACAGGCACAATTTTGGTTTCTTCATGAAGATGATCTTGGTTGGACATCAAGTGGCATCCTGTAATTGTCCTGAGTGCAGCGCTTTGTGTTGCTTGAAGTTTCTTCCAATTGGTTTGACATGTTTGAGGAGTCCATATGGGTGCAACATAATTTACCAGCGGTCTGCAGATGGCTTTGAAAGTAGTTGTTAAGGTTTCTTTATCTTTAGCCCATGTGTTCCCAGCTAACGCTTTCAGAACATTATTTCTTTTTTGAGCTTTGACCTTTGTGATTTTCAGGTGTTCAGTGAAAGTAAGAAGATTATCTAAAGTTAGACCCAATATCTTGGTACATTTGACGGTCGGGATGATGTTGCCGTTGATCTTCACCTTTAGGGTAGAGTTCACTTCTTTGGTCCATGTAGTAAATAAGGTTGAAATGGATTTTTCGGTGGATAGTTCTAGACTTCTTCCAGTGAACCAGTTGTTTAGAGTCTCAAGATATTGGTTGAGTTTATTTGTGATGGTTCCGATGTTGTTACCAGAGCACATTGCGGAACACTCATCCGCGTAAGAGACTAACTTGATATTTTCCGGAGGTGTAGGCATTTTTGATAAGTAATAGTTGAAGAGGATTGGTGAAAGTACCCCACCCTGTGGTACACCCTGTTTCTGCTTGCGGTATATGGATGTGGTTCCTCTAAATTCTACGTAGGTCTGTCTGTCCCGGAGATAGTTTGACAGCCATCTTTTTATGATGTTTGACAGGGGTGATTCCAGTAGGTCTTTCAATAGGATACTATGTGAGACTGTATCAAAAGCTCTAAATAGATCTAGCGCTGCTAGTATGGTTCTCTTATTGGGTTTGTCATTATTTAGACCATTTTGGATGTGGTTTGTGATATGATGTAGTGCTGTCGTGGTACTTCGGCCACTCCGAAAACCGTGTTGGTGGTCTGCAAGAATAAGCTGATCATTAAGGATGCAAAGAACAAGCGCCTCTAATATTTTGGCGACCGGGGACAGAAGAGAAATTGGACGATAAGACTTGGACTTGTCCGATGGTTATCTGGTTTCAGTAATGGTATTATCTTACTGACTTTCCAGATTTTGGGTATGTCTAATGTCTTCATGCATAGGTTATAGAGTGCTGTTAGATATTTTAGGCAGTTTGGTCCGATGTGTTTTAGCATGAAAGGTGAAAGTTTATTGGGGCCAAGCGCTTTTGAATTGTTGGTGGATTTGATGGCTTTCAGAACTGTATCTTGTGTGAACAGAGTGTCTTCTTCTATCTTGAGTTTATGTATGGATCTTAATGTGTTTCTGATTGCTTTGTCATTTATGGCCGGGTGTGGTGGGAACTCCCGGTTGAATTCTGTTGAGCATTTGTGAGGGTCAGGTGTGGATTTTTCGTCGAAGGAAATGATGACATTACCACCGGTTTTACTTGAGGTTTGGATAATTGTTTAATAGTGTCCCACAGGTTTCTAGTTCCTATGCGGAAACTAGCTTTTCCAGTGTGATGTTTCCATTTCCCTCTTATATGTTCATTAACCATTCGGTTAATATCTTTGGATACTCCCAGCGAGTACCAGCGACTACAACGTAGAATTAAATGGGGAATCCGAAAATGTAATTTCTTATACGATGGTTTCCTTTTTTCACTTGTTTGTTCATTTTATAAAAAAAATCACTCTTGCAATGCATTTTGTTTGGTCTGACATACCTACACGCATATGTCGGACCAAAAAAACATTCCCAAATTTGGCACAAAAAAGTTTAACGGAAACATGAAGTGAATAGTCATATAAACGTAGAAATGAATGAGGAATCAGAAAATGTAATAAAATTCAGGTCGTCTCATTTAAGAAAATGAAGTTGACCCCCATCTGATCCTGAAGGACAACCTTGACAAGTCAGCCAGGGTCATCATAAAACGTCCCTCTCTTTTTTGTGAACATTCGGTCAGAATAATTTTTTTGTGACTCCAACAGTTTCGGAATAAATTGAGTTGGTCACTTAAAATGGGACACCATAGTCATGTTATTAAATAAATCCGTAAACGCTTAGTGGCAAAAGTGACCGTCACGAAGATTTACCCTCCCTCAAAATTTGAAATTTACGTTCCAAGGTACGTAAAATACAAAAATCGAACATCCAAAAATTGAACTAATTATTTGGATTTTAACGTAAATTTCAAATTTTGAGCGGGGGTTAATTTCTTTTTGCGGCCCAAAGTTTCAGTATTGAAAATAATAATCCAAAATAAAAGTACGCTTTTAAAACCAAAAAGGGCACAGCCTCCTTATAAAAAGATTTTCGGTTAGCTGCCGCAATAATCTTCGAACACCTTGTCCGATTTTTATCAAACATTTTATGAACATTAATTATGTTCACTTGATAGCTCAGATGGACAAAGAGTATTTGGACAGCAGTGGACTGATTTTTAAATCTTTAATTTAATTAAAAAAAGTAATTTATTTTGATCAGAATTTAAACACAGAACTGTGAATACAGAAAAAACACACGTACCTTGGTGAGGTTTGAATTAACACTACTGAACTACTAATCTTGAACCGATCACGGACCTTTGCTTGTTGTACCGGCACACAACATGACTTATCTCAAACGATATTTTCATAGAGATGGTTTGATGTTCCGCACAACACTTACTCACTTAAAAACTCGTAGGAAGGAAAGAAAAAGAGGGATGAAAGACCGACCATTCACAGAATTAGCTGATTAGTTTTTTGGCCCTCGGTTTCATGATGGCTCATTATTTGAGTGAGGCCTACAGTTCTAGTTATTTCGGTGATTGTATGTGTAGTTGTAGTGGTTTTTCTCACGAAATCAACCGTTCTTCCAGTTTTTAAATGCATGATTAATTAAAATGGTAGAAACAGATTGATATAATGAGGTAAAGAAAATACCTTATCTTCATTTCACAATGTGAAGATATAGTATTTTCTTTATCTCATTATTGATTTACTTGACATAGTATACCAATTCAACAAAATTAGATTGATATAAGTTTACCGTAAAAAAAATTTATGGCCCTTGGCTGGAACTGTGATGGTATGCGTTCCAGGTTGTCCTGGTGCGTAGAACCGGCCATCGTGAGGACGCATGTGTCTCTGGTCACAGTGAAACAGGGCAACTACTTACCGCACATAATCTCTTCAACAGCTCTTCCCGTTGCTTCCTCCTCTTCTCAATTATCTCTTCCTCGTTGTCTTCGTCTTCTTTCAATTTAATATTCGTTAAAACTTCTTCATCCGAACTATCCGACTTATCAATCTTGAGACCTTCCGATAAACTGTCTTTGAATTTGTCGGTTTTATTTTTATTTCGAGAAGAATGATGTCGATCTGAGCGACCATCTCGTTTACGATCTCGACTTTTCGATCTGTGGTATCTGTCAAATAAATAAAAATGAAAAAAATATGCAGGCAGAGGCAATACAGACTGAAAGTAAACATGGGATACCGCTGAGCGCAACATTTTGTTGCGCTCCGTACGATTCCAGCCTAACAGTCCTGAGTTACTCTCCTTGAAACTGGTTGCAGGTCTCCGTTTGTGCAACAATGACTGAATGTCATGGAGCTTGATAAGAACTTCTTGCCCATTTTATTATTTCTTCAGGCCATTGTGTACTTCTTCATACGAAAAAAAAATCTAAATTTCTTCTATGGATAGTTCTTATTTTGCTACTGACTAGTATGAATGGTTATCCAAAGAAGTTGTCCATAGTTATCCAAAGAAGTTGCCCAACTAAAGACCGGAATTCCATAAGTTGGTCAACGCTAGGTGGCACAAATATTACACTTAACGGCTTACAACGAACGAACTATTGGATTCAATAACCCTTGAAACGTAAAATATAACATTTGAAGGGATTATTTTTCCCCCCACCAATCCATATTTATTAAACCCTAGATAGTGGAAAAAATAATGAACCAAAAATAAGAACTAAAGCGCCTTCACTACATTTGTACAGCCGAGATACGGTATAGTCCAGTCAAATTAGATAAAAAAAAGGCGAGCCTAGAATAAATTAGTAAAAAGCGGGAGTTGATTGTATTTCACGTTGGGCATCCTGAATATTAGTAATCTCAAAATGGGTTATTCCAAATAAAAAATGATATTATATAAAACTTGTGGGAAGTCAAATTTCACGTTCGGAACATACCCACTCTTAAAATTTGCTCCTTCCTACGCATAGGTAGACGGATAAAACTTAAAGTGGTCGTAGCCGCCGATTGGCCGCTATATGACCATTTGGTAATTTTATGACGTCTGACCTCAAAATTAATAATTTTATATTGGGAGATTTAATTGTTAAGTAATTTTATCGTCCAAACAGATGCTCCGCGTTGCATTTAGGGGTGATAGGGCAGCAGAGGGAAATTTTTGTTATCCCCTCCCTAGCACCTCCACATAAAACGGTTATTCGGACGAAAAATGATACTAACATTCCCATTCTGACCAAACCGCTGAACCGAATTTAACGTTTAAATATGTTATTCGACGTCAAATTCAATTCTCATTAAGTTTGAATAGAGCAATTTTGTTCATAAAATGTTCGAATGTTATATGCCAAAAACTAAAATTAGCGGCAAAGTTCAGCGGTTTTTGGACGCTAAAAAATTTAGCTCACCTTAAAAACCGTCGCAAACTTAGATTACTAATATTCAGAATGCCCAACGTGAAATAAAATCAACTCCCGCTTTTTTCTAATTTATTCTAGGCAAAAATCTATTTTGACTGGGCTAGTAATAAATACAGCGATTGTAATCTAAAAGCAACCTAATTTTTGCCTCGTTTATTATTTTCAATAATGAACCTTTGGGATCGTCATGATAAAAAATAACCCCTATCTTTTATATAATTTTCGTTTCAAGAATCCAAAGAGTTTTTTGGGGGGCTATTTTTTTTTAGCTAGCAAAATTATAAACCGACGCATGTGTCACATTGGCCGATTTTTTTTAGAAAAGTGTCAACTTACCTTCTATCTCTATCATATCTTGGATCAAATCTCTTATCCCTATCATCTCTGAATCTCCTGTCACGATCATCTCTACCTCTGATCATTCTCTGTCGGTCACCACCTCGGTTGTTATCTCTGAGTACCGGAGATCTACTCCTCCCCCTCTCCGGTTTCTTCCTATCCCTCTCTTGTTCTCTTTGTTTCCTATCATCTTCTAATCGTCTCGTTCTGTCATTATTTAATTTATTTTTCTTATCATCGCGCACACCACGTGACTTGTCATCAGATAATGGTAATTTTCGAACTATTCGTTTTCCATCAAGATTCCTGAAAAATCAAATACAAAATTATTTTGATGATTCTTACTCATGAGTATTTTTTGGTATATATTTTAGAGTATATACAGCGTGTCCCATTTTAAGTGGCCATCTCAATCTATTCCGAAATCGTTGGAGTGACAAAAAAATTATTCTGACCGAATGTTCATAAAAAAGAGGGGGACGAACTATGATGACCTTTTCTTAAATGAGACGACCTGAATTTTATTACATTTTCGGTTTCCCCATTTAATTCTACGTACATTTGACTATTCACTTCATGTTTTCGTTGAACTTTTTTGTGCCAATTTTGGGCATGATTTTTGGTCTGACATACCCGTGTGGCATATTGAAATGCATTGCAAGAGTGATTTTTATTATAAAATAAACAAACAAGTGAAAAAAGGAAACCATCGTATAGGAAATGACGAGAGTTTTCATTCAATATGCCACACGGGTATGTCAGACCAAAAAACAATCCCAAAATTTGGCGCAAAAAAGTTTAACAAAAATATGAAGTGAATAGTCAAATGAACGTAGAATTAAATGAGGAATCCGAAAATGTAATAAAATTCAGATCCTCTCATTTAAGAAAATGAAGTTGACCTTCATCTGACCTTGAAGGACAACCTTGACAAGTCAGCCAAGGTCTTTTTTATGAACATTCGTTCAGAATATTTTTTTTTTTTTTTTTCACTCCAACGGTTTCAAAATAAATTGAGATGGCCAGTTAAAATGGGACACCCTGTAGATCATAATCAGTGGCGGTACAAGTGAAGTTAGGGCCCCCTGCAAACTTTCACTAGGGGACCCCTATTTTTTTCCTCCATAAATCCCTTATCGCAAATGCTTGTTGTTGTTTTTTTGGTGGGGAAGACAATGATCCCAAAAACTGAGGGTGGGGCATGGCACACCCTACTAACAACAAAAAACACTATGGACATGTAGATTGTTATGCTACATATCGTCTGAATGGCCTCTGTAATAAAAATAGATATTTACAAGAATAGAAATGAAGTTTATTCATCAACATATAACCACATTCACCCCCCACCACATATTTTGCAAAAATAAAATAAAGTAAATGTTTGACAATTTTGAATGAAAAACTTTCTAATAAGATCTGTTCAATAAATATTACCACATTCACCACCTCCCTCTCCTTGAACGGATGTTACATAGTCCCTGAGGTAGTCAGGAGGTCTCCTAGAACGCCCAGGACGAGTCTCGGTTAATATATACTCCAGGGGCGTGAGTATAAGAGTTTCTGGTTCTAAATGTATTGTTTTGTTCCTCAGTAACATCGAGCTCTTTGTTTGCCTCTCGTTCTACTTGAATTTCATGTTGATGACCGGTAGGAGCAAGGTGTCATGTTGATTTTGTTGCTTCTCCACCATCTGACAGTCTGACATGAACGTATTCGTTATGAGCTTCTACCAGCTCAACCTCTTCCACCTCTGAGTCGGACTTGCTGCTTTGATTGATTTTTTTCATTAATACTGGTCCAGGAGTTGGTATTGAACTTCCATTAAAAGAACGTCGTGGGTGATTGAAAATTCTTTCATGTGGTGTTACAGTTGTTGCTGTAAATATTACCACAGCCCCCAAAGGACTTTACTTTCATCAGAGGCTTCGCAGTTGTTCCTGAAGAAAATTAAGGATATACATAGCCTAAAAGGCCTCCTAAAGGGAGCTTAAAGGTATACGAGTATGTAGGTACATGGCCTAAGGGATGCCTCAAAAATTTTACGTTGGGTCCATCAGGAAAAGCTTGCTATACATGGCCTAAAGTCCGCTAACAAGTACATTGCTGTTAAATTTGACCCAAATCGATTTTATGGTTCCAGTATTTGTTATATGCCCCGACTTTGATGCGGTTCCCGATTAAGAGAGGCCCATAAGACCAAAAATTTGTCGCTGATATGTTACAAAGATATGCTCTCGTTTCATCGACCTAAACTACATCTCAGTACTCACCCATCCCTGTTTCTTTTGACTTTGGTAATCTGGCAGTCATTGTCCGAATCATCAAGGTCTACAAGACTGATGATTTCCACTTTATTATCACTACTGACGATGGCATTTGATTTCTCATTTGGTTTTGTTTGTGCATTAGTATCTTCTATTTCACTTTCAGAAAAATATGCACCAAGACGAGCTTGTAACAATGCCTGGAATAAAATGTAATATTCAGAACAGGTTTGAAACAATGTGTATCTAATAAACCTCAGATAAGCCAGCATCACTGGCACATTGAATATACCATTTCCTGTAGGTTTGAAACAATGTGTATCTAACAAACCTCAGATAAGCCAGCATCAATGGCACGTTGAATATACTATTCCCTGTTGGTTTGAAACAATGTGTATCTAACAAACCTCAGATAAGCCAGCATCAATGGCAC
>CM022880.1:32902112-32917890 GCA_012654025.1 Pachypsylla venusta
GGAGCAGGATTGGTGTTCAACCTGTACATTGTAGCCTATATGAGCCTAATATGTTTCCCCAGAGAACTTAAAGGCATGAAGGCATGACCGCTCTGTATGGTTAGTATTTTTTTAATTTTATGTTGCCCGATCCCGGTTTTGAACTCGTAACTTTGGAATGGCAGGTCATAATTTTGTGAACTATGTCCTAACTTATAAAGGAATAAAGGGCCACCTAAACATTCTCGCTTTGAGTTGATATGTTGTGACAAAATTTAAGGTATAGGACCTTGACTTGGGCATAACTTGAAAACGGTATAATATTTTTTGGTTCTGACAATTTTCCTAACTAAGGAGTTTATATGTTGTCGCGACAAAATTAGGCCGACCATAAATACTTCAGGTCTATTATTTTATTTTATTTCAGATGCCTTTATTTTCAAAATTGATAAATATTTCAAGTATATTGTCCGAATCAGGTGAACCATCTCTTGAAAAAAGAAGACAGATACTCTGTTTTAACTACGCAGTCAACCTCAAGCGACATCCAGGTCATATCAACAATTACATCCTGGAGGACACTAAATATACTCAAACATATATTGCACAGCCCAGGTCCTCAAAACCACTGCGAATAAGACTCCTGTCTATTGTGAGTGAGTATGGAATACAACCTGAACAATACATTATCCTTCGGGAGGACAAATACACTACCATTGAATGCGTCCAGAACTCCAGAAGTACTTATCGAAACCAGCTTAAAAACCGGAAAAATTTTGAGACTCCTTCAGCAAAACAAAGAGCGGATTTTTACAACCTAATCCAACAGAAATACGAAAACACCTACATAATGTTCACAGATGGTGCAAAAAAACAGCACGGAGTCTCAGCAGCGCTTTCCACTCCAGCTTTGTGGACTTTCAGGAAAAACTGAATTCAACTACTTCCATTTTTTCAGCTGAACTCTTAGCTATCCAGTTTGCCACCTGTTTTCTGAAAAGAATCTCAAGCAACAATTTCACCATCTGTTCAGACTCTCTTAGCGCCCTGCTAGCCTTACAGACCAACAAAAGCCACCCTGTATGCACCACTATATTAGACAATATAGCAGATTCCAAGAAATGTGTTACCCTTGTATGGACACCTTCACACGTGGGTATACAGGGTAACGAGAAAGCTGACAAGTTAGCCGTCCAAACATCCGTCAGCAACCTACCACCAGAAAAAAATGTAGTTGCCACCGACCTAAAACTCTATTTTAAGAAATGTGTTCTGGAAAAATGGAATTCTGAGTGGCTCCTTGAAACCGACAACAAATTAAGGAAACATAAAAACAACATTGAAATGACGAATGCAAAAGTTACGAGACCGTCAAAAAGGACATGGGGCTTCCACGTTCTCTCACACCTCTACTATCCAGCGATGAACCAAGAAAAATTATTTCCTACCTACACATGACCAAACTGCTCCAACTGATTTAAGTGCTGCTCAGTGGTGTATATAACAAATCCAGTTGACACGCACCACTTTAAAATAATAGAAGAAACAAGAAGAAGACCTCGTGCGCACTAAATTCTAATCTTTTACCACATTAGAAAAATATCGAAATTTAGGGTTTCTTACAACAGATTTTTCTTACAAGTTAGGGTTAAACATTAGATAACGTCTTAATGCATTATACAAGTGGATTATGTCAACGCATTATCCAAGTGGATTCTGTGTAAAGTTCTGATTTAACTGATTTGAGACTTCGGAGGAACGTTATGAAACGTATCATTCGTACACTGTTCTTTATTGCTTTCAACAAAATCAAATAATATTCACATTTATTTTTTAATGTAACGTTAGAATTTACTAGTAGGAAAATTCTAGTCCAAAGAAGTAAAAGTGGTTTCTACCAAATTCAGAACTAGAATCTCTTGTTTACGATGCTTACTAGAACATCTCAGTATTCGGAGTTCCGTACATGAAGACATTACCAGTCGAACAATTAAAAAAAGATATAATTAAAAAGACTGCATTAATAATACGAACTTACCCCATATTTCTCTACTTGAATGATAACTTTTATCCAGTGAACTTTCGTTGAGATTATAAAGGACTCCGTAGTTATGAACTTCAAAGGGAAGACAGACAATTCCCATAAATCCAAAGGTATCTATTTGTATTTCTGGCACTGGCTGGACCACTGTTAAATATTATCTCATACCGAATATCGAATTATCAGAACTAGAAAATGAATCCAAACTAGGAAAATTACCTATTTACCTGATCAGAATTATGATAATGGGTAACTTTTGGCTTTTGGGTAATTGTCTGGACTGGACTTCTCTTTTACATAAGTGCGGCATATGAACGAGAATTCTGGACAGGGAAAATCCCTTTTTCCCAAATCCCACCACATTTAATCCCATGATATCCTTAATATTTCTCCCCTTTTTAATCACTCGGTGTCGTGCTCAAGCAACATTGCTCATCAAGGCATGGCCGTAAAAACGTTTCCTAACCTGGTTGGAGGGGTTAAAATATGTCAATGAAGCGAAGAAGTAAACATAAAAAGTTAAAAACAAAACAAAAAAGGCGGCCGGAGAGACTGAGAGATATTGCAAATTACAAGCCACAAATGGGAAAAATCCCGCGTGTTCGAAAATCCCTCGTTTCTTGTCTAGAATTTTCTGGCAGGTGCCGCTTTCCTTTTACATTAACACTTGCAGTCAGTGTTGCCAGATGAAAAAATAAATCCCTCTGTCATTTCAGGAAAAAAAACTCCGAATAAACTAGGCAGGGCTAGTCATCCACGAGTCGACTCAAAACTCGACCCACTCACGGGTCAAACATCTTTATGAAATGATTTAATATAGGAATATCTATTGAGACTTAATATTTTGTTTTGTGATAGAAAGATTTTTTTAGTTTAAATTTTCGTCTAATGACTTTTTCATTTAAGAGATGAAATGAAATTCTTTTTAGAATCTTTATGAAATGAGTCGACTTACGAGTAGCTTTTTTTTTTTTTTTTTTTTTTTTTTTTTTTTTTTTTTTTTTTTTTTTTTTTTTTTTTNGGTTTTTTTTTTGTTGACTGATAAAGATAAAGGGAGAAATATGTTTCCGGGTTTTTGTTGTTTACTGAAGGAAAATGTTCTTTTATTCTGGTGACGATTGATTGTGATGTCTTTTTAATTTATTCGCCGAAGTTGGGGACGTTTATTTGGTAGATGCCCCTCTTGTCAATTTTTTTTTATTATGTCTTTCTGATCAAATAAGGCGATTTTGAAAATTGTCAATCGATGAGAGTCAAGAACGAGAGTCGACTCAATGAATCGACTAATATTTGTGAGTCGATCGGATCATGTCGACTCACCTAAGAGTCGAAAATTCCATCCCTGAAAAAACCTTTTGACGCGTAATTAGTTTGAATACCTACATATTTTTTTTTTTTTTTTTCGTTTATCTTTTTTTTTTTACCACGATAACTCTCGAACACCTTTTCCAATTTTGATGAAATTCGGTATGGACATTAATTACTTACATTCATAGAAATAGTTTAGCTGATTTGGACCTATCGGTCAAGCCAATCCAAATGCTGGCCATTTTAAGTGACCGAGTTCTACAATTCACAGAACTATTAGGGAAAGATACCTGTTGAAATAATGTTGAGCTAATCGGAAAGTAAATGAGTTCAGACATTAAATGTACCACAGTAGACCAAAGGAAATGAGGTTTAGTTTTAACACCCGATTTGCTTTCTATGTCTGTTCGCCTTTTTCTACCACAATTACTATCGAACTCCTTATTCGATAATAATTAAATTTGGTATGTACATAGGGCATTTACTACGGTCAAAGGGTCTCCCAAAATTAGTTACAACAATCGTATTTTTTGTAAAATTAGGGTCTGAACACTTCTTTGGAATGGCCGACATTATTCTTTTTCACAGGGTCCGACTTAGGGGAGAACCGTAGGGTCCTCAACAAGGGAAAAATCCCACGTTCAAAATATTTTTCCTGTTTTCAAAAGATTTTTCCCGTTTGGGGAAATTTTTTTTTTGCTCAGGCAATAAAGGCATGACCGTAAAAACGTTTCCTAACCTGTCGAAGGGGGTTAAAATATGTCAATAAAGCTAACAACTAAACATAAAAAGTTAAAAACAAAACAAAAGAGAAGTGGAAAAAATAAAAATATGGTTGGTGGGATTTTCCCCGCGATGTGTCACGCCAAAAACAAAACAAAAGAGAAGTGGAAAAAATAAAAATATGGTTGGTGGGATTTTTCCAGCGATGTGACACGCCGCACGCGACAAAAATCCCTAAAAATCCCACAACTGTGGGATTTTTAGGGATTTTTGTCGTACCCCTTTTCCCCCGATGAACCCATTTTTAAAATTTTAATTATTTTCGTTTATTTCTTACTTAAATATTATTTTTTCGTATGCAATTGATGGTTTATATCTAATTTTGGTGTTTTAGAGTGTTTTCATTTTTTTGAAATGTTTTTATCGCCACTTAAAAATCGATTTAAACATACCATCAGGCTCCCATCTTTGTTTACATTTTTTATTAAAAATTTCAGTGCTGGGCATTGAATATATATTACGAGGAAAGAATGTATGAGTTGAAAACGCTAGACACTTTCGAAATGAATTAGGGTCTTAGATTCCGCGCCGAGTATTTGAATGTACAGTGCTGGATCCTAAAGACTTTTAGGGGAAAACATCAACCTAGCGTTAATATTAATTATTTGGCTAGCTAAACCAAACGTTCTTCTTGATTGCAAACGTCGAAATGAAACAAAAAAAATATTTCAACTCAAAGGTAAAAATAAATGAGCGACGCACGGAGAAGAGTTCAAACATCTTTTCACGAACCCAGCACTGAAATTTTTAATTAAAAATGTAAACAAAGGGGGGAGCCTGATGGCGGTAAATTTGAAATTTTTTGAAAATTTAAATCGATTTTTAAGTAGCGATAAAAACATTTTAAAAGAATGAAAACACTATTAAACACCATAATTAGATATAAACCACCAAGTGCATACGAAAAAATAATATTTAAGTAAGTAATAAACGAAAAAAATAAAAAATTTAAAAATGGGTCCATCGAGGAAAAAAAAATAATGTCCGCCATTCCAAAGAGGTGTTAAGACCCTAATTTTACAAAAAGTGCCCAACGATTTTTGTATAGAGCTGATACCTTACATTTCTTCCGGATAATATATATTCAATGGTGCTGGGTTGATGAAAAGATCTTTGGACTCTTCTCCGTGTGTCGCTCATTTATTTTGATCTTTGAGTTAAAATATTTTTATTGTTTCATTTCGACACTTGCAATCAAGAAGAACGTTTGGTTTAGCTAGCCAAATAACTATTATTGACGAGGTTGATGTTTTCCCCTAAAAGTCTGTAGAATCCAGCACTGTACATTCATATTCGCGGCGCGAAAGCTAAGACCCTAATTCATTTCAAAAGTGTCTAGCGATTTCAACTCATACATTCTCTCCTCGTTATGTATGTTCTTTGGTATTAACATAGTGAATTTGAGCCACAGAGAAAAAATATTTTGGAGCGATTTTTTTAAAATTGTATTTTAAAAAAAATTTCCGATTTTTCGACAAAAAAATAATTCTTTATTTTATTATTAATTTATTATATTTCCTCTAACACAAGTGTAGAAGTTTGTTCGAATTGAAAATCTACACCAGAACAATTCAATTTTCGCAATATTCGATCAAGTATAATTGTGGTATACCTGGTTTTTCGATAACGACGCTGTATTTCTTCAGCTACTATCACTTAAAATCTTTTTTAGTTTGAACAAATCCAAATCAGGTAAATATGTTATCCTGTTATATTTAAATTTAAAGGTCAATAAAAATCGTTCAAACCTCTATGCAATCAGTCTTGGCCATGAATCCTCATTCCTCATCTAAACATATCCTGTTATATCCTCATTAATCATCTCTGACATCCATCTTATCCGTCTTCACAAAGGCCGGTTCTACGTACCAGGACAACCTGAAACGTATACTTACTAGCACAGATCCAATCAAGGGCCAATGGGCCATCAAAAGCTATTTGGAAAACTCATGTCAAGGTGTTTCTACCATTTCTTATTAAATGAATACTGGTTAGCCTAGCCCTCTAGGCTTAACTCTAACGATAAATTTTAAAAAATCAACAAACAAATATATATATATATATATATTGTAAATGCTTTATTTAATTTTTGACTAATATTTTTTTCTATAAATGACTACAANCTAAAAAAACACCACTAGTATTATATATATATATATATATATATATATATACAGTTATAACAAAGAACCCACTCATGAATATTAAATGTTTTATAATTATAAAATTTAAAAAATGGCCCTGATGTAATGCGTGTGTTGTTTCGGGGCAATATTGTTTAACCGTATAGGTTTTTAGAGGGTATTAAAATCTTATCTATCTCTCTGGGGTTTGCAATCCCGCATCATTTAACAATCCCAAATGCTGTATTTTAGGATTGTCAAATGCATATAAATATAACCCTTTCAGAGGTTCGCAACCAATTAACACTGTTTGAAGAGGATATTTGATTAAACGTTTTGCATATATGGGCAGGATTTCAAACTCCACATTCCATATGGAAACGGTCCTTATGTTATATTTAATCGAAAATAATTTGATTTTTCATTCCAGCCTAATGATGGACTACGAAGATCTGGATAGCTACAATATCATGAAGATGTTGGATGATGAAGATGATCATAGAAGTGACGATATACACTTAGATAGTTTTAGTTTTCATAATATGAGCCATCAAAGTGACTCCAACACTAAATATGAAAATGAAGGTATGCTGAAACACAAGCCGAATGTACTGTTCGAGCGCTCTGCATTGTCATAAAGATAATTATTGATCCATTCATCATGTTTAAACCAGGCCTGCGGAGTCGTGAAAATAATCTTCAACTCCAACTGACTATCAAAATTTCCCGACTCCCAAGTCCGTCCGTTCATACTATAAAATTTCGACTCCGACTCTTTCTGTCAAACGGCTCTCGAAGCCCTGGCAAAAACATTTCGATTAATTTTATTGAGTGTCGAATAGGTGCACCAAATTGCAACCACCTTCATAAGACGAGTCTGTTTATGTTATGTACATAAACTGTTTATTTTTTCTTATTTTTAATATTTCGTTAGAATAATATTGTTCAATGTTCATTAGATTTAAGTATCTAGATTGCAATTATAAATGCCTTCATCGGCTTTTTTATATTACAAAAAAAAAAATTGAGTGCCGAAAAACTTCTGACTCCTCATATTTTGAACTTTCGACTCCGAGTTCTTTTGTCAAAAATTAGGAAAACTCTGTCACCTTTGGAATGGCCGATTAGATTTCGATTAAATTAGATTTCGTGTAAAAAAAGTAAGAAGAATTTGACTGATAATGTAAAAAAAAGAGTTCATATCAATGTAGCATGAACGTATAAACTTAACCTAACCATACCACACATGGGTCAGTGTTCATGTCAATCACATAGAAAAAAATATTGACTACATGGACACGAAAGTATGACCTGTTGGGAAAAGCGTTGTCTCCAATGTATTGCGATTAGAGATTATGATCCCGAACCTTCTTGACAATCCCGAAATTTTGGGACTGGAACCATCACAATCCCGGGATCCCGGAACTGGTCCCGGGATTAAAAAAAATTGGGAACCTTCCAAAAATCAAGAAGAAGTAGACTATAATAAGAACATAAAATAAAAATACAAAATCAAATTTTTAAACTGAGTTTTTTGTGGAACCACCAAGAGTTTCCAACATAGCATCACATTTTTTGTGCGATATAAAACCGTCCATTTTAAAGTCAACCCGAGCACAAGTTGTTACGTTCAAAAAAGATGTTAGAATATATTAGAACATTAAAAATTAAGCCTTTGCACACTTTTACAAGTCTAAAAAGAAACTGAAACAAGTGAAATACCGACTGCTTTGTTTTTACCAAAAGGTTAGGTACCTATTTTCGGATAATTCGCATGAGTCATACAAAAAACGCATCGGTTTATTCGGTCTACACAAAGAAAAAAAGGATTTAAAAAGGTCTTGCATTTTTTCAAATTCGACTTCGACTTTCATGTAACGTTAAGGTTGATGTATTGGAGCTTTTTCAAATTCTCATTTTCAAATTCAATAAAAAAGTATGTTTTTTGTTTGACATCACTGTCAATCCCGAAAATCCCGGGATCAAAATTTCAGCTATTTTCGGGCGGGATCCCGGTATCCCGGGATCGTAATCTCAAATGGCGATGCAAAAGTAAAACTGATACCAATAGTAATGACGCGGGATGGACTGATAGATTTTAACGTTAGAAAAAAAGTACATGCATATCTACAACATAATGATAGATTATAGAAACCAGAATCAAGACATACAGATATTGCGGATTTGCAAGCTCTATTAGAAAAGACAGAGCCTGTAACGGGTTGAGAATATTTTATACTAGCTGTTTCGCCCGTGCTTCGTTACGATTCTTATATCGTTATTTTTGTTTTTCAAGGACAGCGGAAATTTTGGGGGGGGGATTTGTTTGTGTCCACCCTGTATATTGCAACCTTTTAAAACCAAGATTTAAACGGTCGCCAGGCGCCTTAGGGGCAAGGCCATTCTGACTTTAGTATTTTCTAAATTTATTTTATCCGTTCCCGGTTTTGAACTCGTAACTCTGAAATGACCTGCCATACCTTTGCAGAAAATGTCCTAAAATAAGGACTAAAGGGCCACCTAAAACTTTCTCGCTTTGAGTTAATATGTTGTCGTGACAAATTTTAAGATATCGGACCGTGACTGTCCGATTTTGGTGAATAAATTATAAATTTGGCCGTAACTCGAAAACGACTTGACATATTTTAGTTCTGATAATTTTCCTGAGATCGTAGATCATTATTTTGGAAGAGGTCCATTCCCATTAATTTTTCGCTATCTGCTACCGTTTGGGCTGTGGTATTTTAACAGACAACCCCTCATACATAGGTACATACATACAAATTTCTGATTTGTATATTGAGATACCTATTGAAAGATGACAAGATCTTAAAATTAAAATTGGCAATCAAACATAACGTCTCCCTCACCGTGTTTGGATTCGAACTACCAGACTACAGGTTTCAAATCTGTCACTCTACAAACTAGACCGCTAAGTCTAGTTTTCTCACTTGTATTACTAGTTCCACAAAACCCCTTTTTCTCCAAACCATGCAATGTCAATTTATTGTTTTTAGGTTGCTCTGTGTTCTGTGAACAAACTGTACTTAGTAATGCTGAAATTTGTGGTGTCAGTTTGGACAATCTCAGTAACACCCAGCTGATTCAAATTGCTGATGATATTAGCTATAGAGCATTGGAAGTGATCAATTCATGCAAGAAATATCTGCTGATGACCAAACAGTTGAACTTGACTTCTCATATGCTAAATGATGTACTTGAAAAGGAGTTTAATTTCAGGTGAGATTTTTTTTTCTCTCTCTCTCTCGGGTAGTATAAAGTAGGGTTGCCAACTTTTTTTCCACATTTACGGGACAAATCAGAAAAATGGTTTAAAAAACAGGATTTCCGATTTTTACCCAGGACAAAGGCATGCAACCCCCCCCCCCNAAAATCTGCCCCCCCCCCAAAAAAAAAATAATAATAATCCACATTTTTTTTTAGAAGAATTATATTTTTATTGCTACATTATGTTTTATTATTTTGTTTTGAAGCTATATTTTGAACTGGACTCTACAAGACGAAGAATTTCCTTTTTTTGTTTTTACATGATTGTAAAATTCCTGGCAGTTGAATTCAAAATTAAACATGATCAATATTTCTGATCTGATCAAATCTACAGTACTTCTATTTCTCACGTTAGTCCATTTAACATCATCTGTGAGAAAATGCGTTCTACAAAGCAGTCTGTCCCGGCTGGACATTTTACTTTTCACAAAAATACGGGACGGTTAGCAACCCTAATGTGTCTTGTTTCTTTTCATCGATTTAGGAGGTGAAAATAATAAGAAGGCCTCAACTTCATGGTCTTCCCTGAGCATGCAGATCCCGACTTACACAATAAAGATCTGGATAGTCTCTAGACCAGTGGCCTATTCCACAAAGCAACTTTGCACTCTAAACTTTATACTTTGCACTCCAACTTCTCAATTTCTGTTCCATGAACGTTTTTGAGAAGTGCAAAGTTGGAGTGAAAAGTGGAGTTGTAATGCAAAGTAAATTTCATTGATTTGTTTACTTTCTGTTCCATGAAACTTTTATGATTTCAAAGTGAGGAGTAAAATGTATGTTTTTCTGCAAAGAACTTTTTCACTCCTCAGTTTACTTTTGAATAATAATATATTAAATATTAAACTTGTGAATATTAATTAATATAGAATATTTTGAATATTGGAAGTAAACTCAACTGGAAGAAAATCGGCACTTAGATAATTCAGTAAATTTTGAGAATGAAATCGAGATGAAAAAAAGTAAACAACTTCTCATTAGGCCAGTGTAAGCGTTGTAATGCGGAAGATTTTGAAAAACTTCGTGGAACGCAAATATTCCTCACTCCATATTTTTTTTTTTTTTGAAAAGTGCGAAGTGAGAAGTTGCTTCGTGGAACGCAAATATTCCTCACTCCATTTTTTTTAAAAAAAGTGCGAAGTGAGAAGTTGCTTCGTGGAACAGGCCACTGCCTCCATTGTATAGGTCTGAACCTATGAACCCTTCCATTAAGGACAATGTGATAATCGCACTTATAGCTGCCCATCCCTTTCGGGATGGGTTTTGACTGATAAATCCGGCAACACTTTAATTAAAAGATTACTTTCAATCCTTTTTCAAATGAATGACTCGCGCCAAGCACAACGATAGTGTATTTCATCAAAGCTACGGTGTCGTTAAAATATTCATGGACTCCAAATCCAACTCATTCTATTATTAAATTTCGCACTTATAGCTGCCCATCCCTTTCGGGATGGGTTTTGACTGATAAATCCGGCAAAACTTTAATTAAAAGATTACTTTCAATCCTTTTTCAAATGAATGACTCGCGCCAAGCACAGCGATAGTATATTTCATCAGAGCTACGGTGTCGTTAAAATATTCATGGACTCCAAATCCAACTCATTCTATTATTAAATTTTGACTCCCACTCCCGACTCTGCAGTCCTGGAAAACATTGTTTGATGTTAAGTTACGTTATTGTGGTAGCGGTTTTTCCCACGAATGCAATCGGTCTTCCCATTTAATTGATGCATGATTAATTAAAATGGTAGAAATAAATTCATATTCGTTTAGCGAAAAGATTTTGATTGCCCTTGGCTGGAAATGTGATGGTATTCCAGGTCGTCCTGGTAGGCCATTGTGAGGACGTTGAGTTAGTTTGTTCATTTTTAAGTCAGAGTCAGTGTCGGACGGGAAAACCCAAACTCCTATTGTCAAAAATTGGGAAAACTCAGACCCCGCATTCTGTATTTGAAAAAAATCGTCAAAACCCAACCAACTTCGTCATAAAATCGTCATATACGAGCGGTTTGTTCAGAAAAGATAATGTCACGTCCGAAAACTTACGTTTCCACCATTGTTTCATCTTCCCTACATACTGATTTTCTAAATTTGCTCCAGAGAGGTTTAATAACAACATTTCACTGACCAGCTGGCGTGGAAGTGGTCCGAAACCCACTTCATAGGTCCTGAACCGGCAATCAGTATCAGCAAAACTGAAGCACGTAGTTCAGTGAGACAATGAATGATGAAGAGTCATGTGTCTCACTGGACTAAAACCTCAGGACAGCGACACAGCAAACAAATGATGGCAGAACCATCAAAATCTCTAACTGCTGATCTCCTTCGTTTAAGTCGAAAACAAATGAGACTGGTTACTGGACTAATAACGGGACATTGTGGTCTCAGAAAACACCTACACAATATGGGAATCTTTAGGGAAAATCCATTGTGTACACTATGTGGGGAGGAAGAGGACACAGCCTCTCATGTGATCTTTGATTGCAGTGCTCTACTTAATTGGAGAGTGAGTATCATCGGGTCAATAAACCCCAGAGAGGAACTTGTCCAAAACAATCTGGTAAGAAGACTGCTCAAACTCTCTGAGCAGATGAACTTTTTTTTTAATTTGGCTTAACGTCTCTTTAACATCTATTGGTCATTCAAGACGGGGGTTTTTACCATCCATTCGCTGGAAAATTGCAAACCAGCTACCCACATTAACCTCACCCAGCCTGGGTTGGGCCGGAAAAAGGAGCCGACGATACGTGGTGTTCGTTGGCTCTTTTTTCCGGCCCAACCCAGGCTGCGTGAGGTCAATGTGGGTAGTTGGTTTGCAAGTTCCCAGCGAATGGAAGGTGAAACCCCCGTCTTGAATGACCAATAGATGTTAAAGAGACGTTAAACCAAATTAAAAAAAAAAAAAGTTCAACTGCTCAGAGAGTTTGAGCAGTCTTCTTACCAGATTGTTTTGGACAAAGCTAGAGAAATAAGCTTAACCCCAATACACAAAAAGCCCATGAGGCTGAGGTGTAGGTATTACAAACCTTAGGGCGTGAAGCTTAATGAAAAGAAATGAATAACAACATATTTTTCTTTCAGATCCTATGGACACGAGGTACAGAAACTTTATCAACCCGACAGAAAGGACGAGGAAACCATACAGCAACAAGCTATGAAACAATTCACTCTTTTAGAAAATAAGAAAATTAAAAGACTTTATATCTGCAAAGATCCTATCTTTTCGTGTATGGATATTGATATAATATCTTACTACAACACACAGTTTCATACAGAAGCATTCTGGTTACCGCCATCAAACGAATATTCAATCAATCAAAATAAAATGCTAGATAAGAATCTGTATGATTCTATAATTCGACTTTTACTTAGCGAAGTAGATGTTCCTTATTCAAAATTATTTAACTGTATACATATCAATAGAATTCTTTTACAACTTATAGACTGTGTGTTCAGACTCATACGATGTTTTCTTAAAAATAAAAGAATTTTATATCGTATATTTGATTTCGTCATAGCTCTTGTAAATTCAAAACAGTTAGTGTCGCCAGGATCAAGTTATATTTGTAAAAGATTATTGCAACAGTTGGTTGTCCTAACGACGGAATTTGTACTTTATGAAAATCAAGTCGCTCCTTTGTCGTACACGATGAGAAAGAAATCGGCTTCTCTTATAGCAGACATGATTCGAAATTGGGATATAAGTAAGTTGAATTTTAACGTTGTTGTATACTTGAATACTATTAAAGCCTCATTTACACTGCCCGAGCATTCATCGCGAACAGGGATGACGAACGAGCATTCGTTCGAAGCTCGGACAGTGTAAACCGTCGCCGCGAGTTGATCAAGGTCGAAGTGAATGCTCGTTTGTGCCCAAGCCTGATCCGCACGATGTCGGTTTACCAGCAAATCATCAAAGGGACCCTCGTTCTCCGCTCGCTCTGTGATTCGGCGAATTTTGAATCCTTCAGCAATAGGAAGTAATTTATTTTCTTTAAAAATTATGATTCCCACATGCGACGCCTTTTCCTTCGCTAGATGGGCTAGAATGAGTATAACCGTCTCGGAAACAGAACGTGCCGGCACACGAGTGTGCCAGACACACACACGCATACGTCTCAGCTTAGGCGGTACCATTAGAAAATATGGCGACATAGTTTTCCGACTTGTGTTGCGTTGCGTGTGCTGCGCAGCGTGTGTTTCAGCTTACGCCCAATTTAACTCTCTTGATTTGATCTGTACAGTAGAAAAGTTGTTTTAGATTTAGACAAAGACCGCTACTGTAACATAAAGGTCACCCTGTTTTCTAATCGATTGTGTTTAATTTCAGGAGGAGGTGTTATTCTCGATATTACAGAAAGGTTACGCGTGGCTGAATGTTTTGACAGATATCGAGAACTCAAATCTCACTCAGGTGCAATTCTAGTGTTAACAGCGCTTGGCTCAAATATATTTCAACATTCATTGTTCCTAAAACTGGCAAAATATTTTGATCTCTTGGAAAAATTGTATTTAGAGCGAAAAGAGACAATGGCTAAAACAACATCAACCAATCGTAAGAAAGCAACTCAGAGTCTTCAAGAAGGTAAGTAAGCTCATTGAAGAGTGTCTAGCCACAGGAAGGCGCCGAGTTGGGTCAATTTCTAATCAGTCCAATCTATGCACCTCTTCAAGAAGGTAAGTAAGCTCATTGAAGAGTGTCTAGCCACAGGGAGGCGCCGAGTTGGCTCAATTTCTAATCAGTCCAATCTATGCACCTCTTCAAGAAGGTAAGTAAGCTCATTGAAGAGTGTCTAGCGACAGGGAGGCGCCGAGTTGGGTCAATTTCTAATCAGTCCAATCTATGCACCTACCTATTGTTAGAGGGAAGCTTGGCTCCCTCTGACAAACCTAATAAACCTTATCAAAACTTGATCCCAAATATCAGTTAAGCAGAGACACCCAGTCACTGCCGAACTAAGATAGGGAAATACTGTACGACGTAATCTCGAACATGGCAAGGATCATAAACAAAAGGAAAGCCAACGGTGTAAGTCACAGCTTCGAGGCGGCCAATGGACATCGGCATGACGCGATGGCTGATTACATGGTTATCAAATTTGGTGTGCAAAAGATCGATCGTTTGATTGGCTATGTAGCATGCCCGTCTCACGTTACACGTACGTACGGAATCGTGTGCAGAGCTCTGGGAGCCAAAGGTCTCCATCTTGTTGAAATCAAAGGTCGTCTTTGCCCATGTTCCCAATTTCTAGCTATAAAAAAAGTCGGTCATCATGCCTCGGTAGCGATTTCCATTGACGACGAGTTGGTGATCGACGGCTTTTTGATGTTCTGGGATTAAGTCGCACACTTTCGGCTACAGCATTCACATTGTCGACTGTGCGCACCGTGTGAGTACGTGGACCGCGAGTATTGTCCACGAGCATGGTCGTCTCACGAACTTTTTGCACAAATTTGCGTACAGCAGGCGCGATGGGTGCCTCATTTCGGCCAAAATTTCTTTTCAAAATTCGCACTGTTTGAGCTACACTGCACTGACTTTGAAAATAAACTTCGAATATTTCCCAACGTTCAAGCGAAAACGATTCGATTCATTCCACGGAGGGATGATACTGACTTTTTGGTGATATTGCGAACAAGAGAGAACTGTCAGTGTCATAATATCTAAGTCAACGATCATACGACGTTCAGTACACCAGTTCCTGTCAGGTCACTGAAGTTAAGCAACGACGAGCGTGGTCAGGAACACCACGTATCGTTGGCTCTTTTTTACGGCCCAACCCAGGCTGGGTGAGGTCAATGTGGGTAGCTGGTTTGCAAGTTTCCAGCGAATGGAGGGTAAAACCACCGTCTTGAATGACCAATAGATGTTAAAGAGACAAAAAGTGTCAAAATAAGCTATGATTAAAAAAGAAACCACTAGATGGCCCAACCTATATTAAAAGTTACTGTATATTTGCATGCCCAATGAAATCGACCGATTAAAAATTTGTAGTGACTTCCGAGGTCAATGTGGGTAGCTGGTTTGCAAGTTTCCAGCGAATGGAGGGTAAAACCCCCGTCTTGAATGACCAATAGATGTTAAAGAGACAAAAAGTGCAGGGTGTCTACCAGACTGGAAAACCTGGAATTGTCAGGGAATTTTAGGAGACTGGAAATGTCAGGGAAAAGTCAGGGAATTTAGGAAAAAACGCCGAAAAAACGCCAAAAGTCAGGGAATTTTTCAAATTGAGTTTTTTTTTAAAGGTATTTT